>RCWM02000252.1:417500-1017500 GCA_003667255.2 Euschistus heros | reverse complement strand
AAGTTCAAGGAAATAGCCGAAGCTTATGAAGTTTTAAGCGATCAGAAAAAAAGGGATATTTACGATCAATATGGCGAAGAAGGGCTTTCTGGTGTTGGAGGCCATGGAGGAGGTGCCTCAGCTACTTACACTTTCCATGGCGATCCAAGGGCTACTTTCGCCCAGTTCTTCGGGACAGCCAATCCTTTTCAAGCATTCTTTGATATGGGAGGAGCGCCCAATATATTTAGCAGCTTTTTTGATGATTCTGAAGAATCAATGGGAGGGCACATGGGTGGAGGAGTTAAGAGACCCTTTGGATACGTGCACGAACAAGACAGGATGGGTGATACTCAAGATAAACCTCTGGAATTCGATATTTTCGTTTCACTCGAAGACGTTTCAAAGGGTACTACAAAGAAAATGAAAATAAACCGAAAAGTCATCCAACCCGACGGCTCGATAAGGAAAGAAGACAAGATATTGACAGTCGATATCAAACCTGGTTGGAAAGCTGGGACCAGAATCACTTTTCCCAAAGAAGGTGATCAAGGAAAGGGTAAAATTCCAGCAGATGTAGTTTTTGTTATACGTGACAAACCACACCCCATTTTCAAGAGGGACGGAAGTGATATTATGTACACAGCTAAAATTTCATTGAAAAACGCTTTATTGGGAACCCAGTTGCAGATACCAACCTTGAGTGGAGAACGTGTGTCCTTGAATTTATCCAACGAGGTTATCAAACCTACTACGACCAAGAGGCTCAAAGGACACGGTTTGCCTTATCCTAAGGAGCCTGGGAAAAAGGGTGATCTTATCGTGACCTTCGATATAATTTTTCCCGAAAAATTTAATAGTCAAGATCGTGAAACCCTAAGGACAATGTTGCCTAATTAGACGACAGTAGACAAAATATTAACAGGAAACTACGTAGCGTTTTGTTTCCCTTATTTTTTGTTTTCAGTATTATTTTCATTATGATATGTATTTCATGAATTTTAAATAAAAATATGTTTTACTTTGAGTTTGATACAAGGAAAATAATTGTTGTATTTCAGTAGGTAAAAAATGAACGTAATTTGAATTGATCATATTATCTGTCCAACTCTTACTGTCCTATATATTAATGGCTTATTAGATAATCATTTTAGTAGTTACGTTTAAATCTTCAGGTTTTCCACTTTCGAACATCCAGAAACCCTTAATTTATATTATTAATGTTTATTTTACTTTTACTCGCATATATACTATTGTGAGCTGAAATCACAGTGAAGCGAAGTGCAAAATTTCAAACACAAACACTACAGCGAGTGGGAAGTTGAGCAATGGAAGAGCAAAAGTTGCCACTTTCCAGTTATCAATCTTCCAGACTTGAATTTAGCTTGTAATACAATTTTCTTTTATGATTTATTAATTTTAAATCTGATTTCAAAAGGCACTCGACGAGTCGGAAAGGAAAATGTGCTCTTGATTGTTACATCACCAAAGAAGAAATATATTATAAAGATAGAAGAAAGAGTAGTTACTTACAACTAAATGGCTAATACTGGATTTCCCTTACGATAACCCCATAGGTCTCCCCGTAGGCCCTAACTCTCGGCCATCCAGATCCTCTTTTTTATTTTTTTTTTTTTAATCCCTTATTTTCTTATTTAGTTATATTTATATATTTTAATTTTTTTCTGCTTGTACTCTAACTCACAAGGGGAGGACACACTCAGTCTCTCACGGATCTTGTTGGAAATTCTTTTGGAGGTTCCTGTTGAAAAAATATTAGACACGTATTTTGCCGTTCCGACCAATGGGCCCTAGAAGCCGAGAAAAAAAATAAAATAGCATTAAACTAATTTATTTTTTATCTCGAGTTTAAAAAATGATTTCGACATGATTCTTGCACCAATATTTTTAGTTTTGATTGCGAATTTAAGGAAAATTACAGTCGCTCCATAGATTTTGGTTTAGATTCAGCACCCTCAAAAACATTAAAAGACGCTTATTAAATAAAATCAAAGATATCATTTTTTCACTCTCTTCGAGGAAAATGATTATTGGTTACATACCTTTAAATCGTCATTACTTTGTCACGCAATTCACTAGTTGGTATCGCTGGAAAGAGGAGAGTCTCAGCTTTCTATTGATGTATAAAAATGTAAAATTCGATAAACAAAAACCTATTAAAAAAATTGGAAAATCCGAAAAACATTTTAACATTTTATATATATATATATATATATATATATATATATATATATATATATATATTATATATATATATTTTTTTGTTTTTTTTGCTGGTATCTATAATATATAAATACGTTTCCTGAGTTTTGAGAGTACTTAAATGGAATTCTAGGGCTAAAAATAGTTTCTGTCACACTTTACAGTGTAAAAGCTAGTTTTTAAGTGAAGTGCGTTAAATATATTTTTTTCACAAGAACCGACATTGGATTCGAATTCAGAATTCAAAAGAACCTTTAAATACGAAATTTCATCTAAATAGAAAAATAAAAATTTTTAAGCCTCAAAATTTGCCTGACCAAATGGTAGGCAACTTTTGTTTAAATTGATAAAAACATGAATTACGCTTAGACGGTTTAACGTATCAACTTTATTTTTTTACACAAAATATAGGGTGGTAATTAAACGCTTGAAATGTATTTGATTTCATCATCCTATCTGGTTTCAAACTCAAGTTAAAAATCAAAATGTTTTTCCGATTTTCCAATTTTTTTAATAGGTTTTTGTTTATCGAATTTTACATTTATATACATCAATAGAAAACTGAGACTTTCCTCTTTCCAGCGATACCAACTAGTGAATTGCGTGACAAAGTAATGACGATTTAAAGGTATGTAACCAATAATCATTTTCCTCGAAGAGGGTGAAAAAATGATATCTTTGATTTTATTTAATAAGCGTCTATTAATGTTTTTGAGGGTGCTGAATTAGAATCTGACGTCAATTTTTGTGTAAAATAATCTATAGAGGTAGTTTGCTTAAAAATCTAATCATTTTTTTTGGATTTTAATTAACCTAAACCAAAATCTATGGAGCGACTGTATTTTTCCTTAAATCCGCATTCAAAACTAAAAATCTTGGTGCAAGAATCATGTCGAAATCATTTTTTAAACTCGAGATAAAAAATAAATTAGTTTAATGCTATTTTATTTTTTTTCTCGGCTTCTAGGGCCCCGATTTTTTTCAACAGGAACCTCCAAAAGAATTTCCAACAAGATCCGTGAGAGATTGAGTGTGTCCTCCCCTTGTCAGTAATACATTAAATTAATATATTTAAAATACTGATAATATTCTTTTAAATATATTTTAAAGTTTTTTGTTATTATACGGCGTACCTAGATTTCTGATTAAGTGTTTTAGCTTCACAGTCGTTTATAATTTTATAATTTATAATTTATATTTTTATAATTTTATTTTATTTTTTTTTTTTTGAGTGTGTCTCTTTTGTTTATGAACGAAGCTAAGAAAGTAGATAAATGTTTCTTTCTATTTATAACATTTTTTAAAATTTTATTTCTAGTTTTGGTGCATATTAGACTTTAATATAGAACCAAAATATATTTGTTTTAGAATATTCCTGTATTCGGAGTGTGTTTGGTAGATACTCGTATAAAATTGGTCGATAACCCTACCGTTTAGGAGCTATATTGCTTTGAATGAAAAAAACCATGTCCGAAACATCTATTTTTAAGTTTAGGGCATTTTTGACACGTTCTTGCTCTGTTGGTGTTGCTCAAATCAAAATTTAACGGCAGCCATCTTGTCAGAAATTTAATGGATAATACTTTTTGTCCTATAACATTTGTCGCTATGACCCACGATTTAGAATCTATATTGGGTTAGAATGAAAAAAAGTCAAGTTTTCTCTACATTTTTTTTTTTAGCGTTGGGGCTTTTTTAATATGCTCCAGATCTGTTAGTATAGCAAATTTGCACCTTTTAATAAATTAGAAATTGTTTATTGCTTATTGTAAAGTTTCATTTGTTATTTATTTTATTATACAAATCATATTATTACATTATTTTACTCAAGCGAAACAAGGGTACATATATTGCAAAATAATAAAAAAGTTTATCACCTTTTTTATAATAAAAGAAGTGAGAGGCTATCGGCATAAAAAAAGGCGTAAAGATAAAATGTAGTTCATATGAACAATTCAAGTAGAAAAATGTCACTAAGGCCCCCACCGTTTTTTACGATGCGAAGGAACAAGAAACACTTGTTTCAAATTAGTCCTTTCATGAATTTATTATTTCATATTATTCCTAAATTTATAAAAGCAGTATCCTATTTTGATTAAATATGTGAATTTATAAGATAATAAGCGTATGAGAACATATAAAACACAATAGACATATTATGAATGGGAGCATCCGTCGGGTAATACCTCTAGAGATGGAATACAAAATTCTATACATCTTAGAGAAATAATTATACAAGCAAATATTAGTGATTCTTAGTTATTTTGAGATACCTATACATTTTTGATTGAAATATTATTAGTTTTTAGTTTTTTTTTATATATGTCATAGCAGTTAAACTATTTTTTTTAGGGATGGGATACACGAATAACCACAAATCTTTTAAGCTGTTGTGTTGTTTGTTTTAGTTCACTAAAATAAATCCCGTAAACATCAGTTTTAAAATTTACTAAACCTTTAACAGTAGAAAGGAAAAGAGGGTGAGAAAATCTTTTATTACAAATCTGTCTAACTCTAACAACAAGTACATCAAAGAAGTTGAAACCTTGAGAAGGAAAACAAGGGCACTTCAAGTACGCATGGAAGACCTACTTCTGAAGTGCATTCTCCCCAGATCTTGGTTAAGACACAAAGTCGCTGCTAAAAATATACTTTTGTGGTACAATTCATGTTGATATATTTTTTGAATTATTTAAAAAAATTCTAAATTTTCATTTGTTTCATTTTCAGCACTGCATGTAGTCTAATTTATAAAATTAAAAATGTTGATGAAGTTGCTAGGAAAAGAGAGCAATAGTCACTTTCCCAATCTCAGTTACACGATTTATCGGCTTTGGAGCAGAACATAAAATAAAATAAATATAATATATTAAAATAATATGCATAATATCGAGTTGTAATAGCTATAATAGTTTATATGTAATCACTAGTGATAGTATTTTAAAAAAGCAAATACTTAAAAAAACAACTCAATATCTCCCTGACTAGGAAAATCATTAGATAATGGATATGTCTATCTATAATCTACTGCTTCTTATGAGGAAACTGTCGTCAAACTTCTGATCCGATCAACACTAACAGAGCTAGAGTGTGTCATAAAGGATTCAAAACTTAAAAAATTAAGGCAAAAAGATTAACGAACAGGATCTTCTGAGTGGCAGGCAGAGGCAAAGCCTCTAAGAATAAGTGGGTAACATCAGTAAAGTCAAATCTGGAACAACTAAGGATCACATTGAATTAAACCCAAGACCGACTGCAGTTCCGGCAAGCCGTCCGGCTGAGTTTTCCCAATGTCCTTTACCTGTAAGAAGACCACAGGGACCAAACGGACAGAGGAGAGAAAGCTGGTTCATAGTCAGAAAATGAAGGAATACTGGAAGAGAAAGAAGATCCTCACTGAAGAGTAGATACGACCCTCGTGGTCGCCAGTAGGCCCAAATAAAAAATTAAAAAAACCTTATTTATTTTTTTTCATCGCAACCAATATAGTATCTAAACAGCAGGTCCTATCGACAAACGTTATCTAACAAAAAATATTTTCCATTAAATTTCTGATAAGGAAGCTGTCGTCAAATTTTCAATCCGTTATACACCAACGGAGCTAGAGCGTATCAAAAAAGCTCCAGCACTAAAAAAATGTGAGAAGTGTTAGAAAATTGCGTAAAAGCATAATCAGACATCCAATTTTCAATTTTAATGTATGAGTTGTAATCCAGATGGTCGGTGACTTTTAAGAAACTAGCGGATAATGGATTACATTATTAGTGCTTACTAGGGTTGGGCGATAGTCGATAGTTACTATCGATATATCGATAGGTCATGCCTATCGATGGTCACTATCGATAGTGTCGACTATCGATAGATCTTTTTTACCCTCAAGTTTTGAAACTCTCTGAATTATGCTGATCTGTCTCTGTCCAGTGTTGAGTTTTTTTTAAATTGAATTCGGAATTCCTAAAGCACAAGGGTTCTCTCAAAGATTAATCCAAAGGAAATAGACCAGTCAATAAAGGTTTTGTGTCGCAACTAATTAGGGGAAAGCTGAATTTTTGCAGGGTGTTAGTACATAGTATACACTAAAAAAACACCGAGTCCCGACCCCCACCCCTCTTGCTTTCCTCCCCACCCCTTCAGCAACATCAGAAGTACGGAACTCTGGTTATATGCTGACAGCTCGAAACCTAATTATGCTATCGGAGCGTTCTTTTTTTTATATTACTCCTAATAATATTACAAACAACTTATGTTATATACACTTTTTATGTAGATAGCTTAATTTCGCCGTAATACTTAATCATATGTAGAAAACTGCCACTACAAAAAACAAAAGTAACTTTAACAAATTGTAGATTTTTATCATTACGTTTTGGGAAGAAAAGTGTTAAACAAAACTTATAGATAATATAACTAGCTTTAAAATTATGTGTCTCATACGCATAAAATTAAAACGATGGCTTCATAGAGAGCGCTGAAAGAGTAGTGGATACCGGTGCGCCGGTCCTAGCAGGGCCGTGCTGAGGTGCGCTAACGCGTATACTGTTCATGATCATGAATAGTCATTCAGTTGAAATGCAGCAACAATGTAATAACGTTTATTTTTAAGTTATTACTTCGAAAGTGCATTTTTTTTCTATAATAGCTAATAGTTTACTTGTATCACTGATATAGTACAAAATTTACCATCGAAGATTCAACTCCAAAAATCAAAAGATCTGACTACTGGATATTGTTCACCACCCTTAGCTCTAAATGTGATAAAAAGTTTTCCTCAAAATATCTTCGGGTTTAGGGGGGAGAGGGGGTGAAAGTCGTATGTTATTGGCTGTCTGATCTCGGAACTCGGAAAACGTTACTTTTAGCATATATATACATAAAAAAACGAAGCAAATTTTCAAAAAATGACATTTTACTCTTCTCTTTCCCATATCATAATTTTAGATTTAGAGAGAGGGAAAAATAGAAGATTTTTTACTTGAGGTAAATTGCAGTTCTCCGGGGAATAACACGTTTTTCGGTACTCATTTGGCTTTAACTCCGAAACGATTTGTCCGATTCCAATTTATCTTTTTTCATATGAAAGCTGGGTAAATTTACTATAATAACGCAAATATTTAATTTGGATCTAGTCCCGTAAAACACCCAAAGCAGAATATTGAGGAACTCGTGCTGTTGTGAAAAACACGTATTTTTCGAAACATTTATCACTATAACTCCAAAACTATTGGTTTGATTCGAAATTTATTTTTTCCATCTAAAGGCTGGATAAATTTACTGTTAAACCTAATATACTTAATTCTGAACCCACATGTCGCACCACATATTCAAATCTGTTTTAATAATTTAATTAAATATAAGTAAATTTTATTCTTAATTTCAAGCTTTAAATAACACGGAACCTTTTTGTAACCTAATGTACTCGTTGAATGGCGCCCGCCACCTTTCTGTCAATTTTCAAACTTCACTGTTATCCAGATACTGCCGCTTTTTTTATAACGAATTAATTGAAAATCAGTATTTATTATTATTGCTAAACCTTTTTGGAACTATAAAGATGATGTGTTTAAAATGTAGTACTGATTGGTTCAGTATATAATAGTACATATAGATATAGATTATAAAATATGTAAACATTATTTACAGAATCATATTGGATAATGTATGGATACAATTTTACCTTCCTATGAGATGAATTCTCTCGAATTCGGTCCTCACTAAGTTGGTTGGTGGTAGTTTTGACTAGCGGCTTGGAGAAGGTCATGGTAGATAGCTCTCCCAATTTATTATAGTGGGAACATTTTTGGGGCAAAGCATGGCTACGGTCAGTCGTTGTTTAAGTTCAAAATTGTTGTTTGTGGGTTCTCTCGTTGTAACAGCTTGTAGTAGAATGAAGAATAGAACCAATCTTGTCAAGGCACGGCTCACTTACCTCTTTACTGAAATTGTTTCCACTCTCCCTCTCCTTTTTTTTTTTTTTTTTTTTTCTAATCGGGAAGGCCTCTTCTTCACTGCCCCATTTGCGAAATAAAAAATCTCAAAGAACTTAATGTAATCTCCTTAATGTACAAATAAAAAAATCTTAGACATGAAGGAGATTAAAAAATGGAATTAGAAAAGCTTTTACCGTTTTTGTTTTGACTATGAATTTAATTAAGTAGACATCTAGTGGAAAATTTATAGAATCATATATTTTTCATAGTGAATTGGAAGTAATGCAATAGATTTATGTCATTAAGAGTACACCCTTATCTAGAATCGACAAACTGAATTAATCATTTCTAAATATTTTCTAACTTATATGTTATATTAAATTTGAGTTAGTCTCTTACGAAAGGTCTTGTTTAGAAAAATTAAATTTAAAAAATCTTGATTCTTTTAGTTTCCTCTTTTATATTTCACAGTTCGTGATTTTTAAAATATTATTTTGTGAACAAAGGTTACAATGGAATTAAAATGTCATCGGAGAAGTATTTATTGGGAATTTCAGCTTTATAGAAATGAATATGAGTATTTAATATTTAAATGAGCTGATATGATCGTATTTCATTGTGAAACTAACTTTTAGTACCGATATAATCAATTTCCATATTTCGAATATCATAGGAAAGTTTAGGGCCATTTTTTTTTCATACGACACAGAGAATTATCATGCACTGAGTAGATATTTATGGATTAGTGAATTTGTGTGCATTAGGAGGTTAGAGTTGAATGAATATAAAAACAAAATTAAATAAATGACAATTGATTTGTAAAACTCATCATAATTGGAAATACAGATATCAAAATTATGTTTTAATATTTTAAAAATATTAGGACTCCCCTTTACTGTTATTTCAATTATTTTAATGTAGCATTCTTTATTAATTATGACATCGTGGTGGAAAAAATTTCGTTTAAATCTAAATGGAGATTCAGGTTGCTAATGATAACTTTGATTGTAAAGAATATATCTAACTCTTGATGAACTGTAGGTTTGAAACATATGGCGGGCCTAAAACAGAGACAAATCATCGAAAATCGGTTAAAAAACAAATAGTTAATAAGACGAGGTATGATAATTAAAATTTACATGTTTATTGGTAGTTATAATAGGTACTATAATATAATATAGTTGCTTGTAATACTTACTTCATATTTCAATATTACAACGAAAATTTGATAAAAATCCAATTAATTAATTTTCTAATAATATAATTTTTACTATGTAATAGATATTATAGTTAACAATAAAAAAATGTTTACAAAATTTTATTAGTGCATTAAGAATAGTATTTTTTCCCTTCCCTTTAGTTTATAATATAGATCATTTTGCATGCAATGTAAAAAAATAATTTTTTTTTGCAACTAATTTTAATTTTTTTATTTTTCAAAATTAGTTTGAAATCGTATGATTTATTTATTTATTTTTTTTTTTTTTTTTTTTTTTTTTTTTTTTTTTTTTTATTTTTTTTTTTTTTTTTATTTTTTTATTTTTTTTTTTTTTTTTTTTTTTTTTTTTTTTTTTTTTTTTTTTTTTTTTTTTTTTTTTTTTTTTTTTAGAACAGTATCCTTTTAGTACTTATCGCTTTTGTGACAGCAACTTGATTCTACCCAATTATTTTAGTTATTCGAACTTTCAAAGGGTTTGAAAAATTTTGTAGCAATAAATCATTGAGTTATTTCTGATTGAGCTAATGAGTTGGCTTTGATATTGATATCTTGGATACAAACTTCATTGGCACCTTTTAGTAAATATATCGGAATCAGTCGCTTTCTACAATATACCATTTGCAATTCCTATGTTTATATTATTCAAAAATATTCTAGTTTATTTCATATAGCCAGTTTTCTCGTAATATGCTTAACTGAAATCCATTACTATTCTGCTGGGATATAAGCCAAGTTCTAGTGGTGGTATGTGGTCTTCTGTCTCTCGTTGAAGTTCTGTAATGATTCTAAGTCGGGAAGTATTTTCGGCTGTATTGTCAGCAAGTTTCTTAGGTCATCTTGTACTTGGGGGATATGTCTGTACAATTATTCCTTATCCCTCAGCGGAGTAGCTTCAAGTTTAATTCATACTTGTAGTTAATTCGAAACTTTTAACATTTCACTGAATATCTTTATTTTTTTTAAATATTTTAGTTATTTTTATGTTTGATATTGTATTTTCCCTGATGTTGATTGAATATCAGAACGGAGCTCACTGTATCATATGACTTGATGAATGATCTCTTAGTTTTACCTTGGTTTGCTAGATGAATTCAGTTTTTACACTTGGTAACTTGTTTTAAGCGTCAAGAGGAAAGGTGACCTGCTGGAACTTTTTTTGTGATATTCTACAGTTTATAAGTCCCTCAGGTGTTCTATTAAAAGAAGGTTTTGTGTGCTCAAATGTTTTTGTGAATTCCAAAAGAATTCCAAATTTTACTTGGAAAGCTTTTAGCTCCACTCCAGCCCATCTTTTCCTTGAAACGATTTGGATTCAACCCACTAAGTTTTATTCCTACAACGACAGAATGAAAATTTTTGTAATCGTATTGTTATTTGGTCAGTGGTTCCAATCTTAAGAATTACAAACAGCACTTCTTACTTAAGAAACTAAAGAACTTTTCTTAGAAATATGAATTAGTTTAACAATTTTTGTTAGAAATAAGATGAAAAATATTATAATTACTTTATTATATTAAAATCACTTTTTTCACATTTACTCCTCTCTAACAATTGTTAAAGAGGAGTAAATGTGAAATAAAGTGAATATAATATATTAATAAACATTCCTTGATTGAGGAATTAATTATAATTACTATTAAAAGTGAAACTACAACGCTATCGTTTTCTTTATATTTTATTTAATATATAAGTTATCTGTATCTGTACTATTATATAAAAGAGCACGTCATTTTTCGTTGGTGATCACTATCCACGAAAACTACTTGACCGATCTGTACTAATTTTTTACCTCATTATCTCTGTAGTTCCAGGAAGGTTTATAAATAATAAAATTTACTGATTTTCAATTAAATAAAAAAAAAAACTATAAATATCTAGTGCAACATGTGGAGCCCAATGAAGTTAGAAAACCTACTGATAGTGGTTAGAACCATACCGCAGATTTCCACGTGAAATCAAATTATAGTTGAGTTAAATGACTCCTATAAATAACTCTTTGGACAAACTTGAAATTTTATAAAATTTAAAAATTAAAATACTGCATTTGGTTGGTAAGCACTTCACGTTATTCGCAAAATTTTATGTAGTCCATATATTAAGGGTATCTTGGATGTCTTGCATTAGACGTGAATTCCGCCTGCTTTTAAGATAGTCATTTATTTGTTAATATCTCCTTGAAAAAAAAAAGAAGGATATTGAAAACATTGATTGATTTATATTCTTTTCCTTTGTTAAATAAAGGCTAAAGAGGTTACGCATGACAGGATAACTTTACGCTGGGAGAGCGAAGGTCAAAGTTGTAGTTAAATCACCACAGAGTTTTCAATCTCTGAGGTAATGGAGTGAGGGGAAAAAAGAAAGAAATATAAGAAAATTGCTTTTCTTTCTTTAATGAGAGGTTCAGCGTAAATGTTGAAGAAAATAAAAGCTTCATTGAATACCTTAAATGTCAATTTAAAGAATATTGTAGTACCGAAATTGTGAATGCTGTTCTTGATTTTTTTTATTGTCTGCTTATGAAAATTTACAATTTATATAAAAAGAATATTTCTAGTAAATATGAAGATAATGATAATTCATATCATAATCAAATGTATCAAAGGCAACTAACTACCCATCTGTAGCACTTCTAGACACTTCAAAACACTACTCTTTCACCATCTTTTTCCCCTCCAACCCGACGCTCTCTAATTATAAGGATGTATGTATGTAATCGTCTAATTTATCTACTAAGACCATCAGACATAAAACATTAGCCCAAATTATAGTTTGACTATGATAATGTTTTGATTTCTTGTAATGCTAATTTTTGATTTCCTATCTTTTATTTTCTGTTTTTTTTTTGTTTTTTTTCTCTTCTACAATTTTGTTTACAATATTAACCTCTTTATTTGTACATTTATTTTTTCACTCTTTTTATTAATAGTTTTTTCTTTTTCTAGTTTTTCTCTGTATTTTTTTTTCATACATATTTGTATTTAATTTTACCTATGTTGTTTTATTTTTAACAGCCTCTTGGCCAGTTATGATCTTACTTTGTATTATTTAATGTTATTCTTAAGGAACTTTGTCCCAGAATAAAGTTTTCTATCTATTCTATTCTATTCTATTCTAAAATGTCATATATTAGAAAACAAATAACGGTTGAAGAGGATGGTCAGAAATTTCAATATTCTTTTGTAGATTAATTTACTTAGTTCATTATTGTATAATTTTGGTCACATCTAGTTATCGCTATTTTTTAGCCCTGAAGAAGACCTGCAAGGCAGGTCGAAACGTCGGCACTCTGTATATGGAGTTTTTTTTTTTTTTGTTTTTTTTTCAATTTTAATATGTAATTTATCAGCCTGACTCCATCCCTAAACATCCTCTTCCACCAATATATCATAAAGTCAACCATATTATTTTCATAATGTATTGAAGAAATATAACATTTTCAAACGGCTCGGAGAGTTATTGGTAATTGAATAGGACACAAGATGAGAGACTATTTGATTTGAGTGGTTATATAGTTTTCAATAAAAAGATAGTTTGGGCTAAATCAGCAACGTCTGAAACATTAAGATTCCTATGGATATGTTTATTTCCTACAAAGTAAGAAGCATTGAGGGCTTATAGAAGGAGTTTAGATTGTATATAAATATGAACATATTTTAGTGAAACTCCAAGGTTTTCAGAGCCCCAAGGTTCCAAATGTTTAGCTAGTTGCAACTGCGATATAGCAGGCCGTAGATTTGAGTTTATTTTCAATGTTTGTATTTTGGTTCTCAAAACACATTGGTCACCGACAGTAACTCACAAATGAACTATAATGAGAGAATAAGGCTGAGAAAGAAGTGATTATAAATGAATAATTCTAAATAATAATAACATCATTGAGTCTGAAAAAAAGATAGGTTCATAGAATTTTATTTTTATTATTGGTTCTGACTTTATAGTGTAGCAGAATTTATCTGCTTCCGTTTCATACCAGAGAGGCAGAAGTTTTTGGGTGATAAAGATTTGATATATTCCCTGACTGTTTTAAGCCAGAGGACATTTTTCCTCTCCTTACTTTTTCGGTCACACTTCTCATATATTTCAGAATACTCTACTCCAACTAATTTACTTGCGAGGTGTACTGGTTTTTCGTCATTCTACCTATTTTGTCCCAGACAAAAACTAATACCATGAACAGACTACCTGCACCAATCGCTGCGACACCAACATAATGATCCATAACGTTACATCTTTATTTCTAAAGATAGCTAATTCTCTAATATTTCTTACCTGCAATTCCCAATGTGACTTGCAAAGCACATTCAAATATTTTTTTTTATAAAAAAGAGTTTATAGGTAATTCATTGATTTTATACTACATTATACAAATTTTTTCTGTTTTCTCTTTCATATTTATACTCATACCTGTTATTGGAGTAACAATAAGTGTATTTGCTCATATTTTAATAATACAGGCCTTATAGGCGTGTGGGAGACTAGCACTGAACAGTACCTGGACCTCCTGGTGGCATGAATTAAAAAAAGATTTATTTGAGCAAATCTCTTATCCAGGTTTTTTATGCCTTCTGAGAGTATATCCAGGTATGTCTGTCGTCATTAACGAGTTTGTTATTATGTTCATGAAGTCTGCCGGGAAATCGTCTATAAAGGTTATGTATATGGGTCATTCCATGTCAAATCAACCTATTTTACATTAGATTTGCACCATGACCTCTCCGATTTCTATGATTTTTGGTATAGAAGTTGTACATTCCAAGACTACTAAAAATGCAAAATATTACATTTTTCTGACTTTTGGTTTTTGAGTTATAAGCTGTTAAAAATTCAAAAAATACCGTTTTCGGCCCTCACTCAGTATATTCAAAATTATGCCATAAACTTTTGCTCCTAGAGAGCTCTAATTTGCGGTATTCGTTTCCATTTGAAATGCCCTTTAGTTTGATATATCACTTGATATATTTTACGTCCATTTTGAATTTTTCCGAAACGTTCAAAAACGGTTTACGTAATTCCCAAAATACGTACCCTTCGATTTTTTCGAAAAAGATATATGTGATTTATACTACAACTGACTACACGTGGACACAATTTTAGAATGGGACGGAAATGGGTTCTTGATAAAAAAAATAATAATGTTTTTTTTTTTTTTTTTTAATGGAGAGTTAGTCCAGTTAATAAAATATTATAGGATGCGTTTTCTGTAATCCAAGATTTTTGTTTTAGAAAAATGTTCAGGGTAGTTAGAAAGTAAACATACTAAAATCATGGAGTATTCGGGCCAGGGAACAGGCCATTTGACATGGAATGACCCGTATGTTCCGTTACTGTGGATACTTGTAAATCAGAGTGAAGTGTGTGGTTTAAATGTACTAAGGTGATTTCATGATTAGTCTGAGTATTTTTGATTGGAATATTTGTATTTTTTTAAGGTGTGTATTTTTTGCAGTCTTGTATATTTGTGTGGCGTATGTCCATATGGGCTTAAGTAAGTATATGTATTCAGTCGTTGTCGGAGTTTTAATGTCGACTGCTTATGAAGCATTGGATACAAAATTTTTAGTCTCTTGGTTAGGCTGAGATGTTTTTGTTTTACATGTGGGCCCCAGGTTATTCTTCTATCTAATGTAAGTCCTAAGTAATGGATTTCGTTTGTCTGTGGTATGGGTTGATTGTCGATGAAGATAGGTGGACAAGAGTCATGTCTGAGTGTAAAGGTGTTTCCATTTTCCATATTTTAAACCAGTCTTGTAGTATTGCTAAGCGGTGCTGAATAGTTAATGATGCATTGGTGGGGTCTTTGTTATATACTAATAAAAAAATAATTGAAAAACATCATGGTGAAAATAAATGAAATACAAAAATTGAAAATAAACTCAAGTCTAGGGCCTGCCATGACAGTTGATGGAGTGACACAGGATATAAAATACGTCTTAAAAATCAAACCACTGCTAGGATCTTTCCTTCCATAAGCAATGGTGTCTATATAAGCAGAGGTCGTTGAATCAACTCATAGAAATAAAATATTTAGGATATTTTCCCGCATAAAGCACAATGGGTTAGTTTAAAATTTAGTAAATTTATTTTTCTTTTTAATACTACTTGCTTTTATTTAATTTATATTTCAAAAAATCGTAATAACTTTCAGATGCCGTGGTTAACGTATATGGGAGGCAAAACACCTTAAGAAAAATAACTTTTAGCCAAGAAAATTTAATAATAAAACTTTAGGATGGCTTTCTTGCCTGTCGTTATATTTATATAATGTTATAGATTTAAACTATTATATTATAGAATAAAAATTAATATAAAAAATCTTCAATTTTCTCTATAATTGTAAAAAACCTATTAACAACTAATCCTGCATATATGTGCTTAATGGGTCTCCAATTCCATCTGATAAATATGAAAGTAGTTTAAGCAAGTGACACATAACTCATAGTTTCCATTACCACGGTTAATAATACCCCCTAGCTAGATAACGTCACCTGTTTATCGGCAAAGCTCTAGTTGGGATTAATGCCAATTCCAAACTCTGCTCCATTTGGCCGAAAGGAAATATATACGGTCAGATTCCAGTGAGTTTAATCTCCGCTCCTGACCAGCTAGCTTAAAGTACATCTATTTAGTAGATCTAAGGACGCTACGAAATACAGCTTTCCAGCCTACTTCAATATCTTATGTGTCTCTTGTAAAATATTACTGTATCGTTTATATTTGTAGAGCTTCCTTTATATATTTACTCAAACTGTCTTAGAATATCTTGTTTTGATATTACATTGGATTGTCCGGAAATCAATGCGGGTCAATGCTCTTAAAAAAATCAATTTCTCTCTGGCTGAGAAATGTATAAGATCATGGATATGTCTATCTGTAATGCTACTACTGATTAGGGTACTATCCTAATTTTTGATTCGAGGAACCTCAACAGAGCTAGAACTTGTTAAAAAAGCTCCAACACTAAAATATGTAGGAAAAAGTTACTTTTTTCATTCAAACCAATATAAAATTAGGGTATTGAAATTATAAACACTGACGTATGTAATGTTTCACTGTGTATTTTATTGAATAAATGTTTACAAAATTATATCTGTATAGCAACAAAGTTTAGTCAACATCGTGGATGTTCCTTCACAGAACTCACTCGCCAATTTTTTTCCAGATTCGCTTTTCCTAAGGCGTTCTAAAATAAACAGTTTTATACAACACGTTTTCTATTAGGAGCCATAACTAAGCTTATAATGAGACCACTCACAACGGCACTAGCGCCCAGACTGGGCAAAATACATGTAATAAAATCTTCTAGAAATTCACTAAGTACGTTTAATCAGAACTTGACTGTTATAATGTGTGTGGGTTCCGGCCCTAATTCTAAAACGCCGAAACTAATAAGACGGGACTTGTCGTGAACTCCGAACCACGGCCTTCAATGTCTGTATTAAAAAAAAGTGTAAAAAATATATATATATATATATATATATATATGGTAACGGTTCGGATCGGCGACACCACCAAACTAGGTTGACCCGCGCTACACCGACCAGTTCGATCCTTACGCTTCACTTCATGTTTACATTTTTCGATAGTTCATTCCTATAACCTCACATGTAAACAATCACTTCTACAGTTTCAACTTGGATTGTCTTGTTTAGTTTGTTATATTGATATTTCGACTTCTTAAATGTAAATAAGTGAAACAGAAGTTCACAAAATGAGTTTCATAAAGGATTAAGTGTTTTATGAATTCATGTTTTCTTATTTCATCTAATCTTATGTGTAAAAGTGTTATAAAACTTAAGAAGATTAATTTGTACATGGATTTGGTGTTTTACATATTTATATTTGTTCTATCAATTTAAGTGATAAAATTTCAGTATACATATTTTGTGAATGGATTCTTTGTCATCCATATTACTTTTTAAAGTGAGACAGATTGTATAATTAATTCAATAAAAACATATCAGTTTATAAATAAATGTGAGAAAGTATATCACAGGTTTTTTATGTTTTCTTATTTCCACTTCCCATGAGAAAATATAGCAAAAATTAACATCATCACTTTCAACTAGGATTCTGTCTTATATCATATAATGGCTTATAACATGGAGAATTGACAATGTGAAAATAATCACAGATTAAGAGGTAAATGACACATTACTATATAATTATAGAACTATTGGTATAATGTTATAGATTATTGTGTTTTTAAAAAAAATTAGAAGCCTGATGATGGAACATTATCTCCGAAACATGTAGCTACAAATGTTAAATAAATATTTTTTTATATTTATAATTTGTTATTTTCACTTCTCTGACAGAATGTTCATCAGGAATTAACTTTACTGGTGGTTCAGTAGTATATTAATTGTTGATTAAATTAATATTAATTCAAAATTGATTTAGTGTCTTATATTTCGATATTTCGTTATTTCCACTTTAATATTTCCTTATTTCTCATTTTAATATTAGAAGGTAAACAGAAGTTAATATTACTTTGAACAGGGATTTAGAGTTTCTCAGTAAATGTAGGAGAATAACCTTTCCCTTCTAAAAGCAGCGACTAGAACATCGAAATAAATCGGAACAAGGTAAGAATCGATAAAAGGTATTCTGAGCGGGTTTAGGGGTTGGTGTCGCCGATCCGAACCATTACCATATATATATATAGTAAGATTTTTGAGATTCAGTCAATAGATAAAAAGAACTATTTTAGCGACGTTTCTTTTTTTTTTTTTTTTTTTTTTTTTTTTTTTCTAGTTGATACCTTATCAACCAGTAACATTGCCATGATTATGAGAAACGTCCCCAAAATAGTTCTTTTTATTTATTGACTGAACCTCAAGAGCCTTACTAAAACATTTACTAGTAACAGTCAAGAAATTTATCCATATATATATATATGTTTTTTTTTTCTTTTCTTCAAATTAGTCCGCATAATTAAAGTTTCATTGTACTCCGAAAAATCTTTAGTGCGGGAGCATTAAAAAGTAAGTCATAAATACTACTTTGTCACAAATAACCTCATCCATAAAGAACATGTTAATATTCCACATGTCCACATGCTGATTTGGATCTTACCTGATACCAGTCCTATCATTCATTAATTATAATACATATAATCATTCATATCCACTTCGAGATATGATAGAACTTGGATAAATTACCGCCAATAGATGGTTGCTTCACATGATATTGTCATGCTACTTTATTTATTTCCTCACACATTTACTATATTTATGTGTTCTTTACAGTTGTGAATACCAATAAAAAGATGAAAAAATAAAAATAAACAAGAAAAGGTTTAACCCAACTCTTGATCGTATAAGTTTCTCATTTTGATTTATATGTTCAATGTATGCATATTAAAAACATTCCTTATTGTAGCAAGGGCCTTGCTGAAAAAAAAATTATTATAAAGACAAATCGAATTTTTAAAAATAGAAACCTAAAATCGATTGAACCTTCTGTTTTCGTGAAAAAATAAGTAAGAAAATTTATATGAGACACTAGAGGAGGGACCCCAGCGACATCTTGTTTCTGGTTAACATTAGTGTTCAGAGAGCCTCCTTGAATGAGATTATTGTTATCTAGTGAAGGGGGTCCTTGACTCATCCTCACCCATCTCTTTTCAGTGAGCTGAAAATATTCTTTAGGATATTATGTAACTGCTATTTATTTTTTATTTTATTGTTTATATTTAAATGTTTTTATTGTTTAAATATTTAGGATAAAACAGAGTTAACGCAAATGAAGGACTTTCAAACATGTCATCACCATAGTAATATGTAACCGTAATTAGCAAATTAAAACAATTCAAATACAACTTAAAAAATCTATTAATTAAACAGCAATCTATACTATTATACAGGGTGAGTAGCTCTTAGGGTAAAACAAAAAATTGGGAAAAACCATATCAAAAATGAAGGAAAATGCCGCAGATTTTACCTTTCTATTCCAATCCGTTGCAAATATAAGATAATTCAAAGACTTTTTTTTGAAGAAGCCACGTTTTTATATTAAAAATAAAAAAAAATGTAATATCCCTACTTTGTTTAAATATTTTTCAAATGTTGACCACATTTTCGCATTTACCATTAAATTTTCTATAAAAAAAAGTATATGTAATCTTGAATTTTACGTACTTCTGCCCTAAAAAACATGCCTTCCCCTGTAAAAACGGACTCATCTGCCCAAAAAAATTCCTAAAAAAGTAGTATTCTTCAACATCATTTGCATTCAGAAGCCAACGGCAAAATTGAGGTCTGTGTTCATTATCATTGGGTTTTAAACCTTTCATTGAAAATATAATCAAACAAATCCTATATAATAATAATAATAATAAATTAATAAATGTAATGACATAAGATCCTTTGGTCTGGTATCGCTTTATTGGTAGTTTTCCTTTATTTTCTTTAAACAATAACTTTTTTCTATTCATTTTATTCCAATGATGAGTTTATTATGTTTAAAATGCTCATTTCCATTAAGGGATTATCATAATGTTTATTTACACAAGTAACTGATTTGTATGCCAAATGAGAATACCATGTTTTTTTCGTTTTTATAAGTAAATTTTTGTATAAAATCGAAACAGAATCATTACTTTTAACATATCATTCGAAAGCTGATTAAATTTGCTAGTTTTTGTGAGATTTGCGGTTTTGTGGATATTTTGTTTCGATAAATGGTGAGCGTTGAAGTAATAGAAGACATTATAATTTCCCGTTGTGACATTGTGTTGAAGATCAAGCTGTTCTTTAGGTCACAAGTTTGTAAAATTCAAGGTTACATGTAATCTGCTCTTATAGAAAATTTAAAGCTGAATCTGAAAATGTGGTCAAATTTGGAATATATTTAAACAGAGCGGGATTACCATATTACAGCTTTTGATACAAAAACGTGGTTTCCTCAAAAAAGTCTAAATTATCTTATATCTGCAACGAATTTTAATAAAAAAGTAAAATCTCCGGCATTTTTTTTTAAATCTAGTTTCACCCAATTTTTATTTTTTACATTAAGAGGTAATCACCCTGTATATAAGGACAAGCCATTTTCCGTTGGTAATCACTACTGAACCGATCCGTATCAAATTTTAACCACATCATGTTTATAGCTCTAGGAAGGTTCGGCAACAATAAAATCAACTGATTGTTAATTATTTTGTTATTAAAAAAACAATAATATGTGAATAACTGAGAAGTTTCAAAATTGACCAAATAGATGGGGAGCGCAATTCTACATCAGAGGTTACCCAGGTGCGGTGTTATATAGAGCTTGGAATTGATAATAAAATTTACATATGCTCTTGTATTATTAAAGCATATTTAAAAATTTGGTGTGACATATGGATGCCAATGAAGTTTGAAAATCAACCGATATGTTTTTGCACCATTCCGCAATAAAGGTTACAATGATAAAACTAATGAACCCACCTGTACTAAATTTTAACTACACCTTCATAATTCTAGGAATGCTTCGCAATAATAAAATTGACAGTAGTGAAAACTAATTGTACAATCTTGAGTGGTTATTTAAAATAATTTTTGGTTAGAAATTTAAATCCAACCCAATGAAATCAATAAAATTATTTTTGCCGGGCAAAAATGATTACCAAATCAAAATATCCGTCCTTTGCTTTTTCATATTCTGTCTAAAAATATGATTCATGGGCCTTTAGTTTTAAACACTGAAAATGCGATCCATTATCGGTAAGAGGTTCATAATAGGCTCGGTCCATCTGAATTACCAACTCATACATTGAAATTAAAAATTAGATGTCGAATTATAATTTCACCTGGTTAAAAATAGCTGCTATGCATGAAAATATCATTAAAGAAATGCTCAATTGCATGCTTCGGTAAAATATCTTTATAATAAATTATAAATAAATTAAGGCTTAGCGAACCCGAAGGTTCGATGCCGACACCACTGTCGACACAACCGTCGACCGCACACTTCCCTCCAATCCACTCCTTCATAGCCTAAATCCCCCAAGTCGGCCCTGACGCAATCCTCCCATCTTTATATATAGTATATTTATCGGATATAATTCGCGCAGTTCCGCATTGTGAAGCCTTCTAAATTCTCCTGTTTCTTCATCCTTTTTTGGGCCAAATTTTCTACGCAGTACTTTATTTCGAAAACGTTAGGGCGCTGTTCCTCCCTTAACGTCAGCGGCCATGTTTTACATCCGTAGAGAACTGTTGGTAATATAATAGTTTTGTATATCCTAATTTTTAAATTTTTGGAGAGTAAGCGTGAACTGAGTAATTTTGCGACCGAGAAATAACCAAACCGAGCAATAACAAGCATTACCGGCTTTTAACCTTGCCTTTATTTCTTCTTGAATTTCATTTTCCCCGATATAATAGACCCTAGATATTTGAATTGCTCCACGTGTTCGAACTTTATCCCGGAAATATCTATATTACTAAAATGTTCACCGTTTCTACTACTGACCATATATTTCGTTTTATCGGTATTAATTACTAAACCAATTTCGTTACCGGTTTCCATGAGCGTAGCAGCGTTTAGTTTTATAGTTTCCTCGTTTTCACCCAAAAGTACCAAATAATCGGCATAACCAAGAACCGAACATTTACCATCCATCTCTAATCCTTTTCCCGTAAGCATTACCTTCCTAATGGCGTATTCTAGCGCTAAGTTAAATAATACCGGAGAAAGAGAATCTCCCTGTTTTAAACCCAGACGTACGTACCTCAAACTTTTCGGAGTAAAAAATCCCGATTCGGACTCTATTAAATGTTTCGGACATGCACATCTTTACGAGATCAACCAATTTCTTTGGTATCCCCAGAAAATATCTTTAACATTCAGCAAATAAAGTTCTATTTCTAATTAAACTTATTTATGTTCTTTACTTATAACAGCGAGTTCAGCCGCGATGGGAGGTAGTGTATATGTTATAAATAAAAAGTGTATAATTTAAATTGTATTATTGTTTACCTAACACAGTTTTTATTTAATATTAAATAAAATATCTCGAAAAATAGTTTTATTTAATTTTTCATGTCAAATGAAAATATATTGGCACAACTCAATTTCAGCGTTAATCGCTCTGAAGAATAAAAAAAAGAAAGGTAGTTAAAAAAACTGATATAGGGTTTGTTGATTTTACGTCCAACAGATAGCGGTGTTTTTTTTGTTATTTTTAAAAGCTTGTTTTTACCTGTCGCATGTGCGACATCCATATATGACTATAAAAAAGATATTTTTAACAAACGAATTCTTACATCTACATTTTTATATATTTTATCAATTATTTATAGTTTGCATTTTAAAAAATGTTTGGTTTTTTTCAAAATTGTTTTTTTTTTGTTTTTTTTTTTAATAGAAATTTCTTCATGTTTGAAGTTTTTCTCAACCAAACTCCTCCTCAAGTTTTCTTCTCCACTCGTCCCTGTCGTCCGCATCATCCTCTATCAGTCCGCGTCCCGCCATGCTTTCCTTCACCTTGTCTCCCCATTGGGTACGAGGTCTTCCTCTCCCTCTTCTCCCCTCCACCTCCCACTCCATCACCAGTTTGGGGATCCGTCCGGCATTCATTCGTTTTACATGGCCGTACCATCTCAATCTTCTCTCCTCAATCACCTCCAAAATGTTCTTCATCGCTTCCATCCTCTCTCTTATTTCACTATTCCTGACATGTGCCACTCTTGAAATTCTTGCAGATCTCCTCCAGAAATCCATCTCCACTGCCAATAGTTTTCTCTCCTGCGCCTTGTTAAGAGTCCATGTCTCAGAACCGTACAACATTACACTCTGTACTAGCGCGCTATATATTAGCTTCTTCGTCTTTCCCAGGATATTACTGCTCCAAAGGAGAGAGTTTAGCATGCCTACCGCCTTTTTGCCATCCACTATTCTCTTGGACACCTCCGCTTTTGTGGTTCCATTGCTTTCCAGGATCGATCCCAGATAGCAAAAGTGCTCCACTCGATCCAGGCTCGCAACATCTGGGTCACTTATTATATCCCTGTCTGTGCACATATACTTTATTAAAATTGTTTTTAATTTTTTAATATTATTAAGTACTATAGTTGATAAATTTTAACTAAAAAAGTTAATTTTTAGTCTAGCCTAATTATTAATTGGTTAGAGAAAAGTTTATTATTCCGAAATATAATCTATTCTTACTGAAATAATATTAAATTTCCCAACTATTAACTGGAAAGTGTAGGTATTAATTTCGATTTCTATATTAAATCACTTATTATTAAATTTTTTTTATATAGTTTGTCGTAATAAAACAATAAAGATATATTTAGATTTAACAATTATCTAGCTTGTAAAGTTTATATGTTCATTTGTATACGGAATTTGTGGTCTTTTAAACCATCATCGGAAAACATACTTGTCTTCATTGAGACTGCAATTCGAGACCCGATTTTTCTTTGTTAGTCAATGTTAGTTCTTGAACGTTCAGCTCACTTTTATTGTAGTTTATTTCTCTTCATTTAAACACTCCAGGGTAGAGTCTCAAGTGATGTATAAATTACCAACACCGTCCAATATTGGATTGTTATACGTTGTAACTTCAGATTGCAGTCAACCTCATATTCAAACAATTTTTTAACAAGTATTTATTCAAAATACCTTTTTTAAAAATTATTTATAAAAATAATACATATTGATTTGAATAAATACTTGAACATTTAAATACTTATTTTTTTCATACCAGGGCCAAGAAAAGAACAAGTCATCTTTACAAGACAACTAATTAGACATTCAAAATTAACCCTCTGTTACTTATTGGAAGATAAGCCAACCCCAAAATGCAACGAATGTCAGGTAAACCTGACAATAGAACATATTCTTGTTGAATGCAAGAAATACCAAAAGAAAAGAAAGAACATTGGTCTGATGAATCAAGACATCTCAATATTGCTTGAAAATAACTCGTATCTCCACAAAAACATTATTCACTTGAAACGAACAAATCTGTAACAGGACTCAACCTGGGTATGATGTCTCTAACCAGATGCAGTGGTACACGCACCAGGAAGTAAATAAATAAATTTCATATTATAAAGACTTCTTTGAAAGGTCTTTATTTAAATTGTTTTTCTTCTTTATTTTTAAAATATAAACGATTAATGAGAATATTAATTTTGCATGGAATTGTAAGTTATTATTTTATCACACTGGACTTCTCGGGACCGTGTTTAATTATAGCAGTAGGTAAACATTTTGGTACTATCTTAATGTCAGATAGTAGTACACAGGTTTTTGCTTCATACGTTTTTACAATATAAGTTATTTGCAATAAATATGGTTTTGTTTTCAATCACTTTACTTACATAAAATGTTTAAAGTAAAAGAATGTTTAGTTATATAAATGAAATCAGAAATATATCTTCGTTCCAGCAAATCAAGAAACGTTCAAATGAGACTAACTTACTACAAGTTACTCAGCCTCAAAATTGAAACATGAGTTCTATGTCTTCAAAATGTTAACCCATTAAGTAGCTGAAAAATATGTTATTTCGTATTCCATGGCAATTAAAAACAAAAAGGTTTTTTGTGTATTCAATCAAAATCTAACATTTTTTAATTAAATCAATTTATAAAGCTAGTTTACTCTATGTTTTTAATATTAAAATTATGTTGTTGTTTTTTTTTTAAATTTAGGTACATCTTTTGCTTGGTCTACTCTAAAACAGAAATATTTCTGTGAAAAATTTCGTCAAACTGGAGATATAAAATAAATTTTGAAATAAGATTTTCAGATCGTTTAATTTTTTCTCAACTCCTTGCGTTCATTAGACAAAAAAAAAGTATAATTTTTTCCGATGTGGTTTCAAAATGAAATGAAATGAAAAATAAACTTTATCCTGGTACTTACTGTCCCCTAAGAATAATAATAATGCACAATTACAGGTACAATTATCTGACAGTATTATTTAAAAATTAAATACTTCAGTAATTACGGTGTATATTGTCGACACAAAAAATAAATTACATAAAATATAATATAATATAAATATAGCATACCCAACGTCCTTATGTACTCCAACTAGGGCAAGGATGGGTTATCCTACAGGTTACCAATCTATTCTAGCCAGGGTGGAAAGGTTATGATTTATTCTTGGGTTCGCCACGAAATAAATTTTAACCCGCTCAGGTGTGATTCGAACCCGCGGCCTTCAGTACCAAAAGAAATAAATGATTCATATATAAGTTAAGATTTTAGTAAATTAAATATTTTACATTTTGGTATAATAACCTACTAATAAATAAATGTATAAATATTATATTCGTATATATATATATATATATATATATATATTTTTTTTTTATTTTTTTAAATCGCTGTGCTGTCAGACATAGTATCTTTCGTGAATTACAGTATAAGTTAATTAAATAATAGAGAATAATTTATATATCTATTTAATTTTTTTTTTTTTATAATGCCGTGTGCTATTATTGTTAGTAATATAGGACTTCACTCTTATCTCTGTTCAGTTAGTCATGACTTCACAAGGCTTTACTCAGCGGAGCGTAATGCTTTTGTTTCTGTTGATTTGCTGAGAACTGTTGCGTATATCTACAACTCTGCTATCAACAAATCCTAATTATGAATTTCTATGAGGTGCTGGTTGAGATTTGTACAATATTGAAAGTGAATAATATGGAATAATTTTATGAAAATTTTTATTGAAATAAAAAAAAAAAAATTAAATAGATATATATATATATATATATATATATATATTTTATATATATATATATATATATATATATATATTTTTTATATATATATATATATATATATATATATATATATATATATATATATATATATATATTTATTTTATATATATATATTTATTTATTTATTTTATATATATATATATTTTTTTTTTTTTTTTTTTTTTTTTATTGTTTCCTTTCCATAGTAACCCTATGGAAAGGTCCAGATTCCATGCGCATTTCACAGATCTTTAACTGACTTTTGCTCCAAACTTACTCTTGCTCCAATTACATAATTACACTGTCCAATACTCATCTTCGAAAGAAGGATAACTGTTGACTACTCGTGAAACTTAGGGCCAACCCTAACAAATTAATAACTTGTATTACAGTATTAAAAAACTTGCAGTCGCTTACTAAGTCCGCAATAGGCATATGGCTCACATATTTATGGGACAGCTAAAATGGCTCGCGGTAAAAAAAAAAAAAAAAATACAGACTTTCTAGTCAAAAAAATTAATACTCATCGCACAATATGCAAGTAGCAACGTTTCATGATAAATTCTACGTTCATACCAACGAACTTATAAAGAAACTTATCCTCGAGAAACTTGTCAGAAAATACTTAAAACTAGCTGAAAAGGAGTTGGATGTGGGATATCCTCCGATAGAAACTTTTTGAAGATTATATTGAGAGTAGGTTACCGCTGGTTATTTATGGCCGCTGACCGTATATATCTGACATGCCAATTTTATTGGCTATAACTAGCATACCCAATCGTGGCTTCACCCATTCTCATAAATAAAGAACTTATATTATTTTCACTAATAATTGAATTTTATTTGTCTATCGATAAAAATCTTGTATTAACGTATGGAATTTAGCATTATTTCTTCAATGATATTTTCGCGCATAGCAGTCAATTCTAACCTGCTTAAAATTGCATTTGTTTAGGTGTTTGAAGAGTACGTAAAAGCATAATTAGACATCCAATTTAGCTAAAATAATTTAACCGATCCATCTGGTTAGATTTTAATTTGAAATCATAAAAGTATATGGCAGTTTGGCAAACTTCGTTTCTGGCACTCAATACTATACATTTTAATTATTATTATAGTAAAACTTATTATTATAAACCTTCTTAGAACTATGAAGATGTTGTAGATAAAATTTGGTACAGTTGGGTTTAATAGTTTTACCATTGCAAACCCTCTTTGATGATGGCCACGTATTGGTCTATTTTTAAACTGCACTTGGATCCACATATCACTCCATATATTTATTGCTTTTTTTTAATAACAATTGAAATGAAAATAAGTAAATTTTATTTTACATTTCTAGCTCTATATAACACTGTACCGTTGTAACCTCTCTCGAATGGTTCACGCCACCTATCGGTCGATTTTCAAACTTCACTGCGTACCACATATTTATTGCTTTTTTTATTGCAATATAATTGAAAATCTTAAAATTTTATTATTTCTAAACCTTCCTGGAACTATGAAGATGATGTGGTTAAAAGTTTGTACAAAATGGTTCTGTAATTTTCGCTGTTAGTGATCACAAACGAAATATGGCTTGTTTTTTATGTAATAGTATAGATAGATAAAGATTGTAAAATATGCGGAATCATATTGGAAAATATAAGGATAAAATTTTACCTCCTTATGTATGGGATTCTCTCAAATTTGGTGCTCACTATGTTGGTTGGTCGTGAAGTTTTTACTAGCGGCTTGGACAAAGTCATGGTAGATAGCATTTGTGCGTTACCCAAGCAACCACGATAAACTAAATATCCCGGATTTCAACCTGTCTGCTGTGCAGATTAATTAATTCCTAACAGATTAATAGCCAAGCTAGGAAACACCTTGTTGCCGAGATAGCAAGGAAGGGTAGTTATTTTCGGTTATTTCCACGGGTTGAGGGGCAGGTATGGAAACTAATTAAAATATTGAAAAAAAATAAAATAAAAATATTGCTGTATTATAACTTTTGATTTTTGTGAAATTTCAGGTTGAATTTACTATACTGCTACTTTTATAGTTACTGTTGTTGTTTTTTTTATTTACTTTTCTAGGTTGAGTTGTACCATTTTTATATCATAATAAAATAATACCTTGGTTTATTCTTCAAGGGATATAAAAGGAGCCCTACTTTCCTGGTAAACAATCTAGACCAAACTAATGATGATTTTAGCAATTTGATTTCGACTCTGAGAAGCCAGCGAGATATCGGATTAAGATCTTGTATAATACAATTGCCACCTCACAAGAGGCTGTAGCTGTAGGAACACAAATATCCCCCGGCATTTGGTCCTACTTTTCTTCTTCCTTGTCGGTTTTCTAAAATTATAAATCATAGTCCTTAATTGGGTTTTCATAATTTGCTCCTTTTACAAATTGTATTCAAATTTTAAATTAGGAAGTATGAACACAATTTTTAAATGTTGTTTTTCGTTACCGTTTGCTATTACTATCAAATATATCAATTATTTCGTATTAATGACTGTTAGATTACACATGAATAAAATATAATCAATCACACCTTCAGATGCGGTGATCTATTCAATTCAAATGCTTTCAAGCCTTTGTAGCGAATCAGATCCTATCTGCTGACACCCTAGCCCTCTTTGACTATGGATGTATTAGGTAGCCCTTATTCATATTTTCAGTCAACGGTCTTTTCAATGCTGAATAATCTAAGTGAAATTTGATTTGACAGATGGTTAATGCTGCTTAATTTTAACTAACGTACTGTAGATCATGGCAGATAAAGGCTTATCATATACTTGAATTATGAATGCTAAGATGCAGTAACCCTTTAAGAGAGGCGTGTATTTAAAAAGTATGGTTATACACCATGCTGATCGCATATAGTGTAATAAATAAATAATATTTAAATTTAAGAAGAATGGTAATGTTTCTTATTAAATCTTAGCCATGTTATAATTATTATTTAAACTCCCTTTCCATTAACTTAACTATTGACGAATCTCTCTCTCAGAGGTCGTCAACCAGTTCCTGGATTCCGAAAGTAACGGCATCGGTATCCACTCCGTTCATTCAACTCCACTGTCCCTATTTTTCTCTTCTTGCTGGTTCTATACAGTGCAGTTTGTTATGAGTAGAGGCCTGTTTACCCTTATGCTTTAACTGCTCATAATAAGGATGGATATAATAAGGTGCCGCTCTTCCTTACCCTTTCCATCTATACTGATTATCATTAATATTTTATATTTAGATACAGCCTAAATATATATAGTACATTATTCTCCGTTGCTGTGGCATATATTTTCCATAGTACCATTCGAAAACCTTTAGTTTTATCTTGCTGGACTTCGTAATTTTCCAAGTTTGTTACCCCTGAGTCTTTTATACAGTAGCAGCTGTGTAGATCAGGTATGTAGATTTATGTGCAGATAAAGGCTTATTATAGGCTTGAATAATGAATACTAAGATGCAGTAAACCTTTAAGAGGGGCGTCTATTTAAAAACTTTATACATGCACCATGCTGATTGTATTTAGGACAGTAAATAAATAATAATAAAATTTTAAAAAAACGATGATGGTTTAGATTGCAGGCGCTTCTGTTATTTACTGTAGTTTCACGTGGAGGTGACAGTAAATCACGGCTGCAATGTATTTCAGCCTGGCAGTTTATGTAATAAGTACTATATTTATCCTTAAGTAGATACTTAAGAATGAATGAAGTAGTTTTGTTTTACCGGATCTCAGTGCTGGCTTAGAGTAAGAACTTATATATTGTATGGTATAAGACTGTGATAAGAGAGCGTGAGGAAAAAAACAAGGAAGTTTTTGTTGAAAGAAGGGAAATATATTCTTGGTTTAGTCGTAAATGACGTGGTTTTGATGTATGATTCCTAGAATAAATCTCCGGCAGCTATCGAAAGCTTCTTCAGCATCGCATGTAATTCTGTAAGACACCTCCGGTTAAAGTTAGGGAATGATTCCATATCTAATAAAAAATGAAATCAAATATTAATTGAGTTGATTAAGGAGCTGAGGGGTGGAAAAATCTAACAGTTATTATGTAGGTTTTATATACTATACATAGGTCAGCTTATTGTATCCTTAAATGATTAAAATCTACCTATTTCAAGTGCTCTGTGTAAACATTACGTTCTATTGTAACATGACCTAGAGAGGCCTTTGATGACGGAATTGATTCCCAGTGTTTGGGATAATTGTGCTTTCCATTGTATGCCATTATCACAAGAATTATTCCACGCTCGTAACTGAATTAGAGCGCGGGGCGCGAAATACTACCGAGTTTAATAGGTAACGTATGTGATTCATTCCCTTATTTGTAAATATTTAGTATTTATCCGGTTTGTAACTGATTTCCATTCATTAATTTTTTTTTCTGATCTGCTTTCTTTGAAAAAAATATTATATTTACTTTTATTTAATTACTTCGGTAGTTGTGATGAAAAAAAAAAAAAAGTGAAATCGATAAGTCTTCTTATTGATGATAAATCAGTTACCTGTACCTTCAGAGCTCGGATTTTAATATAGACGTTCTTAAAAGTTGAGTTCTTTCGTAAAGGGGATGAGGATAGGGCGTATTTTTTTAGATTAATGAGAGGATTTTGAAAACAATAAAAAAATTTCGGTGTCACACTCTAAAGCGCGCAATTTTGACTTATTGACTTCTTCACCATAACCATCAATGTTTATGCTTGTACCGCTACTTACAAAAAAAATAAATAAATACAACACTGACAATTTATAACTTTTCGTATATATTTTAATTTTAGCTTTTAAATATAGGTATTTAAAATGAATACCTTATAAGGTAAAAAAAAAAAAGGATCCTGTTGTGTCTTCGATACGGCCGTGTGTTTTACGTGAATACGTTAATGTAACGGGCTATATTTTTCAAATAAAAGATTTTCATTTATGTATTTAGAATAAAAACAAGGACACAAAAAATAATTGTTTTACAATATAACTTCATTAATTATAGGTCTGTGATAAAAAAAGTACGACAAAAAATGCATACAAGATACATCAAGATTTGTAATAAACTTTAAATCAATATAGGTACTACCTAACATTGTTGGAGAAGTTTCAATATAAGACAAATTGAACTCGCTGAGCATGAAGTCGGGCAATGAGCGGTTTTGTGATACATCATCATTAAAGTCTCCAACTATAATAACTGGTGTAGTAAGATCAGGCTCGTGATCGGGTATAATTTTAGCGATGTTTTTCGAATATTTTAACAAAGATCGTAACATAAAGAACTCAATTTCTGCTAACGCTTCGACCGGTTGGACATACACACACCCGAGTACAAATCTGAAGATGCCATTAGCCTTTACGTTTACTAGACAGACATTTGCGTCTTTCATTTCCGAATCAATTTTAAAAATTTCAATGTTAACTCTATTGCAATAAGTGAAGCTATTGATGTTGCGATGTATGGCGACTCCGCCGGATTTGCGGCTTGATGATGATATATGTTAAATTAAAAATATCTTAAATTTAATTTAAATGAATTAAACATAACATGGTTGTTGACTTATACAATATACTTTCTATAAGTCTTTTCTCAGTATGAAATATTAGAATCTGTTATAAAGTAAAGTTCGAAAAGGTACGTGTATATATATATATATATATATATATATATATATATATATATATATATATATATATATATATATATATATGCCTAATGGTTATTAAACGTCCATTGTTTAAGCTTTATAGATTTTAGATTGTTAATTCCGAACTAGATAATAACTATAAGGGTCAATCCAAGCTTACTCCTCAAAATAATTATTCTGCTATAATTAGTAACTATATAACAACTAATTAGTCGCGAATTTCAAGATATATTTAAAATGGCAGCATATCTGCTGAAAGAAATGTATACGTTATTTTATTTCTTTCCAAAACAGACATTAAATTTCATTTTTTCATATCCAAAACTACTACAAGATAAATTAATCGATGATTTCTATTCCTATTTTGTAAATTTGCCAATTGTGTCTATTGCCTCTTTAAATTGCTCACTACTTCTCATGCAGCTAAATGGTCTCTGATACAAAGCAAATCTGGAAGGGAATTAATTAAGTGATTGATACTGTATTTCCATGGAAAAGCTACCATACCTCTCAGAGAGAATTAAATTATTTGATTAAAATGATGTATTTTTAATTAATACTCAGACTAATTATTTAAGAAGGCAAAAAATGAACCAATTAATGAAATCATAATGGACAACGCATTCAATTTAGCTGAAATTATAGATCGCTCGCAGGAATCATTGAATTTACAACAAGAAAGTCCAACCTTTTATCATAATTAAATCTGTGATTAAAATCCAACATTAAACATGTTATGAGATTTCGTAACTAACAGTCTTATTTCAAGTTTTACTCTGTATTATTAAAATTTACTTGGTTAAGTTTTGAGATCTATTAAAAAAAAAGAAAAATTTTTGGTTGATTTAGTACTTGCGTTGATACTACTTTGTCTTATAAGTTACTAAAAATATAAAAGGCCAACAAATAAACAACAAATACAAAAAAAAAAAAAAATAATGTATTTATATTTTCACCAGGACTCTGCGTCACAATACACCCACAATTGACTTGTCTTGACATATCTTCGCTTCAGACAGATAGATTTGCACTTAGACTAACGAGATTCTGTACTTCTTCATTTCGCCTCTCAGTTATTTGTTTAAATTTATATAATATTATGTTAAATAAAAATAGTAAAAGTTACACATCTGCAACTAGTCACCCTAGAAATTGATGAGATATATTTAAAAAATTGAGTTATATGTAATATTTATCGTAGAACACAGTCGACGACACTAAATAAATATAATGTTTTGTCAATATTGAGTAAAAATACAGACTCTAAAGGAACACGTGAGATCATTCAAAATGAAGATGTAGTACTTATCTATTATTTCGCCCGGAATCCAAAAATGTAGCTGTTAAAATATTATTTCTAACGGAAGAAGGAGTTAGAAGAAGAATCGAATATCGGTTGACATTAATGAGCTTCTGCAGCCAACTATTTTACAAATTTTGAAATTTCTTACAAGTTTTTTCTGGAGCCGCCACAAGGGATTATAACAGCATAACATGGAACATCCTATTTTGGATATACAAAAATATATATATATATATATATATATATATATATATATATATATATATATAATTATATATGGGAGAAAAAGATAGTCAGGGATGGAGTCAAAGTAACACCACGTCAAAGAAGAATCCTTTAATACGTGCCAACGTTTCGACCTGCGTTGCAGGTCTTCTTCAGGGCCACCGAACCACAATTGTGAGGAGAAGGACGATGACTGGCACGTATTAAAGGATTCTTCTTTGACGTGGTGTTACTTTGACTGCATCCCTGACTATCTTCTTCTCCATTCATCATCCAGTCAACCATATATATATATATATATATATATATATATATATATATATATATATATATATATATATATATATTATAGAAACCCAATGGTATTAAGGGATAATAAATAAATGTACACTATCCCCTCTCCTAGATAATTGTATAAAAGGGGCACCCCCACCTTCGTTCGGTGACACTCTGCTTCTACACGTTGTGATGACAGTTTGTTCAACACGAAGTCCTTGTATTAGGCTATAAATTGTGCTTTTGCTTGATATAATGTATGTCTGTCAATAAAAACGCTCTTTTTAAAAACTCAGTCCCGCGAACCTTTTATTTAGCTATATTTATATATAAACTTGTATAGGAAAGAGGTTAAGACAAGCCAATACTTTTTTTTTATTGATATTTACATCTGTATTGATTATATACATCTGGTAAATGTTTGGGGAAATAATAGGGGTATAGTTGTTTTTCTGTAACAAAAAAACTGGCTCGACCTCCTCCTACTCTAGTTAGGTAATCTATCAGATATGCTAGATTCTGCTCTAGTTGTGGTACATAATAGCTTCGAACCAACAGAAACCATCCGGATCATAAAGGATACGTTCGGACTTAATCATCGAATTTCTCCTGCATTCAAGAGAAGTTGGTATAAATAAAATCCAAAATCTAGAAATGAAGATTGTTGGGGTATGCAGTCATAGATACACAGCAATTAAAAATAATATTAAATAAATCGTTCTCAGTCAACTAATACCTCATCAAAATCTAAAATCCTTCTGAAAATTTCGAATCCTTCATATTTTAATAATATAAAATGAAATTATCCATTGTGATATTTCAATATAACTGTGAACATTTATTGTCGTTTTAATTTATATGTTTTTAATAATAAATAAACATCTTCCTTCAAATTTTAAATGTATTTTAATTCTAAGTAATTCATAGTTTAGGAAGATAAGATAGGAAGCGGACTTAAACAAAATTCCGTCTATCCTTGAAACATAAAACTATCCAGCAAGAGTTATTCACATACTTATCAACTTTCCAAGTTCTGTCTATTGCTATAATACTTATTACTTATTATACTTAATGTTCATATGAGCTGGTTAGGGGTTTATTATTAAACAATGTTTAGTTATCACATATTAAATATGTACTATTAACTGCTTTGCAATATAGTTTCTATGAATTGTTTTTAAATTCTTTCATTTTTTTCAAACTTTCTTTATCACCTATTTGCATCCAATCATTATTCTATGATCTAGTTTAACCAGACCTATTACCGAAAACAATCCTCTCTATCTTATATCGATCTCTTCCTCTCTTTCATGATGCCAGTAAAATATTACATCGAAAAAGTCTTTATTGAGCTTGACAATTACCTATTGGTTTAGATAGAGAGGCAATTTGAGAAAGTGGTTTGGGATTCGGCCAAAAAAGAACCAATAAACCCCACTTGCTCGATTAGTTTTCCCTCCAAGTTGTTTACCCGTACCAGTTAATTAAAGAACAATAATTAAATAATAGATCTTGGGAAGAGTAATTCTAACCAGCAAACCAAATATTTCTATAAAACAATTATTAACCGAATTCAATATTTTTGTAAACAAGTATATGCCATTTAATCGAATTCTGCTTTTTTGTATATATTAAATACATATCCTTGCATAGAAAACTCCATAACTATTCAAATCTCCTAGTCTTCCAACTTGCTTCCTAATCTATTCCCGATAATCCTCCGAGATTTCTGAAAGAAGCCCATGCAAAACGTCACTTTTTCCTTTCGAACCAATATATCTCTTAAACAGTAGGCCCTAGCCAAAAATATTATATAACTAAATATATTCTTCATTGAATTTCCGATCTGGAAACTGTTAGAAAATTTATCGATCAACACCAACAGAGCTGGAGCATGCCAAAATGTTTCATTTCTGAAAGTGCAAAAAAGTCACAAAAGGTGTTGACCGCAGCTAAAGGTGGGGTTCTGCATGGAGCAGCCAGCCGCAGCTGCTGCGTTCAGGGTGGTTCCACATGTAGCTTCCAGAAGCTGCGGCAGGAAGTTCATAAGTTCGTATTCTGGCTGCAGCGGAGTATAAAACTGGTGTTGTGATTGTTGATGGAGGAAGAGGAGTTCCATGTTATGAACAGATCAATTGACTCTATGTTTTCCCGTAGAAGAGAAGAAGGTTTTCTCTCTTCGTTGATTCAGCTGCCTCCTCAAGAACGACTAGGAGAAATTCAGGAAGTTTTTCCGGCTGAACTTTATTCAATTAGACTTTATAATTTCTCTAAATTTCTATTTCTCTAACGTACTAAAACGAGCCATTTTTAATAAACGGGAGCTCAACGAGGCGTATCATAAAAACTAACAAACTGTGGGCAGACCTGAAATCTAGCAAAGTGCGGGAAGACCAGAAAACAAACCATTACTTGGAAGTCTCCATTGCTGTGAATCCCACGTCTTCCCTTTGGTGATTTCACAGTATACAGAAAGACAATTTAGGAAACTCGCAGGAACCACAATTTTATTGTTTTTTTCAGATGATGTATAAAGTTCCAGTTTCTTTATTACTGTTTTGTCCAATGAACATTTTATTGACAGCCCTTTTTTCGTTAAATAATTTTTATTATGTAAGATCTAGTGTAATTATGTAAGAGATATTTATATATAAATAAATTGTGATATTTCAACCTGAGGTTGTATCAAATTATTTATAAATATATATTTCTATTTATAAAACCTAGAAACTGTGTTCTGTAATGTATTTTTAAGAATTGTTTTTGAAAACTACCATATATACATATACAGTTCAAAATGGTACAAGAAACTTCGGTGATGTGGGTTTGCATACCACAGACGCGAAGGAGCGCGTCTGGACTGGTCCCTAGAGCATTCCGCACGCAGCAGCTCAGCTTCTCAATTTTCTGGCGGCAGCCGCAGCTGCCCCTCTTGCAACACTTCTATTAAAACCAACTGAAGCAGTGCCTCGCTTCCATCCTCGGCGTCTGGCAGACGCAGCTGCTGCGGCTGGCTGCTCCTTGCGGAACCACACCTTAAAATACATCCGTATAAAAAAAAAAAGAAAAATATATTGTTTCTTTCTGACTGGGTAAAACAATACATCATGAGTTTATCTATATATTTTCCTCAATTTAAATTTTTTAATAAAATTACTTAAATTAATAATGTCATTAAATTCGGTAACAATTAATGATTTTTCGAAATTAAATGTCGAAAGAAAATACCACCAAACGTGACCTTTTTCATTTAAACCAATATATCTCTTAAAGAGTAGCCCCTAACCAAAAATATTATATAACAAAATATATTCTTCATTTTATTTCCAATCAGGGAATCAAGAAACACAAACAGCGCTTGTCAAAAAATCCCCAACACTTAAAAAATGCATACAGATCATGACTTTTTCCATTCAAACCAATATAGCTCCTAAACGGTAGGTCCCAGCGACAAATGTTGCATGACAAAAAATAATAACCATTGTATTGCTGATCATAAAACTGCCGTCATACTTTCTAACCGAGCAGTACCAACGGGGAGATAGAACGAGTACAAATATTACATTTTTGTGGTTGAATAAAATATACCCCTCCCTCCAGCCCAAAGACATATCCACGTCAAAAAAAAAAAAAGAAAAAGAAGAAGAAGGAAAATCCTAAAAATAAACATGAGGAAGTAGGAATTCAGAAAATTCTTGTAAGGTAGAAGTTCCCGCCAAAGACTACGTGAAACTAGAAGCTCCAATTTTGCCAGTAGACCGCGGGTTCGATCTGTGCATTAAGCCGCCGTAATTCTGTAAACCTCTGAGAGCCTGCTCATCCCCAATCCCTGCCAGTCTTCCTTCGATTAATCAACTTGTTAATTAATCCTTCCATTAAGGCTAATTTCTTGTAACTTCTTTGTGTTTCTGTTCCCTTTGAGCGATCGGGAACTTTTTCAAGGAAGATTTTTCAGCATAAACAACAAAGCTGTTATAAAGAAAAATTTGAACTGGTGATCGGGATCAATTAAAGAGCTATTTATAAATTAAAATTGTTAATTAACTGTCAATTTTGTGTGTGAACAAAACTAAAAAATCAAAAAGAAAAGCTGTAGGAAAAATATGAAATTTAACGATTCATTTAACGACTTCAAAAATTAGGAGATACTTAATACGGCTGTATTTGTTTATTTATTTAATTTTATTGTATGCTTGTTACGCGATTATTTCTTCGATTATGAATCGATTTTAATGGTTCTTTTTTCATATGTAGGACATACTTCAGAAGTTGTCCCATAAAAATTTTATTCAAATCAACTCTGCTCTTTTTAATGATAGCCCACTAATTCTTGTTGAACAGATCCGCTACCTAGGACTCCACTAGGACAAAAGTCTCACTTGGAATCCACATACAAGACTAAAACGACAAGAAATTAATTAAAAATCCCAATTAATTACAAATGACTCATTTACTTGACGGTAATTAGACTTCTTTGGACCTATGCAGTTGAGCTTTTCGGCTACATTGAACCATCCAATTCATCTCGTATCGAATCTTTACAATCCAGAATCCTTCAAGAAATCCTCAATGCTCATTACTATGTCACCAATAAACTTATGCATAAAGATCTTAATGTTCCTTATGTTGCTGATCTAGTCCAAACCAGAAACCTATCCTTTCATAATAAGCTCCATAACCACTCAAATACACTAGTTTCTCAACTTGCTTCCCACTCCATTCCCGATAATACTCCGAGGCGTCTGAAAAGAAGATGGCCCAGAAATCTTTTAGTGTAGAATTTTTATTGAAGTGCTACTGATGAGTAGTTATTTTCAAGTTTTGACATGTTATTGTAATAGTTATCAACACATTTACTTGATGTACATATTTTGTACAGTTATAAAATTAAAAAAATTAATATAAAAATAAAAAAATTAAACTTACATGTAAAATTTCGGGTAAAGGTTCGGATGGCTGACACCAACCCCTACGCGCGCCCAGAATACCTTTTATCGATTCTAACCTTGTTCCGAATTATTTCGAGAGGAAAGGTTATTCTCCTTCATTTACGGAGAAACTCTAAATCCCTGATCAAAGTAATATTAAATTCTGTTTACCTTCTAATATTAAAATGAGAAATAAGGAAATAATAAAGTGGAGATAAGAAAATATCAAAATATAAGACACTAAATCAATTTCGAATTAATATTAATTAAATCAAGTATTAATATAATGCTAAACCACCAGTAAAGTTAATTCCACCAGTTAAGTTAAATATATAAAAGACAGAATCCTGAAGTATTTATTTGGCATAACTCCTACTGATTTAACTTTTGTAGCTACATGTTTCGGAGACAATGCTTCATCATCAGGCTTCTAAATTTCTTTAAAAACACATTAATCTAAAACATTATACCAACAGTTTTACAATTATATAGTAATGTGTCATTTACCTCTTAATCTGTGATTATCTTGACATTGTCTATTCTCCATGTTATAAGACATTATATAATATAAGACAGAATCCTAGTTAAAAGTGATGAATTTAATTTCTGCTATATTTTCTCAAGGGAAGTGGAAATAAGAAAACATGAAACCTGTGATATACTTTCTCACATTTATTTATAGACTGATATGTTTTATTGAATTAATTATACAGTCTGTCTCACTTTAGGGCAATAAGTAATATGGATAACAAAGAATCCATTCACAAAATATGTATACTGAATTGTTATCACTGAAATTTAAACAACAAATAAAAATAGATAAAACACCAAATCCGTGTACAAATTAATCATCTTAAGTTTTGTAACACTTTTACACATTATATAAGATGGAATAAGAAAACATGAATTGATAAAACACTTAATCTTCGTGTTGTTAACTCCTGTTTCACCTATTTACATTTATGAAGACTAAATATCAATATAACAGACTGAACAACACAATCCAAGTTGAAACTGTAGAAGTGATTGTTTACATGTGAGGTTATAGGAATGAACTATCGATAAATGTAAACTCGAAGTGATGCGAAGGATCGAACTGGTCGGTGTAGCGCGGGTCAAGCCAATTTGGTGGTGTCTGCCACCCGAACCTTTACCAAATTTTGAACTAAGAAGTAAAAAAAAAAATATATATATATATATATATATATATATATATATATATATATATATATATATATATATATATATATATATATATATATATATATATATATATATATATATATATATACACACACATACATACACTCACTTGCCAAAGAAAAACAAACCAATTTCTAAATAAACTTGAAATAAAAAGTAAAAAATAATATTTAAGTTACTTCAAAACAAAGAGCATGAAAGGACAATCAACTAAATTATCGATACTTATATACCTTTTTATAATATATGATCAGTTATTTTTTGGTTTTTAGATGAAGTGTGTACATGCTGATCTAATTTTGATGTCGGTGATCTAATTATTTTTTAATATAATTTAATGTTTTTTTTGTTTTTGTTTTACATGAATGTGTCTTTCGGCTGTTGGTATATAGTTTTCTTGTGTAACGTTTTTTCACCCTGAATATTTCACACTTTATATTTATATCTTTCAGATAAGACAAAATCTTAGATCAATTGTGAATACTTGAATATTTTTCAAAACACATTTACTATTTATTTTTCCTAAACTTTTTCTAATTTATTATTTTAGTGTAAAGTTTTAATTAATATCAATTATACTGGAAATTAGGAAATGTTTTCACAATGGGAGTTTGATTAAAAGAAAATGATAATTTAGTAATAAGTTGAAGTATTTATTATTTCCTTAAAAAAACTGAATACAATTTGCAATTTAACTCTTAAATAAATAATGAAATTGTACTCATGTCGTAATTAGTTTTAAAATCGTGGAAATAAATAATAAAGTTATTATATTAATGTTTTTAATCAATGTAGTTGACAAATGTTAATTAATGATTTACAAGGCAAGAGATAATACAATATAGTGTAGTATATAATAATATGTTAAGCATCATTACTCTTAACCTTGAATGAGTCAGTTGGTTACTATAGTTTATAGCAGCAGGCTAAAGATTGGATTTTGTAGTCGGCCATTTTATTAATTTATATTTCCTAAAAAATAGGTCAATTAATATGAAAACACGTCCTTAATTGATTATAAATTTTACTTATATCCTAGTGTCATCTATTACGAAGCTATAAAACTACTAAATTCTAGTTATCTATGAAACTAGCGCTATATTGGGTTAGAGAAAGAACCCATTTAATTGTACTGAAGTTAGCGAGAGGAATATACACCGCTCCCAAGCTAGATGATAACTTTTTATTCTGTCTAGTCTAAATGTAGTCGTTTATTAAATTAGTTTTTATTTTTGTTTTTGTGAAATAGTATTGCTTTTTTGTTTTAAATTGATTCTTTTTTTGGAAGTTATATTAGATGACACAGAAAGTGTGATATTCAATTATAAAAGGTTTTATTCCGCTGTTCTATTCTTTATAAATAACCTTTCTATAATAATTGAATACTAAATTATATCAGTGGCAAAAGTTTCATTTATATAAAATAGAGATGTGCTGACTAGTCGGGTGCTTTTGTGGTCGGCCATTTTATTCATTTATATACGCCTAGAAAAAGGTTGATTAAAATAAAAACAAGGCCTTAATTGAATATAATTTTTATTTTAGATTCATCTTTATACAATAGTTTATTCATTCTAGGAATAGACACTCTTTTTTTGTTACCTTTAACTTTGAAAACGATTATTAAATAAACTTAATTTAAATTTATAAATTTGATATCTTCTGCAATAATGAATAACGAACTTATATAACATGCTATTTTTTTAAATTAATTTTTTGTTTTGTATCATAATCAAAAACTATTAATTACTAGCATTCCTTGCCACATCTCAAAGAACTTAAATAAATTTACTTAATAATTGAGGTATGCAATTAAGCATTATTTCTTAAATGATATTTTTTGCCGTATAGCAGTAATTTTTAACTAGGTTAAAATTGCAATGATTAGGTGGTTGAAGATAGCGTAAAAGCATAATTAGACATGTAATTTTTAATTTTAATATATGAGTTTTTACGCTGCTGACACCGCCATTTACAGTAGTTCCTACAGGATAGATACATAGAAAACAAATTAAAATCATTAGGTATACTCGAAATTCAATAAATATTACAACAAATGGAAAATACAAATAAATGAACAAAAAACTGCAGCAATAATGATTACAAAAAAAAGGCCTTTAATAGGGGATCATATCATTCTTAATAAAATTCGAATCCCTTGGGCTCAAACTGTTACCTACCTCGGACTCGAATTAGATAAACGTTTGACATTCACATCCCATATTAATAATAAATGCAGCAAAGCCAAAAAACTTATCAGTACAATGTCACAATATTTCCGAAGAAAATCTCCATTATCAACCCCCAACAAAATTATTTTATATAAATCAGTCATTAACATTTTTCGACGATTATTAACATACGCCTCTCCAGTATGTAGCTACACATGTGACTCCAACTACAAAAAAATGAAAGGATTCAAAACCTATGCTTGAGGATTATTAACGATTACACAAAAATACAGACATGCTGCACGACCTAAATTTTCAAACAATTAAACGATTTATTTACACCCAGACCCAGACCTTTTTTAACTCAACAATAAATTCAGACAATCCCATAATACAAACAGTAGGCAATTATAACAAACTAACCTTGAGAAGATACGTACCTTACATATACTACTAGAATAAAATTTACTTTATAAGACATTCTTAGAAATTATTAGTTTTAGTAAAAATTTATTTAACAAATCAAAGTATTGTATAAGTTCATTTATTCTTTCATTGTAATTATTTTAGCGCTTAAACTTTTGCTTATTTTATAGATTTTTTATTAATTTATTTTGACTTTATTAGATTTATTATTACTATATATTATTTATTATTATTTTATTATATTTTTATTTTATTTTTTCAGTTTTTCCTACAGTTTTAAAAAATGTATTCTAAGTTTAACTTTGTTACTAAACAGAAATTATAGTGGGAATTGTTTTAATTACCAAAACATGTATTATACAAATATGTTAAAAAATTGTAAATTGTAAAATTCCTTGAAATAAAGCTCTTTTATATATATATATATATATATATATATATATATATATATATATATATATATGACTTGGTAATCGAGATGAACTCATATAAATGGGAGAAACTCTTATAAATAATAGACTGCATTATCATGCATATTACAAAAGGTTCCTAAATCATATTTTTAAACACAATATAAAAAAGATTGACATTTTGATTTGATACTTTTTTTTCGGCAGTAATAATTTTATCGATTTTAATTTCTAATCATTAAACTCTATGATAATGTGGCAAATATCGTTTCTGCTACTCAACATTGTAGATTTAAATTTTTATTCTTGTAAATTTAATAATTGCTAAACCTTCCTGGAACTATGAAAATGATGTAGTTAAAATTTGGTACCGATAGGTTCAGTAGTTGTACTATCATAAACTTAATTGCGGATCACATATCCCTCAATTTTCAAATTTCGCTGGGATCCACATGCTGCAGCACATATTTAGATCTTTTCTAATAATTTATTTTAATATAAAAGTAATTTTTAAAAAATTAAACCGACTTCAACTTGGTAGATATGTATTTAAAATTATAAACAGCCAGTGAACTCAAAAGGAAAAAAATAATATTTTTTAGGAATCACGGAAAAGGAAAAAAAAATTTAAAAGCGGATTTATCTATATACTTAATTCGGTACACATGCCGACAATTTTTTTGAGGTCGTTGCCAGCCAGGAGCAGGAGCTGGTTAAATCTGCCTGCCCGAACAGAGACAGATTTTGTACCCTAGATTTTGTTTTTTTAGTAGTTATTTTTCCTAACATTTTTTAAATATGTGTTTGCACCGTGGTGGCTTTATATTAAGTAATATTAATATTAAGTAAATTTTATTATCAATCTCAAACTTATATAGTATTGTAGTCTTATAGATTTACCGTACTTTTGTAACCTCCTAGATATAGATTGGCGCTCGCCTCCTATCGGTAAATTTTCAAACTTCACTATTATCCACATAATTATCATTATTTTAATGAAAAATTAGTTGAAAATCAGTAGATTTTATTATTACTAAACCATCCTGGAGCTATTCATATGATGTGGTTAATATTTAGTACAGATCGGTTCTGTAATTTTCGCGGTTAGTGATCACAAACCAAAAATGGCTTGTTTGTTTTATATTATAGTATAGATTAACTGAAATGTAATATTAAGATAGGAACACAAAAAGAAAACTGCTATTTCAGCAATTTACATACTTTTGATTTACGATTATAGCTGAGATTGTGTTACTGACAAACACGATATCATTTTCGGCACGACCAAATTATACAATTTACTATCTTTGCTAGGTAAAGTAAATTTTAATAAAGACTTCTGCTTTAGTTTCTAGAAAAACACTCTGTTACATACTGGCTTGTTCGCTAAAAAACTGAAGAAATATATAAAATGAACAAAAACTGTAGCTACATGTACTGATGGCTATCAAGCTATAAACGAAGCGCATCGAATATTGCAGAATGTTAACCGAAGTCTGACCCAAGCAATATTCGGCTTGACCGACTAATGAAAAAATTATTATGGTAGCTGTAATATGGTTAAATAACTCGATATTTTTGTAATCTATTCTAAATGATAATACTATTATCAGTCAACCGAATAAAACGCACATTATTTTAAAGATATGCAATAAATTTAACGTTTTAAAAAATAGAAAAAAAATTAGAAAAATGCACATATTTAATATACAAATCTAAGGATTCAATTTATTTATAAAAACGATACAAACAAGAGGGAGGAATGAACTCAAGACAACACGATCCAGACTATGGCAACGTTCCAATCTGCAAAATAATCACTTATGCGTTCCAATCTATCCAGGATAGATAAATCATAGAACAGCTGTTAGAAAAATCGTATAACGACTATAGTATTTTTTTTTTTTTTTTTTTTTTAGTGCTTTCCTTTCAGCAGTATTCCTGTTAAAAGGGATTTTATTTATTTCTGTACACACTCTACCTAAAAGTATACAATATACATGTAATGTTTAAATTTTGTTTTAATTATTATTTTACATATACAAATATATAGTATATGTGTCGCAAATAAAATATAAAGAATAGAACAAGAAAAATAAAGAATAAGAAGTTGTACAATATTGAATTTCAATAAAACCAAGCAAAAAAATTATTTTATCATCAGAAATATTTAAAAAATATTTAATAGAAAACAATGTATGATATTTATTAATGATTTATTTCATATTAATATGCATCCTCTACTTTTGGTATGGAATTAAAACAATATATTTTGCAATCTTTAAACATATTGTTTATCAAACATTGACCATCCACCGGCCAATGTCCAAATTTCTGTACCTTTTTTTTTCTGTAGTATAGTTTGTAGTCAGTGAGTAGTCTGCATTCATATATGAGGTGGTATATATTATGTTCTTAAGTGAAATCTCAAGGACATAACAATGAATCTCTTATTTTGGATCTATAAAAGTAACTGTTCACTGCCGAATTTCTGTGATTCCTTGTGTAAAGCTGCGTTTACAATGCAGGAATGCAAACGAGCTCTCTGTTAACACTGCACGAGCATTTCTGACGATCAGTTGCTCGTGAGCATTCGCAGCGAATAGATGGCACCCGGGCTATCCAAAATTGCGGTTTCCGGGCGGCTATTCTCATTCTAAAACATCTAGCGGAGGAAAAGCGTAAAAGGAAAAGGCGTCGCATGTGGGAGTCGTCATTTTTAAAGAAATGAAATTACTCCCTATTGCTGAAGGATTTGAAGGAGGATAACAGTGGACTCTTAAGCAATTTTATTTATTTATTTTATAATTATTATTTTTTATTTTACAAATTTAGAATAAATATAAATAATAGAACAAATAAACTTTTTTTTTTCACTTTTATTTTTGAATCCACACCTATATATTGTCAAAAAAAGAAAATTGACAATCAGCGGATGTGCTGAAAAAATAATATTAACAAAATTGGCATGTTAGGCATGGGAAGAGATAGTGTCCAGTGCCACACCTTCCTTCGTTATGGTTTACTTCTATATAAGTAGGTCTCTCATCCAGTTTCCTTTTAGTTTCCTGGTATTCGCCGGCATGGGAGATGTGGCCATACTATTGGTGAATTTGTTTGGGTGTCCCTTTAATTTTTTACGGAACAGTCAGTAGTAGGTCCGTATGTGCTCAATGACTGTTGGTATTTGTTAAGTCGGATCTGCTAAACAGACACACATAAAAAGATTACAAACTTTTCAAACCAAGACATCAAGACTAATAACACAAGCACCTTGGTACGTTAACGATAAAACAAACTAATAAACTTAAACAGAAAATTAATAGATACGATTATTAAACTTAAAATAATGGAACACATTACCTTGAACAAATATACATTCAAAATAAACAATAGCTACCACACACAAAATGGGAGGAAACGTGTACCCTCAACAGATTTGGCGAACACAATGCGGGTATTTACACAGAGCGAGCGACGAACGAGCGTCCCTTTGATGACTTGCCGGAAAACCGACATTGGGCGGATCAGGGCCGAGCACGAACAAGCATTCGTTTGGACTTGTTCGGCTCGCGGCGATCGTTTAAGGCCCGTTTACACTGCCCAAGCATTCGTCACAAACAGGGGTGACGAACGAGCATTCGTTCGAGGCTCAGGCAGTGTAAACAGTTAGTATCCAACTTAAAATATTTTTGTTATCATAGAAACATTAATTATCTATAGCTATTTTAGATGAAAATAATCTGTTTGAAATTTCGTCCATATATTATCGGTTTGTACTAGACTTGTAATTATAACATCTTAAAAGTTAAAAGAAAATCTAAAATTCTTAAGAAGCGAAAACAAAAAAAAATAAAAAAACCTAAAATAAATTACAAATACAAGTATATAAATTATCGAAGCTGGAAAAATTTAATCTTTACTCATTATTTTACTACTAATTTCCTGAAATTGATTACTTTTATTAATTAAATATATAATTAATGTATTAAATATTAAATTAGGGGACTGATTCCAGGAATTTAGCCGTCATATAGTTATGGTATATTTTTTCCAACTCTACTAAAAATGAATAAATAATAATAGGTCTTTTATTTGCATATAAAGTTAGGTACAAATAATATATTCAAAATTAGTTTAAAATTAAAAGGCAATTGGTTTTTTGGGTATTTACTTATTAAGGTATACTTAATTTACTTCTGTTTTGTCAGTTTTAATAGTTTTTTGAAAAGCCTTGATAAAAAAACCTCTTTCATTATTTTCCATTCCCTCCTATCTAATATAATTTATATATAATTTTTAATTTAGCCTGGAAGCCACATTTGACGGGCCGGGCGCATTCAGGACAGGTTTGGACTGCGGTTAGGCGCACTCACACAGGCCCCTTAAGGTGTTTGTTGTAACCTTAGCAAACATGCTGTAAATACAATGCTATATTTACACAAAATACTGTTATTTATACTAAAAACTATGTACTGAAACCTAGCATTGTGTACTCTCTTTGTTTGGTTTGCTCAAAGAGATCCTATTCCTCCGAGTTAGTATATTCAATTGATTAAATCGTGACATAACAGGAATTTGCTGTAGCCTAATTTTTTTATTGAGAAAGTATTAAAATCTGCGTCATAGAGGCCAATACGTAATTTAGATAGCTTAATGGATCCATTCATACTATATGTACAATAATAAATAAATGAAAAGAAGGAAAACAATTAATAAATAAAGTACCTCGGAACTTACGGGCGGACCAAAAAGAATATACGTATTTCAAACTGATATATTTAGTAAACTATCGATAGTAGAATTAATTATTATTTTGAGTGGCCTGAACAGTAATTAACTCATATATTATATTTTGTTGATGTAAAATATTACGAACAGTTTTCTGATATATTTCTTGAATAATCATTGTTTTCAATACATTTGGTTTGCTTTTAAAAATAATTAAAACTTTTAAATAGAGGTACCGGTACCAAGAATAGAAAGATTTTGGTACTAGCATATCATTATTATATTTGTTTGATGATTCTCATCCCCAAATGTCTTATCTTCAAAAGAGTTTGTTAAAAGAAAAAAAATGTTTGGTATAATTTACATAATTAGATTACAAAGAAGTAAAAAATAGCTTTGAGCGAGCTACAGAGAACTAAATTAAATTTGAATCCATTGTCCATGTTCATCCATGACAGCTTCCTTCGACACACCCAGCAAAAAAATTATCATTGATGGTTGGTCGGATATTATTTTATAGAATAAATTTTGAGTTACTTATAATACTATAATAAAAATGTCCTAATTTTGATTTACTAATAATAAATTTTGAATAGTCGGTTTTGTGGTGACTATTCGCTAAAGACCTTCTTTTTTTTTATTTGTTATATATATAACAGTTCGCACACTGGATAAGTGGACTCAAAATATTAATATTTTTTTCACAGTTTTAATCATAAAAGATTAAAAAAAACAACACTTGTTTATAATTAGATGAACTTAATAGGAGGTTATAATTGGTTTATATATGGCACAAAGTGTTGCCAGGGTACTAAAGGTTTTTACAGCACTCAGTGTTGCCAGGTTCACAACACTTAAAATAACAGCACTTAACATAACACATTCTACAACAAATAATAATATAACAAAATAAGTATAAACAGAACAATAAACTATTAATGCAACAATAGTTACTATAGTAATAGTCCAGTCAATAAACACATTGTAGAGTGCATGGAATATGCGATAATTTTTGACTTCATAGCTTCGTTAGGAATAGTTAGAAGGTAACGTATTACGTGATATAATCAAAATGTCATATATAATGCCTGATAGTAAATTTTACCAGATTTTAGTTGAAAAAAATAAATTTTAGATCTGACAAATAGTTTCGGCTTTATGGTGAAAACTATGCCAAAAAAACTTGGACTTAAAATAGTATGCGGTTTTTAACGTGCTGGTATGGGTATTTAAAGGGACTTGATTAAACTTTCATATATAGGTTCTTATAGTAAATTTAAGGAGGTTTTAGATAAAAAATAGGAATTTTGGATCGAACAATTAGTTTTGGAATGAGTATCAATAAACGTGTTTTTTTTTGAGAGAGAGAAGTACGACCCCAGATAAAGAGTGCCGAAATAAGGGGTGTAGAGTGCATGAAATATGCGATATTTTTTGACATCACAGCTTTGTTAGGAATAGTTAGAAGGTAAACATATTAAAAGTCCCCGCCCCTGGGGGGTGATCTAAAGGTGGGGGGAGGGGAGAAGGCCCCAATTTTGTTTTTCGACTATATCTCGAAAACGGTGGACTCCAGAAAAATATGTAGCAGATCAAAATTAAAGCTCATTAAATTTCCTATAAAATTAATTATATACGTATTCGTAGAAATTTTAACAGTTTTCGAGATATATGTGATTAAAAATCGACAACTTTAGAAATTAAAAAAATGTTTACCTCACTTTTTGATAAACATTTGAAGCAAACACCAGAAACGTATATATGAAATTAAAGTAAATTTAATGCTCTACAATTTTGATCCTGACGTTTTTTCTGAGAAACAATTGTGGAACGTAATAGAAGCAAAAGTTTGACAAAAAGTGAGGTGACATTTGTTTTTTCCCGAAAATCAACTATTTTCAATAACGTATATCTTGTAAACGGTTAGTATTACGACAAATGTATATATATTAAATTTTATAGTAAATTTAATTAGCTTTTATGTTTATTTGTAACATATTTTTCTAGAGTCAACAATATTTGAGATATTATGGAAAAAACAAAAAAATGGAACTTCTCCCCTCCCCCCACCGTTACCTCACCCCCCAGCGGCGGGGACTTTTAGTATGTTTACCTTCTAACTATTCCTAACGAAGCTATGAAGTCAAAAATTATCGCATAGTCCATGCACTCTACACCCCTCATTTCAGCACTCATTAACTGTACTATAAGTGGCGCAATAAATTGTATGATTTATATAAGAAATTTTGTTTTACTAACAGGAACTAGTGTTGCTGAATGTTGTTTTTATAACATTAAGGACTCTATAAAAGAAACTTATAGAAGATGATTTTTAATTAATATTAGATTTCTAATAAAACTTCACTCAAAATTATGCTTTTAAACTTTTTTACCCAAGTTAATTCAAGGAGCTTATTTCAAGAGAACTCTCTCATTTTATCTTCTCGCTTTGCTTCGTTAGAGCTCTGTTGAATGCTAAGTTAATTAATTTTATTTTCGGAAAACTTTTTCAAAATAATTGCAATATTGAATATCACTGTAGTATTCGGGCTGTTCATTAGTGCAATCCCACTGAATACCTAAGACTTAAAAAGGTGTGCTTGGTATTTATTCTTTTTTCTATGCTTGAGAATCTCTTGATTGGAGCAAACCAATATTCAGTATCAACTCTGAAACAAGTTTTTTTTTCCTATTCTCTTTAATATCCTTTAATAAACCGCCGGGTTCGAGCTTAGAATGTTGAATCTCGAGAGTTAAAAAGAACTCCTTTCTTCTGCTTATTGTCAGTGAATTCAGGCTTCCCTTCAATCATTTCTTGTGTCTATGGTACTTGTCTCCGCTGAATAATCTGAAATTAAGTTTTTAAGGATTGAGATCTAGATAGATATTTCAATTTTTTTTTTAATATTTCAATCGGATAAATAGAAGACTAGAGAGACCATTTAAAACTCGTAATATCCGAACTATACGAAACAAGAAAAAAATAGTAATATTTAAAATCCGTAATAATATAATATAATAATTTATTGTTTTCAGGTTAAAAGGTACCAAATCCATGTTTTTTGTTGTGTTTTTTTTTTGGTCTCAGATATTTGTAGTCAATAATATTTTTTTCTGTTGTTATGTTTGGTAAAGTTTGTCATATTTTATATGTTCTCTATATGAACATACAAATGAGTTTCAGTATTTGTACGTTTTTTGCTGCTGTCTTATTTCTTATTTCAGTGAGGGTGGTTATAATTCTATATAACTGTATATGTATTGAAAATAAGATGATATTATCAGGGTCAATCGAACTCTTTGATATTATCTCCTCGCACAATTACTTGTTGTTGTAAATATTTTATTACATATCTGAATAGATGATTTAACTTAAAAAGAAATAAAATTTGGGAGGGAGAGGGAGAGAGAGTTTTTGTGTGTGTGTGTGTGAGAGAGAGATAGAGATATAGAGAGAAATATACATCTAAACCCCGAAGAAGATTAACTTATCCCTCACACAAGACGTATCAACGATGGTGAATTATGCAGACATTTGATAGCTTCGAGTATTATACGGTCTTTATAATTTTTCGCTTTTGTATGTAAAAACATATTTTCTTTGTTACTTTAACAATTTGTTCTGACATATTATGTTTTATCATATATGTATGTTATATTGAACTGTATTCTATTCTATTCTACCCAGCGCTAAAACTCAAGTGTCGAGTTTTACTAGGAGTTGGCCTCCTGTACTAACTTCCACCAATCATCTTGATTCTCCGCTGCTACCACCCACCAACTCTCTTCAAACATGGACCTAGCATCGCCAGAGACACTATCACTCCATCGTAGTCGAGGACTTCCTCTGCGTCTTATACTTTATTTTCTTTTGTATGTCACTCTCAGCCAACCGAACAACGTGCCCTACCCATCTCAACATACTGAGATTTATAAATCACTTTAAAAATCTTTGAACTCTAACCCATAAAATAATTTGTACATCGAGCAGTTTCTCTCTCGAACTACGTGTGTGTTCAATATTAAACATATATATATATATATATATATATATATATATAAACAGTATTTATCCTTCTGATGGACAAGCATCCTAGACCGACTAGTACAGACGCGAGTATCTCACAAATACTATTTATTTGTAATAAGCATATCATTCTTTTTAATCGCCATATCTATATTATATACATGTTTAAAAAGGCAGATATGTTAATTGGTTTAGTTTACTCAGTATAACTTAAGGGTTTATAAAACATAAATAAGTAAAAAAGTACAATAAAACCTATTTCAAACTTTTTTTTCACAGCTTCTCAAGGAACTCAGAATAAAATACAAAATAATGTTAATAAATACAAGTTATACAAAATTATACTTAAAAACTAGTTCTACGAAAATCGCTAAATTACTTTAAAGAGAAAATAGAATCATTGCAAAAATATTGTGAATGTTGCTAACAAATAAACTGCCTACATATCACACTTGAAACAGGTGATTTGCGTGTTTTTTTTTTTTAAACATGGACACTGTAATTTTTTAGGAGGGCCTTGTTCTTCTCTTTCTTGTTTCTCTTAATGCCTCACTTGTTTCCTCCTCACTTTTTTTTTTAAAACTTTGTTATCAAGTTCTGTCACTTTTGCACTTTTCCTTTGTTCGTGTAAAAGTCCATCATAAAGTTTTCTGATATATTTCCTTCTCTAAAAATTATTGTTGGTGTAAAATAAAATATAAAAAAAACTTGCGTGGAATTCCTGAAATACAAAACAAGTTTTTCTACCTTACCATTTACCGTAGGAATTCTCGCTCAAGACTGCTAGGTTCTAAAGAAGGGAGTAGAAAAGAGGAGAAATCCCAAGACCACCAAGGATCATAGAAAATTAAACAAACATTTCCTTTTCGCTGTGTATTTGGTAGATACGCGCACCTATCGAAAGGTTACGTTAGTAATCTAGCGATATACTCTGACCGAAGTGAATTTATTTCAAAATTTTGAAGGAATTTTTTAATGGCAGCTCGGAGAGTTATGATTCGATAGATGAAAACCTTTCTGCTCTGTTAGTTTGCTAAAGGCACTAAGTTTTGAATAGGCAATGTTTCATATTGATTGCAGCCCCTAACCAGTTCTCTAAAAGGCTAAGAAACTTTTAAGAGCGACTGGCACTCAGGTTTAAAGTTGCCGGTTAATCTATAGTACTGGTAAACTTTTTTTCTCCTTTTTACATAGCGACTTGACAGGGACCATTAGGTACAATTATAACATTGTACTAGTTTAAATATTTTTATTTATTGATTTATAACTTTATATATCCGATTTAAATATATCTCACTATAAATATAATCAGCGAGTGTGCTGGGATACAAAAATAAAAAGATAAGCGATAATATGTGAGGCCTGATGAATACATATACCCATTGGTGTCCACTCTTGACTTGATTTTGGTTTGTTTTTTTTTTTAGGAGATTTTTGTCCAACACTTTTCTTTTCTTTTAATGTTTTTCTTGGTCATTTTTGATAGGCTCAGATAACTAAATCCCCGGTTAATCGAGACCCCCCTAAAAAAACAACTTTTTTTGACACGCTGTAGCTCTGTCGTTGTGAAAATGTGCCAATAGTTTTCCAATCAGGAAGTGATGTTGTGCCATAGGTATGCGTAAGTCTGTATGTAATGTCCGTGTTCTATTAAATTATGAAACAAATATAGAGATTACAAAACTGGTTATTCCGAATCAAAAAACTTCACCACTATTCCGTGTCTCCAAAATCTTAAACATAGATGTATGCGCTAATTTATAAAAATATAAAAATTGTATTTGTTTACTAATTGGAGCCCAATAAGGCTAGAACGCATCACATCATTGTTATTGAAATGTCTTCCCGTCATTTCTATGTGATCCTTAAAGATTCTTTTATCATTTTTCTTGTAACAGATATTTTTCTCTTTTTTTTTTTCTTTTTTTTCAACAATCAAGGTAATAAAAAAATAAAATAAACCCCTTTAACACCTTTTAAACTATTAATTACAACTATGGGATAAAAAAATATAAGTATAATTAATACTTAGATAAAGGGTTGTTTCATATTTCAGTGTTATGAGGAGTAAGATATTAATATTATCTTCTTAATAATAGTAAAAACCTCCAGGGTCGTTAATAACGTGGCGCCCCCGGGGCCGGATAAATAAGGCTCGAGTATAATAAATATTGCAATAATGGTTACTATTTATTTCATGTTTCAAATTGATAAAGATTATGAAATTATTATTTTCTCCATTAATTTACTAAATACCGCGAATACAGTTTATAATGGTGTTAGACAAGAATTAATAATGAATTATATTTTTAGAGAGTAAAGTGCTTTTCATCATGTCTATATATATACATTCATCTTTTTTATTCATATATTTCACTTATATGTATATTGTATATTTTTTATTATTTATGTATAGCATAGTTCTTTTCTGAGCTAATGTTTTTTATTGTACATAACGTGTAAATGCAATCATAAAACCATCTTCATTACTTGTTGCCCACATTTGTTGCAGATTGTAAAAATTACTAAATGAAAGTTTTGGAAAGTGAAAAAAAAAAAAAATTTGATTTTCTATTTGATAACTGTTTTCTTTTCTTATTTATTTAAATTGTCCATTTAATTTTGTTTAGTTGTTATATTGTATGAATGGACCCATCACTATATATTCTGCAGATCGCCTTTGAGCGAGTCAGATTGTAATACTTGTTAAGTAAGATTGTATATAAGTTGATATTATTGACTTCTGCTGAAGAAAAAAATACAATTTATTGTATGATAAGTGCTATTATAAATGTGTGTATACGTACAAGATGTAAAATAATTCGAAATTTTGTTCGATAAAATTCAATAATTCCTGATATCGCTTGAGTTTTTGTTCCGCTAACGCACAGCTAATGTGGGTCACAATGAAAAAAAAAATCACTTAAATGTGCAAATATATCGATCGCACGTCGAAAGCCGATACTATGAATAAAAAATTATTCAGGTAGGGCACAGGACTCAACTTGGAAATTATATCCTGATTTGTTTGGCTTAAAAGAGGCTCGTTATAAATTTTTTTTTTCAATTAACTATAAATGCGATCCTTTCAAATTTATCGTAGAACAATGTTGCAAAAAGTATATTATGGAGCCAATCTTTAGGGTTAGTTACACCAATGTAGCTTTCAATATATCCAGTGCTTCCATGATTACTAAACTGAAGCCTACTATGTGATATTCAGAAGTAATGTCTTCGAATGTAGAAAGAGAAAGAAAATATCTTCCGAAAATTTAATCGTAACTGGGGAAGAAAGAGATCAGACAAGGTTTTCATTAGCCATTCCCAGAGATGGGGACTAACATCATTTCAATGTCCCTATATACTTCATTTAACTTCAGAGTACTTTCTTCTTCGTTATCATTCGCAGCAAGTATTAGTTGAAACAATCCCAATAACGGCGTTCTTGAGGTGCAATAATTTATTATTAAAAATATTTCAACTGAATCTACCTTCAATTTAATCATGCTGGTATCAGAGTTTCTAATTTTTTAATTTGAATATAATTCTTGTTTTGAAAGTATTTTTACCAATATCCGATTAATAATGTTCCTGGAAGTGGGAAGAGTGAGTATTCATTTGGAGATGAAACAGGTTCCCTAATTATTGAATCATAAAATGACTTTGTGTAAATTTTCAGTATACAATTATTCAAATATAACAAAACATTTGAAAATTGTTCTGCTTCATTCGAATTCTGCTAAAGTTGGTAATTAAATCTATACAGGGTATAGATACAATTTCTCTGGTTTACTCTCTTTCTCTCCCCCTCTCTCTCTTGGGCAATCCAAATCAATTATTGATGATATTTAAAACAATTGTCGATAACGTATTTAACCTTCCTTTAAATTTCTAATAAGGTATTTAACTTTTTATCAGTATTAAATCCAGTTGGCAACGCTTTTTCGTTACATCTCTTCCGTTACATGCTCCGCGATTCACTCTAAGAAAACATTTGTGTTGCTGTTACCCATAAAAAAAAAAAAACTAGGTTATAGTGGGAGCCTGCTTTGAGAAACCTGTAGAGAATGCTAAAAAATACGTTATTTAAAAAACAAAAAAAAACTTGATTTTGAAAAATGTTGCTGAACACTTCGATTAATCATTATTGATTAAACTTTATTTTCAGAGTATTTCCTATCCTATAAGTGACCTACGTTCTGTTAACTCCCACAAAAATAAATTTTATTTCAGAATGCAATGCATATGTAAGAGAGAATGTTGTTCCTTGGATCACTTTCTATAATTTACGACAAAAACTATTGATTTACATTTTATTTTACGTAAGCATTATAATGGATGTTTTCGCTGTTTGACTATAGTTTCCCGTCAATTAAATTCTAGTTTTTCAGATTAACGGAATCCACTGTAAATCTCAATTACTTTGACTCGACCTTATGTTTATTGCAAACTTCAGAAATTATGAGAACATTTAGAAAATGTCGAATTTAATTACAAATCTTGTCAGTTTTTGAGTGAATTAGATTGGTATTTCTGAAGGAAAACAACAAAAAAAGAAAACACACACGTTTGATTGTCTACTATTTTTAAGAACTCGGGCTTTCAAGTATCCAATTTAGTTTTTGTAACATCTGCCTGGAACCTGACAGAGCGTATCGTTAATCTTCGTGAAGAGTTTTATACAATTTTTCTTTTCTCTAGAAGCACCTGCCAACTTCAATCTTCAATTACTTCAACTTAAACTACTTCAATCGTGTATTAGTGTATATTAAATTTATTGTATATTATATTATTGTAGAAATAAAATAAAATAAATTGTTTAAAACAATTTGTATTTCTCTTTATTCTGCTAACTATTTAATAACTTTTCTGTTATGACCTGTGGACAAAGGATTAAGTTTTTGCTATTAACTAATTCTAAAAAGTTTTTAGTAAAAACGCATTTCAGTTTTTAGAAACTCGGTCAGGAGTCCAAAAAAATTGCATGAGGTCTAGAGAGTATGGTGGATGAAGTAGAGTCGTTGAATCAAGCTCAATTTTCGTGAGGTCATACGTGAGACATTGGTGGTCAGTTAATTCATGAAGTACCCAGTTTCTTTTTCACCTTATTAATCAATTTTGGGTCATTCCATTTAAAGTGATTCAGGGGTGGTTGCTTGATCATTTTAAACAATTATTAAAGTTTCCTTTAAAGACTTAAAAACCGATATCTTAAAATGTTAACTAAAACAATTTTTTTATGGTGGCCATAAAACAATTTTTGTTTTGCTGCAGATGCCTAATTTTGTGATCATAAGAGATAGTAATAAACAAAATACTTTCAAAGTTGTAAATGTTGCTGTAAACTCTTAGAATCGCAAAATTAGGCGTGTGCTTTAGATACAAAATTTAATAACTATTTAAGGTCACTTACCTATATAAAAAGTTTTACGTATTTTTTTTTTTTAACATGGCCGAAACCAAACATTTATGGCTTATAACTTCGTTGTTTACTGATATATCAATGCCATATTTTGATGAAAAAAAAAACACACAAAAAGAATTAACTAAGAACTTCAATTAAAAAAAATAAGGGCATCAGCCAAATCCAAATTATTTCAAAAACATGTTTTTTTTTTTGCCTTTGAAAAGATTTAACGATAACCCGTTTTTTTTTTTTTTTTTTTTTTTTTTTTTTTTGTTTTTTTTTTTTTGCTTCAAATCTTTTTTACTTTACATGGACAATGTATTAGTAACTACAGCAAAAATAAAATGACGTTGATATATCAGTAAAAACAAAGTAATAAGGTATAAATATTTGTTTTTGGCCATTTTTTCAAAAATATTCATTAAAAAAAAAAAAGTAAGGCTTTGTATATATGTAAGTGACCTTAAGTAAGTTCAAAATGAACCTCTCTATCCGAGATATCTCTTTGGCCAACGATCTTCCAAAAACTGTATATTTTTTTTCAAAATCTGAAAAAAGTTCAAATAGTTTGGGTTTTTTTTCCTCTAAAACATTTTCCCCTTATCACTTTTAATTTAGTTTTTAATATTTTACTCTCCAGACCCATCCGGACCATATAAAAACGTACTACTCCACCTTTTGCAAGGCAGACCCCCCATTTTGGGGGTAATTTTATTAGATTAAGTGAGGACATTAGAATAAAGTTGTGCAATTATTGTATTGTCATTGGTCCTTGCAACGAGTACAAATTTTCAAGTTAATTAGATTGCTAGAAACTGGTGAAAATTACGATGAAAGATTCCGTTTTATACAGGTGAAGTTCATAAAAGCGTATTGAAAAAAGTCCCTAATCTTTTTCTGTTTAAGACTGTACATGTACGCCGGGGTTTCTACTCATCTACTGAACTTCGTATTCATGGGCATGTTTTTCCAAAGGGATTGAAAATAATTCGAGATATCGAAAATTTCGATTTTTCGTGGTTGACTGTACTGTTACTTTAACAAAATTTTAATTTCTTAAATGAACTTTTTTTTTTTTTATAGGTTTGGAACGAAGCTGGATCATCTCCAAGTCTTGGATAGCTTACTGAAAAAAGATTATGATAGAAGAGCCACGCCTACCAATCACTTGAGTGAGTAGTAATCTAAAATCCTTATTTATTTTTCGGCTTATCGCTTTATTCAATTAAATGATATTTGTTTCCTTACTGAATCGAATTTCTGATATCATCACATTTCTAGACTATTGAAATGAAATTAAGGTTAAACCTTTGTAGATCTAAGGATATTGTGTCTGATCCTAGTTCACCTCGCCAAACCCTTAATCCGATTTGTCTTTAGAAAAATTTATCATTATTCTTTTGTTTTAAAGTAATAATCCTGATAGATATACAAGATCTACACCAACCCCTGAAAACTTCATCTGTTCTTAATTTGCTGACGATATCGGTACCCTATAAAAGTCGATTATTTAGTTTCTTTCTTAAAAATGTTCATAAATATTTTTTTCTCCAACTTCCATTGCAGTGGACTGACGGATACTCTTTTCGAATCTGTCCGATTTGTCGAAATTATTTTTTATGGAAGAATAAGTGATTGAAGTGGTTCGTTTATTACATGTCAATCCCTTTTTTTTTTTTTGTATACTGCTTGAGATCCATTAGTGCGATTACTATCTCAGGCATTGTCATATATTTTTTTTTTTGTGCTTCAACCCTACTGTTGACAATATTTCCTAGATTATGATTGATGAATTATATATCACTTCTATTGGAATATAATCATAGAGAATGTTTTGATCTACCTATCGCCTTTTATGTAGGCCCTGATATCTTAAAAAAGTCATTTTCATTTCGTCTCTTTAGGTGGGTAGCAACATGTTCAACGATCGAGACTATTTTCAAATAAAAAATGTTCCAATAATAGTGGCAATTAATTCATCAATCCTAATTGTATTGATCCTTCTTTACCATTCCGCGCACTTCAAGTGATTTCCTCAATTCATTTACCAGACTATTTCTTACCGATTTCTTAATTTTAGCATTTCAAATCTTAAAATCTATTGTATATTCCATGATCTAGTTTAACATCAAAAGCTGAAGCCACAAAATATCCTGAACTTTTCTGGTGGAAAGAAGAGAGACGAGAAACGAAATATGATTAAAGAGCTGAAAAAATTAGAAAGCTTGATGCTTTTGTTCAAGTCTTGAATCTCCAAAATGCTTCAACTATGACCAAATTCAGGGACCGAATGATTCAATTGAATTTGTACCAAATTAGAACTGTAAATTACCAGTATTGGAACTGATCAGACTCATGGGAAGAACTCCTGATTCGTATTCATAATTGACAGTATGAATTGTTTTGTGTTCAGATTCATTTCAGATGTGAGTTTAATAAGCAACAGAGAAATACACTGTTTGGCGATTTTATTTTATTTTTTCATTTTATTAGTTTAATTTTTTTTATATTTTTTTTTTTTTTCATTTATTGAAATTTACAACAGTACAAAATATATACATCTAGTAAATGGGTTGATTATGATTACAATACCATGTCAAAACTTTTAAAAAATATTCATCAGTAGCACTTAAAAAAAAAAAATTCTACACTAGAAGGTCTCCAGGCCATCTTCTTTTCAGAAGCCTCGGAGGTTTATCGGGGATAGAATGGGAAGCAAGTTGAAGGACCAGTGGATTTGTGTGTCTATGGAGTTTAGTATCTGGTTTGGGCTAAATCAGCAATATATGGGACATCAAGATCTTTATGAATAAGTTTATTTGTAACAAAGTAAGGATCATTTAGTATTTTTCGAAGGATTTTGGATTGTAAGGATTGGATACGGGAAGAATTAGAAGGTTTAGTTGAGCTCCAAAGCTCAACTCCATATGTCCAAATAGGTCTGATAACTGTCATGTAAATGAGTCTTTTGTAATAAATCGGAATGTTTGTCTAGTAAATGTTGAAGAAGTCGAAAACGACAAGCAGTTTCTTGTCGTTTTAGTCTCGTATGTGGATACCAAGTTAAACGTTTAAACGTCCAAGATAGCTGATCTGTTCAACAGAGATCAGTGGGAAATTATTAAAGGATATTATAGGACAAGAAGTCGTTATTTCGTGGGATTTGCTTGGATTTATTTTAATTCTCCAATTTCGACAGCATTAGCTAAAAGTTTAATTTATTTTTAAGGTGTTTATGGCCTACATTGTTTTACATAGAACCATATTAGGATTATTAAAACAATAATTATATAACAGCATGCTGTATTTTAAGAAAAAAAATATAAAATTACAAAATTTTAAATTAATATGATTTATTAAATGTTGGCACTAGATAAAGCATTTCCATCAATAATTCAATCAAAATCGCTTTAGACCTAACCCCATCTAATGTAAGATTTATTTAACGCAATGAGCTGATATATACCCAGTATATAAATATTTATTTAAAATTGCTAGGTATTTTATTTTATTTTTTAAAATACCTTCATGCTTATATTTATTTAATTTATTAATCACCGTTATAATTAGATACGCCCTGGTTAAAGTATAGGGGAACGTCAGCTCCTAAAAAATAATTAAACCTTTAGCCGAGAGTTAAGAAAATCAGTTAAGTTAAATATTTTGCCTGTAACTGTATATATAGGATATACTTATTACTAGAAAGTCCTTTCTAGGATTGAATTTATTCCCTCACTAAATATATTTCTTCTGGCTATTGTAAATACATGAATTTTCTTCAGAATAAAAAGTATTTCTTTAAATATCTAATAATAAATAATAAAAAGTTTTATTCAAATGAAATTAAACAGTTTACAATTGTAAAATATTAGATTAATACATGAATAGATATTTGGTATTAAAATATTCATACTACATAGTAAGTTTAGTGATAATGGATATGAAATATCCAAAATAAGAAAAAAAATTGATAAAAATAAAGAAATGATAAAAACTTACTAAACTAAAATACATAATTAATTAACTTTTGTACAGTAAAGTTTGTTAACTTTTTGGAATAATTAACTTATATATATACATATATATATATATATATATATATATATATATATATATATATATATATATATATATATATATATATATATATATATATATTGTTTTGTTTCAATAAATAAATTTCAAATCGAACAAATTTTTTGTAGTATGTGGTTTTTATGTTTGTGTGTCTATCTTATTAAGGTTTGCTTGTCAAATCTTGAAAAAGTTCCGGGTCTGTGATTGAATAAATTGTTTAATTGTTTGAAAACCTAATTCGAGTCGGTTATTTTTGTATTTCTGGGATAGTCGTTCATTATTCTCAAACACAGATTTTGCACCCTATCAATTTTTTTTTATTTTTGGAGTCACAAGTTTAGCTCCATACAGGCGAGGCGCATTTTGTCAGTCTTATGACTGATTTGTACAGAATGATTTTGTTTTTAATTGACTGTGGGGATTTTCTTCTGAAATATGGAGCTATTGAACTTATAAGTGTTTTATCTTTGCAGAATTTTTTTTTATTTGTATGAGGTGTAAATATAAATCTTTTGTTCAGTTCCATACCGACGTAGGTAACAGTTCGGGTCCAAGGGATTCGAATATTATTTAGAGAGATATATTTCGGTATGTTAGGCCTTCTTTTTGTAAATATTATTTATTAATTAGTTATTTTATATATTTATTAGTTTTTTGTTCGTTTATTTTTATTTTCCATTTTTTATAATTTCTAATATCTATATCTCCTTTATCATTGGTGCTTTTCTTTGGAAACTAAATGAATACCTCCAAAACCTGCTTAAAATTTAAGATATAATACTAACTTTTCATAATCTCATAAACTTCATTTATAATTTAATAATTAAAATAAAAACTCAATTTTATTTCATAACTGCTCTTAAAATTTTGTGATTAGCTGGTTTATCGCAGAGACTTTGTTTAAATCGATTAAATCTCTCGTAACTGCTGCAAGCATTTAATAAGAATCGCATACTTAATTTTTAACTACTCAATTAATATTTATGACTTTATATCCTCACGTTTTATGGAGATTTGATATAAAGATTTATTGAAAATATGTTTTATTTGTTCTATATCAAACTATCTGTGCCCTTGTTTTAGGAATCTACTTTTTTTTTATTTTACAATTTGTGATGGTAATATGTGTTTTTGTTTTGTTTGCATATAATAATATATATATATATATATATATATATATATATATATATATATATATATATATATATATATCGATGTATATAGCTTAGTCTAAGAGGCGTTGAATTGATATTTAACCCGATAATAAATAACTGAGGATATTTCATAGGAGTCAACTGAATATGTACTGCACGGTTTTCTTACATAACAGCAATCAAACTCATACCCAAACGCCCTGTTTTTCTCTTTCAAGGGAAGTTCGCTTTTTTGGCCATTCTTGTATTTGGCATCCATTCTAGGAATTCTAATAAGCTCTCTTGATTAAATAGTTCTTACATCATTTTCATAATGTATAAAGTCTCAAAATTTTCTTTTCAGAGATTATTAGGGCTAATTGGTTAGCTGCATTAAGTGTCCACGTCTCTGTGCACATAACGGATTTGATAAGCCATATTTTACTTTTTGGATAAATGAAGAACTCGATTAACCGACCTGGGTGGTGGAGGTTGACTCGGATAATCATATTCTGGGTTAATTGAGACCCCAAAAATGTCAGAGAAGTGCATTTGAAAAAATGAAAATAATACTTATTATTTATGCCATAAAAATATACACAAGTAACACTATTACTTATGCAATTCAAAAAGTTTTTTCTACCATTTTCTAAAACCCGCTCATTCTAACATTGTTGCATTAGTTCTGCATTTGAGATATTAAAACGCCTTTTTCAATTCTAATTTATTTTTTCATTAGAAATCGTTAATAACGATTTTTCCTTGCTGACCGTCCTTATCATCCTCCAGCCTTCCCCTGGGAAGACAGCCTGTCGTGTTCGACAATTGAATGCTTTGTGAAAAAAAATAAAAAATACAATCAGCAGCTTTCGAATCACGAATCAGGAAAATGGAAATATCATACGATCTAATAAAGGCCGGTTACAACAAGAAATCGATTTCAACAAATGCCAAGTTAAGACACAGCCATATCTGTCCTGAGGCGTTATACGCTGCAGTCTTGCAATGCATCGGAAGAGACTACCGGAGAGACTGGAAGTGAAAGAAAGGAAAATTCTAAGAAAAATCGTGGGTTCGGTGAAAGAAAAAAGGGAATACGGCACGGTCACGAATTTTACAACCATGTGAAAAAAATAACTGACGCCATGAGGAAAGGGAGGGTTACCTTTTACTGCCATATAACAAGGATGAACAGAATGTGACTGACAAAGATCTTCACGTACTTTCTGAAAAAGTAAACTAAGGAAGCTGAGGTCACTAAGGTGGACAAGGATTTGAAAGAGGTGAGAATTACTAGCAACGATATTTGGGAATATGCCCCGACTTACAGAAACAGCACACCGATGTTTCCAAGAAAAGCAAGAAGAGCATCGAGAACGAATGCGCAAGTACTGGGTGGGTTTTAAAGCTCGATGCAGCAAGAATTAGTTGAAATGACGTGTCCCTAGCGGGGGAAAGATATATATATATATATATATATATATATATATATATATATATATATATATATATATATTCTCCATGGTTTTGTAGATGAAACATAAATCCATATATGCACGTAAATTAATTACGATGCCTACATCCCGTAGATTTGTCTAGGCCGGTTAGAGCAGCTCTATCCGGCCTTCGTTGTGTCCAGTGGAATTGGGATGGGGTATGTATCTACTGGGTTAGTCCATGCAATTGGATTCGAGTTCCATCAGACACTAAGTCCTGACTTCCTCTCTGGCCTAGATGCTGACCTACGTTGTTTTGTTCGAAACGTTGTTATATAAAATAAAACATCTCCAGATAGTTCTTTTAATATACCTTATACCTTAAACCTGACTGTTCGATGCAAAATGATTACTGTTTGAAAATCGGCCAATGGCCTTTTATTTATAAAGGCATGAAGGAAAGATAGTGAAAAGTCCCCTACTTACAATTAGCTCCTAAGCCCTTTGATTAAGTTCATGAAATGGAAGTAAGAAGGTCTAATATATTTATCGTTCCGCTATCCATAACAGGCTTACCCACTCAATTATTCAAGGGTCGGTCTCTTTCAAACTGTTTAATCCCCCTTATAAAAAGTCTAATTGTTGAACTCTTCGGGAGGTGTGCAAACTTTGCTTAGTATTTTTCAACAATCAGGGACATTCTATCACTTACTTTAAGCTCAATTACAGAGTAAAATAATTACAGTCTAATTTCAGTCCTGTTAATTTTAGGTTTACTGAACAGTCTTATCCTCATTTTGTTTTAATTTGATTATATTCGTTGAACATATCCGCTACTCATGACTCTGTCTGGACAAAGGACTTAATCAGAAGCCACATACCAGACTTAAAAGACAGAAAACTGCCCGTTGTTTCTGACTACTCCAACATTTATTGGACAAGCGTTCAAAGCTTCCAGTATATTACAAAACAGTAATAAGACTGTGTACTTTATTTACGTGACAGTAATTAGACCCATTTAGACATTTGAGCCTCCACTAAACCTTCTAATTCATCTTCTATACAATCCTTACAATCTAAAATCCTCACTGCTCTTTATTATTTCACAAATAAACTTATCTATAAAGATCTTAATATTTCATATATTGCTGATTTGGCCCAAACCAGATACATCTTTTACAGTAAACTCTATACCCACTCTTATCCACCAGGCTCCCAACTTGCCTTACATACTATTCCCGATAATCCTCTGTTGCATCTGAAAAGAATGTGGCCGACAGACCTAGTAATGCAGAACTAATGAAACTCTATTAGTGAGTAGTTCTTTAGATGTTATAGACATGTCATTGTAATCATTTTCCTTACATTTTATTATTTATTTATTTATTCGGTGCAACAGTCCTTAGAGCAGGACCTCCTCAATAAGTCTTCTCCAACCTTCTCGATCCGCGGCCTTGCGGCGCCATCCTCTTACTCCTGCCTGGCGCAGGTCTTGCTCCACGTCACCTAGCCATCTCAATCGGGGCCGCCCTCGAATTCTTATACCTTCTGGTTTACCTTTTAGCAATTTTCGAGGTAATCTATCAGTAGGCATCCTCTCCACGAGTCCCAGCCACCTCAATCTTGCTGTCTTTACTTGGGCGACTATATCTGGTTCTCCAAAAAATTCCAATAATTCTTCATTTTTTCTTATTCTCCTTTCACTATTTAGATACTTTGGGCCAAATATCTTTCTAAATATTTTCCTCTCCAAAACTCGGAGCAGCGTTTCACTTCATGTGTCACTTTAGTATGTAATAACGGGTCTAATATTGATTATTTTAGCCCTACGCCATAAGTTTTTGAACCTAAGAGCTTTTTGATCCTTTGATTTCCGCGATAACAGCATTATTATTTGTTACTAGCGACCCTAAGTATTTAAATTCTTCACACGCTGGGAATCTGTACTCCCTGAACTGGATTCGTTCTACTTGAAAATCGGTTCGCAAAGTTAACATATATTTAGTCTTCGTTTCGCAAAACTTTTTTTTTTTACAACTTACTTCCAGTTCTTTAAAAACTCCTACATGAGCCGCTGTAGACCTCGCTGTAATCAGTACGTTATACATTTGCTTATTGTATATAATGTATACAGTTGTAAATATCAATAAATACTTAGAAAAGCTTGAGGATGTCACGTCACGCACTGAGGAAAAAGTGGAAAAACCCTAAAAATAATTGTTTGTCAAGAGTATTGTTTTTATTATGTTAAATACCTAAATATTTATTCCTGAATAGTTTGTATACAGTTGTAAATTTCAAAAAGTAAATATGAATAAATTTATGGAAACATTAACGGAATGACTTGTAAATAAATTAGCCATTAGTAGCACTTCAATAAGATCTACATAGGTAGGTCCCTAGGCCTTCTTTTTTTCAGACACTTGGAGTGTAATCGGTTATCGAGTGGGGAGCTAGTTGGGAGACTAGTGGATTTGAGTGGGTATGAAGCTTATTTAAGGTATCTTGTTTGGACCAATAGTACATTTAAATTGTTCTGGATAAGTTTATATATGGCATAATAAGGAGTATTTTAAGAAGGATTTTTGATTCTTAAGAACGAGCGTTGTTAGACAGTATTGTTTGATTTAATGATAAATCTAAAAAAAAAAAAAACGAATTATTCTTCTTTCTCTTGACTTTATTTCTCTTTATTTTTCAAGTATAGTTTCATTATTCGACCATGTTTTGCTAAAATATATGCTTTTAGAGGAGTCAAAGGATTGTCAATCGTAAATGGATTCCTAAGACTGTATTCGTTAAGAGCAGTTTCAGTGTTTATTTTTTCGTTTTTGAAGCTATTACGTAAGACTTTAAAGGATGTAAGCAACTTATCATGTAAGTAACAATGTTGGAAACTAAAAAGGATTTTCCTTTGCTTATATGAAATATAATGAAAATGACTGAGGAAATATGAAACAAGGAAAAACGGGAACTCCCTTCATAAAATAAGCTTCTTGAGACTTTTAACTTAGAGGAAGACAAAGAAAATGATATTATTAGATATAGAAGTGAAAGTGATTACACGTTATACGTCATCAAATAAAGTATTGAAACAGGAGTATTATTGGAAAATTCTAGAAATACAACAGATATAACTAAAAATAATGAAAGAGGGGAAGGATCACTTTCATAAAGCCAAAGGTCTCAGAATGTGTAGTCGCAATCAATTTCATAATAACTTTACAAAAATAGGAATTAGGACAATGATATTTTTTATATGTTTTATTAGAAACTATAAATTGTGCTAAAATAAAAGAAATAAAATTGTATTAATAATTACTTATAAGTATTTGTCAAAATAGAGCTAAAAATTATACATATATATACACGTACACACACACATAATTCTCATAAAAAAATGTAATGTCGTATATTGCAAAATTGTTTTGTGTTTTTGTGAGTAATATAGTAGATTATTTTTCTGTTTTCGTAATTATTTAATTTTATTAATTAATTCATTCATTATCGGCGCAACAGACGCATGAAGCCTTGGCCAGCTCAACGGCTCTTCCCCAGTCTTCCCTGTCAGTGGCACGTCTGATGGATATTCCTGCTTTCTTCAGATCCTCGGAGACGCTATCCTTCCATCTTCCCTTCGGTTATATCTTCCCTTATTAATTAAAATAGATATCATATTCATGAATATCATAAAATAACACATATTCTATAAATATAATTGATTAGTTTATTTCTTTGGAGATTGGTTTTGCGGTATACGACATTACTGGTTATGAAGGAGAATTATGTGGGTGTTTGTGTACATACATTTGTTTATATATAAATATTTGTATATGTATGTGTGTGTGTATGTATATATGTATAATTTCTACCTCTGTTTTGGCAAATACTTATAAGTGTTTATTAATAAAGTTTTAATAAATTATGTAATTCTGTATGATTATAATGATTTAAAATTGAAGTCATTTTATTTTTTCGACTTTGGCATTATTTATAGTTTGTAATAATATATATACAAAATATGATTGTCCTAAATTCCTATTTTATAAAGTTATAATGAAATTGATTGCTTTTGAAATTGTAATCTGTAGGTTAAAATAATAGATGATGCTGGTTTGAGGCGAAACGTTTTAAATAAATTATATATTTTTGAGTCCAATGGTTTTATGAAGATGATCTTTCTCCTCTTGCCTTAATTTAAAAAAAAATGGTCTACACCCCTCCTTTAAGACTGGTCTTGCTGATAATATTAAAAATAAATAAGAAAAGAAAACATTGAATATAAGAAACATCTTGTGTTGACTGAATGATCTGGGCAGGACAGATTGTAAGTGCCTTAGACAGAGATTGAAATCCACTGTATGGGGTACCCCCCGTTGAGCCCTGACTACAACCTATCCCTCTTTGCAATCTTCTCGTCAGTATTCTTCGACGCAAACTAACTGGCTCCGCTCCATGCCAACTACGAGACATTTTCTTCAACTGAACCGGAACTTGTTGAACTGTATTCTAATGCTAATTTTATTTATATGGCCAATAAAATATGTTTCTTTACTATTAGTCCAGTTTCTCTGGTAGCTACTTAAAGATATTTAATTCTTTACAAGTTCTATCTAGAAGTGATTAGTGATTATAAAGGGAAAATTAAATGGAATAAAAAATAAACTGAATTTTGGGACATACCGTCCCCTAAGAATAAAAACAATGCATAATTACAGGTACATTTTTTGGCAGAATTATTTACAAATCAGAAATTACGTCACATAAATCCAGAAAAATGGAATGAAAATAAGAAAAAAATTCAGTCATGTACGAATATTTAACACTAAACCTACCGACATCTTATAAATGCTTCTTACAACCACAACGGGTCAAATTATTGGTCTCAAAAAAATTATATATTTTAAGTTGGTCACGAATATAGAGAGATATACGCTTTATTGAGACAATTAACAATAAACATAGTACTGCCCAACTTTATTGGGTTGCTATAAACACAGCATACTCATCCATCCAATTAAAGACAACACTGTAATTTATAATTTAGTTATAGTTATATAATATAATACTTAATACTACCTAATACTAGACAAACTAATAACATTTTTTTTTTCTTTTTCCCCTTCTTTTCCTCTTTCACTTTATTCTTTCATTTTTTGTTATTCCCCCCCCCCCTAATATTCACATATCTACCACACATTCATATACATAAATGCACATTGAATCAGGAATCGGATAAATTGCTACATATTTAATAACTATAAATTGCAATGGGCCATCCTATGCACCATGTATGAGTCCAATATTATATTTTTGGCCATTATCGCTATATCCCTCACCTCCACGCCAAGGTCCTCCAAAAAGCTCCTTGTTTTTTTCGGGATGACTCCGCAAGACCCAAACCATAATCCTTTCACGGAGAAATCTCAATTTCCGAATGTCTCGCGGAATTTCTCTTTGAGGAAAGGGATACATTTTTCATAAATATCCATTTTTTCCCTTTCTACTTCACATGATTGATCGAGGTTATTATTTTCATACCTTACAGTAGGATCCACTATGAGCGTTGTCCGTCCGTTCTTCGGAAACGCGACAATATTCGCATACCTCGTGGATCCGTTGGTATCGATGCAGTATACCTCGTCAAAGCAGGTAAAGCCTTTATTCTTGAGGAGCCTTATCAATTCATTCTTGACCCTGTGGTGACGGCGTGTGATCAGGAGTGAGTTGTTGGCACATTTTCCCAGCACATGGGCTGGTGTTTCGGACTCTTTGCCGCACTTGCGACAAAGGGACCCAACCTTTCCTACATGTCCGCTGGCACCTGGGACTCCACGCAGGGGCGCATAATTGATGTTGAGTTTTAGGGCGTTGGTCCATTCAGACCCCGAAAGTATTTCTTTTTCACAAATATATCGATTAGCTCTCGGCGTCTCCTTCTTTTACTTTTCCAAGTAAAAATTCCATCTTCTTTATTTGTAATATTGAAAGAAACATAAAAATTACAAATTTGAACATAAATGATAAATTATATGAAACTTATTTTCATTCATCGATTTTTTTGCAAATTGTGAGCTTTTATGATGCACGTTTTCGAGATACATATTTTTTTCATTTAAAACTGATGTTCGTATTGTTTTTTTTTTTGCAGTACCTTATTTTTATTATTTTTTTTTTTTCTTTCGCGCATTTGAATTTGAAAGTAGTAGTTTCCTATGGATCTGTTTTTATAATTTCCCAATTATTACATATTTAGAGATGATGTCAGATGCCAGCCAGAATTTTATACCGAACTTATCTGGCTTGTTAGCATATCGTAAATCGACATCTAACCTCTGTCGGAAAAAAAAAAAACAGCTTATCGATAGTCACATGCACTTCGAAGTTGAAACAATTCTGGATATAGTTGAAAATATTTTGGATATATTTATACCAATTATCAGAAATCTGTGCTAAATCAGTTGATACTGGCTACGTTGAGATTTTTATCGAATCTAATAAACCGAATAGTTTTACTAAAAATGTTGCTACTGATGTTTCTTGCAAAAAAAAAAAAACTTGGGCAAGGATTATCATTGAAATAACAAAAAAATAAAGTTTTTTTCTCAAAAGAAAATACTGTAATGTGCAATATTACAAAATATAATGTCTATGTGATTTACTTGGAACTTATGTTTATGTATATATTCTTTTTTTAACAAAGCCCCATCTCAATAAAGAATCACAGCCATTGATAACCCATCTGTATTTTTACTATGCCCTATGTATTATACTGATTGGTTATTAACAGGGGACAATTTGTCCCAGAGTAAACTTAATTTTCTTCTTCTATTATTAATATTAAGAGTCAAATGAATCTTTGTGGTAGACAAGCCACTTTATTCTCGGTAAAAAAATAAAATAAATAAATAAGAGAGTAGTTACTATTGAAAATCATTTTTTTGTATACGTTTTAATAAAAGTAGTGAAGTCAAGAAGGAAATTAATTCAAAAAACTTCTACTAAAAAGTCCTAAAAGGATAATTTTACTCGTTGTAGTGTTAAATCACACACATATATATATATATATATATATATATATATATATATATATATATATATATATAAGTTAAGGTGTATAGGGGAATAATATACATCCTAATTCCCAACTTAATCCCAAACAACCACCAGAATGTATATAAAGAGGATTGCTAGATAATAAAGTCAGTCTTTTTTTCCAGTACTCGTGAGTGTTATTCAGCTCCCTAATTTCCTTTTTTTTTTATGTTTTTCTTCTGAGCGAACTTAACTGGTGCCGAAACCCGGGAACGCTTGAACATATTCTCTTGGTGAGTTTATTTTTTAAATTTTTTTTCCCGCTAAACATTTTTGTGAACATCAGTACCATCCAAGTTGTTCTTACGTTTATTATCTCTCAATTATGGTATTAGCATATAAACAGATCAGTAATCAAGCACTACACAATTTTTATAAATTTTGGAAACAATGTACCCATATAAAAAAAAAAAAAATCATTTTTTTTTTTTAATCATAATTATTTACAGATTGTTCTTAAAGGAAATGCTCTAAATTTTGTGTTAATCATGTTCGAATCTGTTAAATGTTATTGGTGCGGTGCATACTGGAGTATTCTGTGACTGTTTTTACTTTTTTGTACACTTGTTTTCTAGAGAGTCCACTACTTTCGCATTTTTGTATTTACTACAACCCTTAATAACTCGTTCATAACTTTTTTGACATCCAGCGATGCACGACTTGCAATTGTTCCCTCACTTGATTAGGACTGTAGAATTTAAAATGCCTTGGGTTTAGAATTCTTCATTTTCTGAATCGATCAGTCCTAAATTTTACTCGTTTAAAATCAAGAAAATTTTCCAATAACCAGTGGCCAAAATAAAAATTATAAAAATATCTTTTTCATATTTTGCAGGAGGTGTCAATTTTTACTATCACTTCTAATTGTAAGTAAAATTTCAGACAGGGACTCCGATTCCCAAAATCCTTTATCCTTTTCTGATTAGCCGGCCACTACATATAAACATCGCACTCCTAACTTTACTTCTGCCAGTTTTATATTCTAAGAAGGTTTCTCGAAGCACTCTTCAAGCAATCAATATTCGAATCACCTACGGGATAGACCGATTTAGATGAAGCCGGTTAAAAGAAAATCTAGTATAGAAAACTATCAAACGCACGATCGCTCCCTGGAACTATGTAATCAAGAAGTAGCAACCAATTATTTAACGACTGTAATATTTCCTTACAACTTTAGAAGCTATGTTCGGAGAATCGTTTGGGTTTCGAATCCTATATAGAACAATGATAAATGTTCCTTCTCAATAATGGGATAGCCGAAACAATGCGGTAGGTCTCAGGTCATTAAGGAAGAAATAGCCTGTGGGATCCAAGTTGGATGTAAGAACAGCTTCAATTCATTTTCAGCCTTAATACGTTATTGATTTCTTCGAGGGTTCACTTTATTTACCAATGATTGCTATAATATTAGGCCATAGTTATGAGGTTGACTAACAACACTATCTTTCATATAAATAATTATTATTTAAGGTAGGTTTTGGTGGATATTTTCTACTTATAACCATTTTACACAAATGAAGAATGAGATGCACTTTTAACTTTATTTATTTGTATGGACCTAATAAACAACCAGCGGTATTTATAGTTCAATTATAATCGTAAGATAAATGTCAAGCATTGAGAAGAACGATACCCGGCAGATACTGTCCTGACTTAGGTTTACTTTATGATGTTACAGGAGTGGATCTCTGAGCAATGTCCTTTTCAATCTCCTTGTATTCTTAGTGACCATTGTTTTTATGTGTTAGGAGTTCTGCCCATGTGATCTTAGATGAAATCGCTTATAAGGGAGCAGAATTAATCATGACTATTTGAACCAATAAGTAATATAATCATATAATTGTGTTTTTGACGTATATTAAATTTATAAAATATATAATTACTATATAATTGTTATTAGTCTTCAAATATCCTATTAGTAAGCCTAATGTATTTTACTCAAATACAATTGGTAATTGTATACCAGCGTTAATAAAAATAAAAATAAAAAAAATCGTAAATTCAACTTACCGCAATGTTTTATAATTCACTCCTAGTCTTCAATAATTTTTTGTTAAATTTTAAAACTTCTTCTTCTTCTTCTTCTGCGTTCTTCCCTTAGATGGCCAGGTCGGGGGTCAAGATGAGGAATTCAGTGGTCCTCCTAAGGTCCTCCAGGTCACCATGGAGCTTGGTCCGCACATCGGTTGGAGAGGGCCATATCTGCTTCCTTTGCTCAGAATAGAGCCTGCAGGTCTGAAGGATGTGCTCAGTATTTTGTTCACCCTCTCCGCACTCGCAAAGGGGGCCGGATCCAATATGAAGCTTTTTGAACAGGTGAGCTCTGAGCCTGTTATGTCCCGTTCGCAATCGGAAGATGAGTACCTGCTCTTTTCGAGTGAGTTCGTAGATTGCATCTCCAGGATCGTGATGTGGATGTTTCCGAATCCATCGCTGGCTGACTGCGGCTTTGTTGAGCGTTTTTACTTCCTCGAGACTGAGGGTACATTCGAACTGCCCATTCGAAGCTCCTTCCTTGGCCAGCTGGTCCGCCCTCTCGTTTCCAGTGAGTCCGCAGTGTCCTGGAATCCACTGCAGGATGACCTTTTTGTAGATAGCCATCAAGCATTCAAGTTCCTTGGAGAGATTTTTCAGGCCCGTGCCCCACTTCGATCTAAGAGATTGCAACACTGATGCTGCATCAGTAAGGAATACTATTTTTGAGTTCTTTGGTCTCTTAAGTATCCTAAGTATTCTCGATGCCTCACATATGGCTTCCTGCTCAGCTCGATAATTTGATGAAGTAAAGCCAGTCGGAATAGCCTTCTCGATTATGTTTCCTGCAGGAAATTGTATATGGATACCGGCGCCACCATTTGTTGTTGCATTTGTGGCCGATCCATCAGTATATATGCGGATCCACTGGTCTTTTGGGTACTCATTATTTACGTGCTGAAGGGAAAGAAACCTCATTTGCTCTTCGGATGAGTTCTCCTTGCTTGCGATACCAGGGATTGTCAGAACTATTAGAGGTTTCGGAGCCTCAAGCCATGGAGGGTTGTCTTCTGCCGCTGTAGACTTTTCTGAGATCCGCCGCTTTCCATCGATTTCCAAAAGTAACTCAGTCATTATCTATTGATAACCCCTATCGCCGACTAAAATGACAGTGTTCCTGAGACCTTTTGTAAAATTCACTTAAGTTGGAGTTCTGCATAGAACTCATGCAATACTCGTGCTGTGAGTTATTGTACTATAGTACTCTCACTCAACTGTCACTCGGTTTACATTATATATATACAGAGTGAGTACCTCTTAGTGTAAAAAAAAAAAAAAAAAATTGGGTGAAACTAGATCAAAAATGTAGAAATATGCCGCAGACCGCACCTTTCTATTCCAATCCGTTGTAGATACACGATAAATCCAGGAAACCTCGTTTTTTTTTTTACAATAAAAGCTGCGTTATCTCCATTTTGTTTAAATATTTTTCAAACTGTGACGTCATTTTCGGATTGAGCATTAAATTTTCTATAAGATAAGAGTACATGTAACCTTGAATTTTACAAACTTGTGACCTAAAGAACAGCTTGATCTTTACCTTATTTAGGGAAGTTACATGTAACCTTGAATTTTACTTCCACGCTCACCGTTTTTCGAAAAAACTATCCACAAAACTGCAAGTCTCAGAAAAACCTAAAAAATCTCAGAGAAATTTACTTCTGAAAACGAAAAAAGCATGGTGTTCTCATTTGGCATACAAATCAGTTACTTGTGTAAATAAAACATTATGATAATCACTTAATGGAAATGTGCATTTCAAACAAAAAAACTCTTCATTGGAATAAAAAGCAAAGAAAACAATTATTGTTTGTTGCGAAATAAAAGGAAACTGTTAATAAAGCGACACCAAATCAAAGGATCTTATTACATTTATTACACTGTTATTACATTTATTGATTTATTATTATTATTTAGGATTTATAATTATATATTTTAATTGAGGTATAGCATAGTTCTTTTCTGTTCTAATTTTTTTCTTTACTTTTCATTTATTTATTTTTTTACTCTACATAATTATAAAGTATATTACTTATTGCCCGCATTTTTTGCAGATTGTTATAATTATTTAAAAAAAAAAATTAAATTATAGCTTATCAAAACCTAGCAAAATTATTCTGTCGTATTTTTCTATTACTGGGAAAAACAATAGATCGTGGATATATTTATAATATATAGCCTTTCCCGATATTGTCGCAAATATGTAAAACTAACGAATGTGAAACTCAATTTTTATTTCCTTCGTTTACCGATACATTATAAATTTCGGTTTTCTGACAGCCGACCAGATTCAAAATTTTACCACTAGGCTTTGTAGAATACATCGGTGAACGAACTATAAAAAAACAAATTTTTCGTAAAAAAAAAAAAAAATGTCATGGGTTCGCTTTTATGTAGCATCACAAAAATAAATATTACACAGCTGTTTTCTATGAGGAATATTTATTTTTCATGGAATTCAAAACATACATAATCAAACTCTTTTTAATGTAGCTAGTGCCTCTGGCTGTCTCATTACACGTCACCTTAGAATAAAATAAATAAATAAAAAATAAATAATGTAGCAAAAATTGTTTAAATTTACTTACTATCATGATTTAATTAAAATTAAAGAGTAAGAGATGAAAAAAATTATCACAAAAAAATATTCCTTAACAAAAAAAAAAATTATTAATGATGCATATGCCCATCTCTGGTCGTAAATGTGTTAAATAAAATTCTATTCACTATATTTATCTGAAGAAAACTGATTGTGCAAATAAAATATAAAATAAGTTATAATGTAGTGGATTTAGATTATTTAATGCATTTATTTTTTGTAGCATAATTTATGACCTTTCTTAGGTCTTATTATAACTCCATACTATACAATCTTGTTACAATAATAGCGTATTTATCGGGAATCTGACCTTAGCATCAACAAATGATTACAAATTGTATTTATGTTTCACTGCATTTTATGTCCACCTGTCTTCCTGGCAAATTTATGTTCGACTCGGTTTATAACGGTTTGTTGCTTAGATTTACAAAGGAATAACGACTGACATTGATGATGGTCCTTAAATCAACGTAATTAATTAGACTATCAATTAATAAAATTGTTCTTTTTGTATTAAAAAAAAAAAAAAAAAAAAAAAAAGAAATGGCAAATCCTGTTGTGTTCTATAAATTTAAAATAAAATTCCTTTCCACGAATGAGAATAAAAATTGATTGATTTTGAAATCATAAAATAGAAAGGCTGTGATTTGTACGCTCTTCAATTTCTAGGGCACTTCAAGAGTTTGAATATAAATAGGCTTTCAGGGAGATCGATTTGTGTTGGTCTGCGGCTCTTATTACGAGTGGTAGACCCTAATGGTCTGTCTTCCAGTATTTTCTGGTCAGGCAGATTCAAACAAAGCAGGCGGAACGGATTGCCAAAATGTATAAAATGCCAGGCGCATAGTTTAGTTTTGGTAAATATATCTGGTTACTAACAATTGAGTGATGAACTAGTTTATGGAAATATAAGTAAATTTCCACAAAGATGTTTATATATCTCGGTATCACGTTTGGTCTATTGGACATAATTATTTAGTAATTAAAAAGAAAAATGAATTGTATTTTTACGGTTTTATCATTTCTTGTGATTCATAAATATTTAATTTGAAACTATTATCTAAAAGAAATATCATGAAGTTGAAATTCTATTTCACCGTGTTATTAGGCCTGAAGAGTTCTTTAAAAATTTATTTTATTTGAAGTAAAGGTCACAGTGATTACTATTTGCCAATAACTTGTAGAGAATAGTACATTAGATTGTAGTTCTACATTAGATAGCATCTAGGCATCTTTTCAGAATCGAGTGAGAAACTAGTTGGAAGATCATTGGATTAAGTGGGTATGTAGCTTGACATACAAGTATAGGTATCTTTTTCGGGCGAAAATATATGGGACATTCAGATCGTTATCGATATGTTTATTTGTGACATAATGAGGGGCATTGAGCAAGAAACCATCCAACAAGTCCTCTTTTCCAGACAAATAATACTACAGTGGTACGAAACAGGCCAAGAGGGAGACCGTAACATGCAAGGGACGTTTTTAGTTGTAACACAGATTTGAATGCCGATTTTTGTGTGGGTAGTAGGGGCCTATAATAATGCAAAACTAGAGTTATGAGCCAATGAGCATTGGGAGCCAAGAAAAACAAATAAAACATGAAAATCACGTTTTATTTTTTTCTCAGTTCTGTCAAGATAGATCAGTAATTCTTTCACGTTAAATTGTTGCTTTGTTTGCTATTTGAAATAAAAATACATTCCTTATGCTTAAGACACGACCCGGCTCTAGGTTGCTCAAAACCTCCAAAAAAAAAAAAAAAAAGTCAAAATTCTAATGAAATCCGCTATAAATCGAGATTTGAGGTCAGTTTTTCATGAAATTTTTTTTTTCCACTGATTTATAGCGGATTCTATTAGAATTTCGTCATTTTTATGGAGTTCTTGAGCACCCTAGAGCCGGGTCGTGCCTTGAGCATAACGAAAGTATTTTTATTTAAAATAGCATTCAAAACAACAATTTAACTTGAAAACATTTTTTCACCTTGACTGAAAGCTGAGAAAAATAATAAAACCTTATTTTCACATATTATTTCTTTACTCGGCTCCCAATGCTCTATGGCGGCTGTAACTCTAGTTTTGCACTATTATTGCACTACTACCTACAAAAAAATCGGCATTAAAATCTGTGAGTTACAAGTCAAAACTTCCTTTGTTAGATGGGTTATAAATAAGGTCGCAGCTGAACACCGCGTTGTTAAGTGGAAACTCATAGCTAAGGATAAGTAAAGGTTGGAAATGCAGCTAAAGATCTCCAATCTATATTAAAGCGTACCAAAAAAAAAAAAATAAATCATCCAGGATTTAACGATTAATTAATTAAGATTTTGGATTAAGAAATGGAAGGTTTAGTGGTGCCCTAAAGTTCAGCTTCGTATGTCCAAATTACTGATACGTAAATAAGTTTTTTATGATTAATTAATGAGTTATTTAAGTTTCATCTCGAAAAAAAAAAGAAATTAATGAGTAATAGTAGTTTTAGTAGTTTTGCGTTAGGAATAATTAGCGAACTATAAAACTAAACTATAATGTTTCATATTGCTCGCTTACTATTTATAGTTTGAAGTCAGGACTCCCACACTACTATTTGTAGTTCCTACTTCTGGGATCGGTATGAAGTTCAAACATTAAACATGCATAGACCGGTCGTTTGTTTGCATCACCTGATTTAAGCGATATTTAACAAACACAACACTGCTCGACTCTGAGCGCAACAAGTTACTCTTTGATGATCCCGTCCATGTTTAACAGCATGTTAACAGCAACCTTTTTAACCCAGCAACCTAACTGATGGGTTATTCGTTAAAAGTTTTTTCTTCGACACCAGATAGGGTACAAGTATATGATCCACATGCGAGGCCAAATGAGGGTCTTATTAAGGAGCCAGTTCATTTGGCGGTAGATCGGAGTGGTGGTTACTATTTGGTTTCTTAGGTTGTTACTAATCCCAAAATAACTTTATAATTTTATTATTCCTTAAAATATTATTTAAAAATTATAAGATTCTCTTAAGATACCGTCCATATTGTTTTTTTCAATAAAAGCCTAGAACTAACGTTTTATCAAGATGGTCATAATAACTGGATTCATGCATTTGATAAAACAGTTATTTTATTTATTTATTTTTTACACATATTATAATTGTTTTCATTGTTTTATTTAAACGATTATTGTTGACACCATACCTTAAATTTATTACGGAGACTTCATCGCATGGGAAAGTTTAAAATTAAACATAACAGAGAAAGTAACTTAATTAAAATGTGTTGAATAATAGTAATTTTTATTTTGGGTGGAGAAGAAGAAAATCAGGGACGCAGTAAAAGAGAAACAATACATCTAAGTAGAAATACTTTAATGCGTGCCAACGTCATCGTTCGTCTCCTTTTCAGTTTGGTTCGGTGGTCCCGAAGAAGACCTGCAAGGCAGGTCGAAACGTTGGCACACATTAAAGTTCATTTACTTAGACGTGGTGTTTCTCTTTGACTGCATCCCTGATTATCTTCTCCATTCATCTTAACAGTCTTCTATACTTTTTATCATGATTTTTATTTTTATTATTTTTCAATTTTAATATTATTTTATAAGGACACTTCCCGAATTAGCCGTGACTAATACGGAAATTGGAAAGTCTACTGCACTTGAAAAAAACTATTGAAGCTTCTTTAAGACCAAAATAATAGTTAAAAACACTGGTAACGGTTTGGTACCTTTATTAAATTTCTAGAAAAAAATCTTTTTTGACTTAGGTAATAACTTCATTAATGTATTTTATCAAAGTCTGGATTTATGAAGCGGGTGCTTTCTCGGAAACCTAGGATATTCTTAAAAGTTAAGCACGACATAAGGTACACTAAATTTCACCGAAATTGGCTGTGTCGTTCTTTAGTGCTGACAACCTCAACCTACTCCCACTCTCCAATTAGACGGGGCTTTGTAGTATGATTTACTTTAACATAACTTGTACTAATGAGGATCATTACTGCCAGGTTTTATCTTACACTAGTTTGTCAACGCATGCTTATTACAAGCATTGCACGTTTTCAATAGATATTTCTTCTTTTAGAGTTTAAAATAAATTTCCCTCCAAAAAACTTGGAAACCCACAATTCCAATCGTGTTGATCCTTTTATACGATCATGCATACCTCAAGTGATTATGACTAGGCCACGGATCGGACACACAAGATTCTTATTTATATCTACTCCAAGGGATATTCGGGCAAAAGTTAATCATGATTATTTATTTGACAACTAATTTCCTGGAATTAATCGTCTAATTTAACCATGGTTAAATCTTTCAGTTTGTTTGTGTTAAATAATGATTCGGTTTATTGACAAATCAACTAAAAGATTTAATCAGATTAAATTTTGCCCAACTCTGCTCGAGATATAAATAGGTATCTTGTGTGTCCGATCCGTGGCCTAGTCATAATCACTTATTCTATCCCGGCGTGGCTTAATTTAATTTAATTGATTTAGTTTAAATTAATCACTTGAGGTATGCATGATCGTATAGAAGGATCAACACAATTATGATTGATGAATTAATTGCCACTTCTATTGGAATTATTTTATTTGAAAACTAGTTTCGTATGCTAAGAAATCAATCATTAGCACTCACCTCAGAAGATGTAAGAGATTTCTGAAGAGATATTCGTAGGAAGGGGAAGGGGGCAGGTAGGCTAAATTTTTGGTGTTTATTATGATTGTTTACTATGACTTATTGAATTTTTCTGTTCCTATTGGTAACAAATTTAAAATGGGGCTATTGGATATGTTTATCTGGTCATTTAAACAAAAATCTAAATTGGTTTCAAACGATTTTATTATTTCTAATGATTTATAAATATTTAATTTTATAACTATAGAACAATGCATTGACTGTTTTGGAGTACTGTTTTCAGTTACAGTCCTCCAAAACAATCAATGCATTGTTCCATAGTTCCTAGATAATCATAACTAATTAAAAATTTGGTTCTGTAAGATGGTGTCTCTAGCCATAATTCTGGACTGGGCACCTACAAATTTAACAAATAAAAATAAACTAAAACATGAAATTCATTGATTGAAATATTAATGATTAAAAGTAAAGGCTCTTGTGCACGCTTCAATTTATCCAATTTAGTTGTGGTTTAATTGAAGTTGAGCAGTAAGGGTTAGATACTTTTAGTAGAGATTTATTATTTTTTAAACTATTATTTCTTTTTAACGAACAGGAATAGTGCCTTATGTAAATTATTAATTTTACATATGAAATTTAATAGTTATAAAGAATTAATAATGATCATTAATTACGTAAAGAATTGGATATTTCTGATTTGAGCGTAATTAAGCTTATTAAATTAATTCATGCCATTATATTAATCGTAAAATACGATAGTATACATATGTACTAATCTTTACCCTACTAATTCATGTATATTACTTTCTAAATAAATGTGATAGATATCAATATTTTTTTTTATTTACATATTTATTAATATCTATAAGAGTCTTGAATTTATACAAGTAATTGTGTGGTAAAATAATTACAATGTCCTGTCAGTAACTTGTAAAGAAACTACTCCATCTTATGTTCAGAAAACCTCGGAGGGTTATCAAGAATCGCGTAAGAAGCAACTTAAGAGACTAGAGGATTCGAGTACCTGAAATGAATAATATGAATTCGGCTACCTGAACATCTCCATGTAGCTTTTCATGGAAGAATAGTTATGTTTAGGCTAAACGTGTAACACACAGCACATTTAGACCGTTAGGGATCAGTTTTTTCTGACATCATTAGAGGAATTGAGGATTTTTTTTTTTTTTTTTTTTTTTTTAATCTGTTTATTGACATTTTCGAATGTATACAATAAAACATAAAAAATGCACATAGAAAATTTGATGATAATAATCAAAATGGCATGTCAATTGCTTGTAAAGCAGCAACCCATTCGTAGCACTTATATAGTTTACTTATACGTTATATTACAAATTACTAAGGCCATCTTGGTTTTAGAAGTCTTGGAGGGCTATCTGGAATGGAATGGAAAACAATTTGAGATACTAGTGGATTTAATGGTTCTGGAGTTTACTATGAAAGAATATGTTTCCGATTTAGGCTAAATCAACAATATATGGTACATTAAGATCTTCACGGATAACTTTGTCTGTGACCAAATAAGAATCATTGAGGATTTTGGATTGTAAGGAATGGATACGAGAAGAATTGGAAGGTTTATCCCAAAGGTTAATTCCTTAAATCCAAATATGACTCTACTGTCATGTAAATCAGTCTATCGTAATTAATCGGAAGGTTTGAAAGTTTGTCTAGTAAATGTTGAAGAAGTGTAGTTTTAGTCCTGTATGAGAATCTAACGAGTATTTTGGATTGTAAGGACTGGACACGAGAAGAATTGTAGAAGTTAGTTGAACTCCATATTTGAACTCCGTATGTTCAAATGGGTCTGGTCACTGTCATGTAATTTGAGCTTTGAACGGTTGTCCAGTAAATGTTAGAGCCGTCGAAAAAGATCAGCTGTTTCTTCTCGTTTACATCTCTAGATATCAATACTAACAAAACAAAATCATATAATATAAAAATGAATACTTGTGAACGCGGCTACCTGAACATCTCCATATTTATTTAACTTGGACAGTATGTTTGCAGAGATTGAGAGTGCTTCACGTTGAAAGCTCACGGGATCAAACGCTTTTATAACTGCTTTCATGAAAGTGTCCCCATCATTTACTTGTTTGTTCTGTCATTTCTACCTTGCCTTTGCTGCTGAATTATATGTCGTGTTATCCATTCCCTATATATAAACTATGCATGAGTGAATCAGTTTGTTTTATTTGATAAAAAATGTTCTGAATTATAAAAACAGACACTGTTAAATTTTCCTTGTATAGAAATAGTAAATATGTATTTATAACAAAAAAAAAAATTAAATAAAAATAATTCTTCTACCTCTAGGAATGTCTCCAAAATTTTGTATTATTAGGATATAAATTATTATTAAGTATAAATCTTTAGAATGTTCGAAGTTACTTAGCCCATTCATTAAGTTATTGTTGCCTAAATTTATCTGAAGATATGTGATCAATAAATGGTTCCTGAGATTTTTTTATGAGGACAATAGATAGGGATGCAGTAGAGTTAAAAAACAAATCATCAAAGTTTTGGAATGAGTTGGAAGCCTTTTTTGAAGCTATAAAAACAATTAACAAAATTTGACGAAGGGTCATAAAAAATAAAGAGGAAAATGTTACAAATAAAAAGAAATCAATGAAAAATATAACAAGAATATAATAACAGTAATGATGAACACTAACAGTAACAACAAATGTATAATGAATGCAAATTTGTTAAATTATAAAAATTTATAAAAATTATGAAATGCTTACATATATGTGTTGAATAAGAAAATGTATACAAAAATATGTATTATAACAGGAAGTGTTATAGCTAATATATAACAAACGAATTTCGATCAACTGAGTGGGGCGGGAGGGTGACGAAATAACGGAAATGAGGAATTACAGAATTTTGCTGGTAAAGTAACAAACAAGCATTTTAAACTATATAATTGTAATTTTATCTGAAATTTATTAAATGTAAAAACGATCAGATGAACATTATAAACAATGGTATTGACTAGCAATGAAAAAAAACAACACAATAACCTTGGAACACAAACATTTTTAAATGCACATTTCTTCTACTTCTTTGCATGGAATAGCGAAAGAATTAAAATCGTCATCCTCATCATCTTTTTCATCACTAGCTTCATTTTGAGCACTCAGCACTTGTTCTATAATTTTATTGTCATTTAAAATTTCATATCCCCATCCGGTACTATCCATGTTTAACCATCTGCTTATCTCTTGCATATCTACTTTGTCAGACTGGGTACACATTTCGGATATCTCTTCAAACAAATGTTGGTTTTCATCACTATTCTCAGTAACATTGCCTGCCCCTGATGGCCACAGCTTATTCCAGGTTCGAGCAAGTGTTTTAGGGAAAACATTGTTCCACGCATCAGCTACATTGAAAATGGCATGTTTAATTGTGTATCCTATCCAAAACTCATTTAAATTCTAAAATTCTCAACTAAAATTCTGCAGAAATGTCTTCCTCAAGTGGCGTTTCAAATTTTCGATCACTCCCTGATCCAGCGGCTGTTTAAGGGATGTAGTATTTGATGGAAGAAAATTTTTATAGTTTCATCTAGTCATTTAGAGGATGAGACGGAGCGTTGTCCATAATTAATAAAGCTTTTTCGGGCAATTTTTTTTTAATTTCAAATACTTTTTTCTTCAACAACGAATACATTTTGAAACCAATAAATGAAATTTTTTTGATTCATCCAGGAATTTTTTGGACATAATAATTAAAAGGTAATAAGTTCACACGGGTACTCCTGACGATTTACAGAATGAGACGAATTATCGAGTGACGAAATAATGAGTTTCCACTGTATTTACATTAATAAATTGGAAAATGTTAATAATCAGCAATTTTTCCTAAAGATTTTAATTTAGTATAATCTTTTATCAAATGTTAGAATATTATGTAATTCCTTAAATATAAGTATAAATTAGACAATACAAAGCATACTACTTGAGAGATGGCGGTAATCAAGGGGGCAGTGTGCAGAAACTAAGGAATACGGAAGGAAGAAGTTTCATTCGGTAATGAGAACATGACTGGGATAGTCAAAATAATTAACTTTGGGGCGAAGTCAAGATTAATTTGTAGCTATTTAATTAAATAAATCGCATAATTTAATTAAACACAAAAATAAGAGGAATGAATCAAAATTTTATAATTACAGAAAAATGAATTTACAGTAGTTGAAATTAGTAAAGTTTAATTTGTTTGACGGATAGTTCAATAGTCAGAAAATAAAAGCAACATATAGAATGTTTAGTTCATGGACTAAAAAATTTCATACTGATTAAATGCAAACAGTTAGTTATAACTTTTAAATATCAAAAGTAAATATTATATTTATGTATTAATTTATTTTAAATGCATTTAGCGTCAAGTATTGTTTAAAAAATGTAAAGTGTTTTAATGAAATGTTTGTTTTAACCCTTATCCTTGTAAGGGGAACTACAGTTCCCCTCAACTTTGGTCAACATATATGAAGTCACTAGCTGGATGTGGACCTAGCAAACAGTGTTGTACTTATTAGAAGACCTTTCTCATCAAGTTGGCAGCCCTGCAAGGTGGGAGAAATGCAATGAACTCAACTTTTCGGTGGTTGGCTTGGCAAGGCTCATATGTTGGCAACAATGTTTTGTTATAAACATATCAGCATTGTTTCTCAGAACTGTAATTTGTTTATTCCTATAGATTGAGTTTGTCTTCTTAAGAAAGCAACTAAAAGAGAGTCAAACTTTCCACTTAACTTTTATAATCTAAGAAATCGAAAAAGGAACATCAGTTTAGTTACTTTAAAATCAAATTTGTTTTTTCTTTTATATCAATTTATTTAAATTTACAACTGTACAAATATGTACATCAAGTGAATGAGCTGATAACGATTAGAATAACATGTCAAAACTTGAAAAGAACTACTCATCAGAAGCAATTCTACACAAGAAGATCTCTTGACCATCTTCTTTTCAGATGCCTCGGAGGATTATCGGGAATGGACTGGGAAGCAAGTTGAGAAACTAATGGATTTAAATGGTTATGGAGCTTACGATAAAATAATAGGTATCTGGTTTGTGCTAACCCAGCAACATATGAAACATTAAGGTCATTATGGATAAGTTTATTGGTGACAAAGCAAGGGGCATTTAGGATTTTTCGAAGGATTTTGGATTGTAAGGATTGGATAGGAGATGAAAAGGATGGTTTAGTGGAGACCCAAAGCTCAACTCCGTATGGCCAAATAGGACATCACAGTCATGTGAATAAGTCTTTTGCAATGAACTGGGAGCTTTGATCGTTTGTCTAGTAAATATTGAAGTAGTCTGTAACGACGAGCAGTTTCTTGTCGCTTTAGTCTTGACTTTTAAATCAAATAAATAAATTTTTTGAAATATTTTTTATACACTGCAAATATTTTTTTTTTTTTTGGATTTATTATTATATGTTCATAATTCGATCGCGAATAATTTACTGAGAAATTTCAAATACTGACTGAAACAACATGACTGAAAAACAACAATAATTTTTACATGGGTATTTCTGTTGACTGAAGTCATTTTTTTTTTTTTTTTATAACGTTTTTTACTGTCAAAAGCGTTTTTCATAAAAAAATAAATGCAGCTGAGAGAGAAGAGCTGGGACCTCTCTGTGCCTGGCTTGTCCCTTTATAAGTGGAGGGACAGGTCTGGCTGGGGATCCCTAGGATAAGTTTGTATTGTACATGAAGTGCGATTGTGTTTTTAAATTTTAATATAATTTCGTTTTATTTTTTATTATTACCACTATTTTTTATTTAATTATTATTTACTTATTTTTTAATTTTACTATTTTATTTTATTTATAAGTATACTTAATATATTTTATGTATAGAAAGCTTTTTTCTGTTCTCTTTTTATTTTATTATATATATATATATATATATATATATATATATATATATATATATATATATATATATATATATATATACATATGTATATATATATATATATATATATATATATATATATATATATATATATATATATATATATATATATATATATATTCTCATTGTACATAATTTGTGAATGTAATCATACGTTATCTATGTTACTTATTACCTTCATTTGTGGCAGATTGCAATAATTACTCAATAAAAGTTTAAAATTAAATGAAAAATGAATTTTGTTATTTGTCCCTTGGGTTTGAATGAAAAAAGTCACATTTGAAACCCCTGCTTTCTCTCAATTTTGTTTATTTATAATAATCATTAATTGTTAATTTATTTAATTATTAATTTAAGTAAGTTGATTCTTTTAATAATAAAGTGTAAATTGGGAAAAGCAGCAGATTATAGAAAGGCATATCCATTGTAATTTTTTTTGTTTAACTACTCTCTTTCTCTTTTATTTTCGATTATGTTTTGATTAATCTTTAGTTCTTAATCATACACTGTACATCGGTATTACACAGTTTTGTGTTCCGAGTAACCGTTTTAGATAATAGAGAATTTACGCTAACTTATCTTAGTCACATTGTATTGATAAAATACAATTAAATACAAAACAGTAAAAATTGATATTAATCTCACTTAATTGCATTTTAGTTTATAACTAGCTAATATTTTTCGGCTTTGTTAGTTTATAGGTTTAATAGTTTTCTATTGTATTTATTGTTATTGCATACTTGCACACTGTTAAAGTAGTTTGCAAAATCTCGTTAGTTTTAAGATAGTGATCTTTAATTAAGACCTTAGGCAATCCCTTAAGGTTTTTAAAGCCCGAGTGTTCCATAATCTCGAAATTTAGTTTTCCAACCTTTTAAAATTCAGTGCTGGAGAGCTTGAAAGTTTTTCTTGTTTAGTTTCCCCCGAAGGAAGAAATTTATTGGAAGATATAATATTTGCTGCTCTGATTTACTTCCCTCTGTTCCTATGCACTTGTGTTTTATTTATTTTAAAAACATTATTTATTTATTTATTTATTTACATTTTGGTGCCATGTACCACCACATTTGGTTAGAGGCACCATTCTCAGATTCAGAACTATAATATCTGATAAATTATAAAAGAATTATAAAAACATGTTTCATTGTAATTTTTTTTCTGTTTGAAATAAATTAAAAATTATTTAGAAAATAATGCTTGTTTTTTTTTCTTTTCATTGTCGTATACAATACTTCTGTTATTGATATTTACTTTACTTCTGTTATTTCTACAATGACAGTTTATTTTTTTTTATTACTGCATCAAACAGGATTATTTATTAATAACAATCAGAAACTTGAGCTGTTTCACATTTAAATATACGTTTTGTTATATACTTATATGAATATGCTTTTCAGAGAAAACATTGAGTTATGTCACCATTAATGGCCCTATTTCACACATTAGTTTGTCTTTTGGACGCAAAGTTCTAAATTACTAATCCAAAACAAACTTTCAATTTTCTTTCGGCAATCGATTGTTTTTTGTTGTTTTTTTTACAAGAATTATTATAGTTTCACAAAGTAAATGCGGTGCATTTATATATATAAAATTTAGTGGTTTCACGACTAATAACGTTTCTAAGCCCTATATTAAATTAAAACTCCGAAATAATAAAAGCAATCTAATAATTTTTAACTTCTTAAAAATACGTTAACATACTACCCTCTCCCCTAGTCTTATTCCTCAACTTGTTTATATCCTCTGAATATTCGGTCCAGTAAGTTTTTTTTTTTTTTTTTTTTTTTTTTTTTTTTTTTTTTTTTTTTTTTTTTTTTTTTTTTTTTTTTTTTTTTTTTTAACTTTAAAATTTTATTTGTACCTAATAAGCAAAAGCAATGTAATATAAACAATAATCATAGAAGAGGTTTACATGAGGGAGACAGCAACTGGTCTGTCGACCTGTTTATTTATCATACAACGTACAGTTCTTTTCAATGTGTAATTGTCGGTGTAGTTTATTTTGTATGAGGTAGTTTCGTTTGAACATTAAACAGGCGAGTCCGTTATTAGTACTTACATTGTAAATTGAAATGTTTGTATTTTCCAAAAGTATTTCTTTTGGCAACTTGTTGTGATAGTTAATTATATAAGTAATATTTCTGTCAGAGGGATTGTGTGTGATATAGATGATTCAACACCAATTATTTTTAACAATGAAGAGAGTGTTTCTGATTGTGGAACGGTAACTGTTGTTCACCATAATTGGAGCACGTTGTATTAACAGTCCAGTCAATAAACACATTGTAGAGTGCATAAAATTTGCGATTTTTAAAAATATAATTAGGAGCAGCCTCAGGGCATCGTTAGGAGCAGTTAGAAGATAAAGTAAATAAAAGTCCCCGCCCCTGGGGGGTGAGCTAACGGTGGGGAGGAGGGAAGAAGGTGGGTTTTTCGATTATATCTCGAAAACGATGGCCTCTAGAAAAATATTTTTAGATTCAAATAAAGCTAATAACATTTCCTATAAAATTGATTTTATACATATTTGTCGAACTTCCAACATTTTCGAGATACACGTTATTGATAATCGATAATTTTCGCAAAAAATTAATTTTTACCTTACGTTTTGTCAAACACGCTTTTAGTGCCCTTCAGAATCGTTTCTCACAAAAAATGTCAGTATCAAAGTTGTAGGGCATTAAATTTACTTTAATTTCGTATGTACGGTTTTGGCACTTGAAGCGAATGTTTGACAAAAAGTGAGCTAGAAATTATTTTTTTTATTAAAAATTATTGATTTTTAATAACGTATAGCTCGAAAACCGTTAAAGTTCGACCAATACGTCAAAAAACAATTTTATAGGAAACTTAATTATATTTTTAATTTTTATCTGCTGCATATTTTCCTAGAGTCCAACGTTTTTTTAAGATATAATTGATAAACCCAAAAATGGGACTTTCTCTCCTCTTCCCACCGTAGGCTCATCTTGATATGTAGCACATTTTTCTTGAGTCCACCGTTTTCGAGATATAATCATAACACAGAAACTTGGACTGGAAGTGAACCACACAAAGACTAAATATTTGGTGGCCGAGGAGACGCCTGGACGCAATACAACAGTGACATTTGGTGACTACACATTCGAGCAAGTCACTGACTTCATATATCTTGGTTCGATGGTAACCCAAGACAATCATACAGAAGTCGAGATTAGAAGAAGAATAATGTCTGCCAACAAATGTTATTATAGCCTAAGTAAACAACTTGGTCGCCGCATCCTCTCACGTCAAACGAAGCTGCACTTATATAGAAGCATAATACGCCCAGATCTAACATACGGCTCAGAGACATGGACTACAACCAAGAGTAGTGAACAAAATCTCCTTGTTTTTGAGCGGAAAATCCTCCGTAGGATATTTGGAGGAGTTTTGGTGGACGGAACCTGGAGGAGACGCACAAACCAGGAGGTATCCGGTTCATTTGCGAAACAGAATGTCCTTAAGGTCATCAAACTGGCCCGATTAAGGTGGGTGGGACATGTGGCTCGCATGGGGGAAGAAGAATTACCTGGGAGGCTATTGAAGGAACCGCTTAATGGAACAAGAAGAAGAGGAAGGCCGAGATGCAGGTGGAAGGATGGAGTTGCGACTGACGCTTGGATCATCCTGGGATTGCGCAACTGGATGGTGGCTGCACAAAACCGTGACGAATGGCGGAAGTTGCTGGTGGAGGCCCGGACCCGGCAACGGGTTTTAGCGCCGAGATAGATAGATAGATAGAATCATAACACAAAATTAGGGCCTTAAAAACGATATAACGAATACTCGTAAACGGTTAAAATTAAGACAAATTTATAAATAATCGATTTTATATGAAAATTAATTAGCTTTTATGATTATTTGAAACATATTTTTCTAGATTCAACCGTTTTCATGGTATTATCGAAAAATCAAAAAAATTGAACTTCTAATCTCTCCCCTACCGCTAGCTCCTCACCCCACAGGGGCTGGGACTTTTAGAATGTTTATCTTCTAACTATTCCTAGTGAAGCCCTGATGTAAAACATAATCTCATATTTCATACACTCTACATCTCTCTTTCAGCACTCATTGGCTGGAATATATAAAGATATTTGGATAGTATGAATTAGTTCAATGCTGCATGCATTAAACTATATAGTGTGACGATAACAGCTTCACTATAGTGGGAAGGCTTCGGTGAATTAACCAACTTGCAAGTATTTCTGAAAGAGTGATCCCTCGTAGGGTTTTCGTTGTAAAACTCTTTTGAAAAAGAATAATTAGAAAACCCAGCAGTACTGGGCAGATAGTGTAGCTGATGATGCCCAGTCAATGCTTGGGGTAGAGCAACATCAAATAGATTGGACTGGTTTTCATTGTTGCAGCTGGCCCTGAACTCTCGCGGATTGTTGAACCAACAAAGAAAAGAATTATCAGACCGCCCCAAAACATTCTGTTTACTTTTCCAGCTATATATATATAGTTCTTGTTTATTTACCATTTATGTTATTAGTTAATTTGTTAGTGATTTAATTGGTCTATTAAATATGTTTTCACACTAAAAATAATTTTAGTATTCAATTAAAGATGGATTAACCGCAGTCAATGACATATCTTGTAATTTTCACGGTGAATTCTAATGATGAGTGATATATAGACAAAATTTCTACGCTTAAAAATTGGTTGATTAAAATGAAAACATGGCCTTTATTCATTTTAGTTTTAATTTGAGATTCATCTGTACAGTTTGTTATTTATTCTAGGGATTAGAACTTTTTTTTTTTTAATCAATTGTCGAACTTTAAGAAAGATAATATTTACAAAAAATTAATTCGATAACTTCTACAATATTGAATAAATAACTTACTTAAACTTTCTTACAAAAGAACTTACCTTTTTTTTTTTTTTTTTTTTTTTTTTTTTTTTTTTTTTTTTTTTTTTTTTTTTTTTTTTTTTTTTTTTTTTTTTTTTTTCTTTAATCACCGTTTTGTTTTTGTATCATAATTAAAAAATATTGATTCTTAATTTTTTTTATTTTATTTTTATTACATTCCGCATCTACTCACATGAGTCATTAGCGGCTCAATATACATATTAGATTTTGTCGAACAGTTTACAAAATTTTAGAAATTCAAAAATGCTTCTGACCCCCTCCTCTGTGTCTTCCAGTGCTTTATCTATATCTGAGGGTATATTGTTCTTTGTTCTGGCGTCAGAGTATAGTGTACATGTTGTTACAATGTGTTTCAATGTCAGTGTTGTCATGCATGTTGTACAAATCGGTGGTTCTAGGCTTCTCATCAGGTAACCGTGGGTGAAAGCTGAATGTCCTATTCTTAGTCTCGTCAAGATTATTTCCTCTATTCTTGATTTTCTACAAGATATTGTCCAGGGTCGTGTGTCTTGTTTAATTTCTTGAAGTTTGCTGCGTATTTGGTTCCATTTTGTTTTCCAGTGATGGAGCAATTTTTTTCTACATGAATGTTTTTAAGTCAGAAGTTGTTGTAATGTCTGTAATAATGGTTCCTGTTTGGTTCAGTCCCGCAAGATTTGCTGCACTGTCTGCAGCCTCATTTCCGGAGATGCCACAATGTGAGGGTACCCACATTAGCACAGTCCCTCCACCCATCGACTCGTGCATCTCCCACAGGCAGTTAAAAAACAATGGATCATCTATGGTTAGTACTGTATTCGGTTTTATGTCTAAAAGTTGAAGGAGATTTTGGGTTCTACTTGCAATGCCCACCAGATTGTTTCCTTGGTTACTATTAAGGTTATGAAAAATGTTATGGTTTGGATGATCTGGTTTGGAAATCAGAGTTGAGTAGTAAGATAGTGTAAGGTAGGATCTTCTTAAAGTTAGACTCGGTTCTCCGCATTCTACATATAGGCTTTCAACTGGTGAAGATCTGAACGCACCAGTGCATATTCTGATTGCTGTGTTATGGATTGTATCGATTATTTTGAGAGTTTTTTCTGAAGCGGAATTATATACTATACTACCATAGTTTATCTTGCTTCTAATTAGAGTACGATAGAGAATTAGGAGTGTTTTTCTATCGGCTCCCCAACTCATTCCTGATACAACTTTAAGAATGTTTAATAATTTTAGGCAATCCGTTCTTAGCCTTTGTAAATGGACAGTCCACCTCAATCGTTTGTCTACCCACATCCCGAGAAATCGTATATTTTCTACAAATTTTAAGTTATTTCCATTAAAAACCAGTGTTGGATTTTCACAGCACATTCTTTTCCTGCAGAAATGGATACATTTAGTCTTGGAGGTAGAGAAAGTAAAGCCCGTGGTAGAAGCCCACAGTTCTAGTCTATTTAAGATATTTTGTGCTTTCCATTGTATAAATTTAGTGGATTTGCTTTTTATTAAAATTGTGAAATCGTCGGCAAATAGCATGCAAGTTGCTGGCTCTTCAACCGACTTTATAATATCATTGATTGCTATTAGAAACATAGTAACACTCAATACAGACCCCTGAGGAATTCCGTTTTCTTGATTAAACGTTTTGGATAGTGTATCTCCAATTTTAACTTGAAAAACTTCCATCTAAAAACTTATCAATGTATCTGACCATTCTTCCTTTCAATCCCCAATCCAAAAGTCTTATTATTATAAGTCTTCTCCATACCCTGTCGTGGGCTTTTTCTATATCAAAGAATATGGTATAGCTATTAAATGTTCTTTTGCTTTAATAGTGTCATGGATGAGGGTGTCTAGTTTGATTAAATGATCTACAGCCGAAAGGTTTTTTACAAATCCACATTGTTCGTCAGCGATTACACGTTTTTTCTTTAGGGTGTCGGTCAATCTTTCATTAACCATCTTTTCCAAAATTTTAGATGTACAACATGTCAGGGATATAGGACGAAACCTATCAGGAGTGAGAGTATCTTTAGATTTCTGGATAGGTATAATTATCGATTTCCTCCATATGTCAGGTATACTTCCTTCCATCCAAACATAGTTATAAAATTTTAATAAGTGAACTTTCGCTTCAATGGGGAGTTTTTTTAATAAATATATATAAGGTATCTCATCGGGACCAGGGCTTGATTTGGATTTACAATTTTGTATAGCTTTATTAATTTCTACAAAAGTAAAGTTTTCATTATATTTTTCAAAATCATTGCAGGTTATATTTACCATATGATATTCAGTTATACGTTTATGAGATATAAATTTTTCATCATAATTTTCTGTGGCTGAAACCTTTTGAAAAAATTCACCGAACTCATTGGCGATATCTGTATTGTCCGTTTTGACTCCGTTTATTGTCTTCAGTCCTGATATTTTACAAATATTTTTATTTCCCTTAATAATTCTCATTTTAGACCATATTTCCTGAGATGTGCTTGAAGTATTCAGTCTAGACACAAACTCTCTCCAACATTGTTTCTTCCTATTTTTAATTAATCTGTTGGCATAGGCCCTTAATTTTTTGAATTCCTCTAAGTCTTCGATTAATTTGGTCTTCTTATACTTATTCAACGCTCTCTTATTCGCTTTTATTGCAATGTTGCATTTGGCATTCCACCATGGAACTCTAACCCTAGAATATTCCTTGTATGTTCGAGGGATACTAAGACTAGCGCTTTCAATTATTACTTTATTGATAAAGTTTAATTTATCGTTGCTATTCATGGGAACATCAGCCTCGAAACAGCTGATTCGTCTTCTTATCGAGTCTCGGTAAAGTTCCCAGTCTGCTAAGGAATAATTCCAGCGACTGCTATAAGATACAAAAGGTCTATTTTTTTGCATTTCAATGATAATTGGGAAGTGATCACTACCAAAAAGTTCGTCTAGTACTGTCCAGTTTTTGTTTGGTAAGAGACTTCGGTCACAAAAGCTAAGATCTGGGGCTGATAGTGTATTATTGCTGATGTTAATATGTATTTTTGCTCCATCATTCAATAAACATACATTGTTATTCATTTCCAAAAATTTGATTAATATATTACCTCTTGATTCTGTAAAAGGTGAGCCCCAAAGAGGGTGGTGTCCATTCATATCTCCCAAAATATAAAAGGGTTTTGGTAGTTGATTCGTTAGATCGAACAATTCTTCCGCAGTAAAATGTTTTCTTTGTGGAATGTACAGACTACAAAACGTGATTGGATTTAATAAATAGACCCTAATGGCAACGGCTTCAAAATCAGTATTCAGGTTTAACTTTTCGAAGTATACTCCATTTTTGACAATTATACATACACCTCCTCAAGCTGTGTATGAATTTCGGTCTTTTCTTATGATTTGGTAATTATTCAAGTTAAAAGAGTGGTGGTTTAATAAATGTGTTTCTTGAATGCAGGTACATATTGGGTCATGTATAGATAATAAAACTTTAAACAGGTCTTTATGGCAAATTAGACCATTACAGTTCCATTGCAAAATCTTGGCCATTTTTTTGTTGGTTATAAAATTAATATTAATGTTTAGTAACTAATAGGTTTTTAGGAAACTAACATGTTTTCTCTTCAGGGACATCTTTTAATTTTTTGAATAATCTAGTACATCTTAATTTTGCCGAACGTCCAGTAGCCAGTTTTCTTATATCTGTTATCATATTTAACACGCCTTGAGTGTCTGATGTAAATTGTTTAACAATATTGTTTGGATTTTTTTCACCTTTAACCGTATCCAACAATAAGCAAAAGTTTTCAAAATTCAAAGGGTATTTGTCAATATTTTGGTCTATTATGTCTTTAGCAGAAGAAAATTGTTCCAATGTAGATTTTATGTCTTTCTTTTTTTCAGTATTGATTGTCTCGTTTTTCCTCATGTCTGTTTCTGAATCTGAAAAAGGTTCAACATTACTTTACAACATTAGGGAGGTTATTACAAGTTTCAGATAAGATTGATAACAGTAGGTCCGTTTTTTCTAGTTGTTTTGTATTTTGGGTAAGGTTAGCTGGGTCATTATGAGTTATGGTTACTGTTTTTTCTCGTGTTTGTGTATTCAGGCAGATATCATTTAAATCTGTTGGAAGTTTAGGGTTCGGTGATCTGGTCTCCTTTAGTACCACATCACTTTCAATTGTTTCCAGGTTTATAGTTAAGTCTATAGGAGTTTTTAATGTTGTATTTGAGTTTTTCTGATCAGGTATTTCTGTTTCTGGTTCTACTGGTTTTGTTTGTACATCTGGATTCAGTTTGCATTTTGAACTAATATGTCCAACTTCAGAACAAAGATAGCATCTAATTTCATCTTCTCCTAAGTATATTTTAAAAGTATCGCCTTCAAATTCAGCTTGGATACTTTGGGGCAATGGGTCAGACTCGTCGGGTTGGACAAACACATGACGCCTGAATGTGTGGACATGTTCATAGCCTGGTAATTTAATACCAGCTCTCAAATAGTTTACGCTTGATTAAAGTTTAATGTTTTTCTCCTTTAATTCATTTTCAATAATATTGTGAGGTAAATATGGAGGGGCATTGGTTATTATTATTCTTTTGGATTTAACAATAAGTTTCCTAATGGGAATAACATTTTCATCTATATGGATCACTTTATGGTCCCTAGTCAGTTTTTCGACGTTTTCGGTATTATTTAAGAAAACAGCAATTCGGTTATTTGATATTCTGTTTGCAAAATTTATGCTTTTAGGGCCTACAATGTCTCCTATAGCGATAATGTATTTAATTATGGGTATGCCGCTTACAGCAGGGAGCAAAATGCCTTGTTCTTTTTTAGGTGTTGCTAATGGTGATGTTTGAGGTTCGTTTTTGGTGATACTTGCAAAGGTTTTCATGTTAGAGGGGTTTTCTGAGACTTTATTGTTAATGGAATTCATATTAACAGCTATAACAGCAAAATATTGGTATCTCTGTTTAAGGTTAGGTTACCTCAAACAGAGAACCGGGAATCTGAAAACTAACTATTTTTGTTGGATTACTACAAAAATGTGAAACTTACTTCCTCCTCGAATCCAAGAGACTTTTATTTTCCCCCAATTTGACTAATATTCTTCAATCCTTCACCGAAATTGTTGCTCACAAAATTTAAGGTTCCTACAGTCTCGATAGATCACCTGTACCACCGATTCTTAATTGAAATGTAATTTAAAAGTAGGGTCACGAATATATATAGTCTGTAAACACAATATCTTTTTTGGCAAGATTGAATTCTATATTTCACAATTATCTATCTAACCTAAGTAAAGTAAGCTATTTTTGCTTTATTATTCTTTTAAAAAAAACACTCGGTTACACACCTACCAAAAAAATCAGGAAACAAAATGTAAGACAAACAAAAGCCTGTAGCTTCAGGAAATGACGGCTATAAAGCTATAAACGAAGCCGTTCGACGGGCTTTGCCGATGTCATCCGAATTTCAACGAGAACTATGATCATCATAGACGGTAGTTAGTTTGATCATCATACGGTCTGTAGTTATATACCATACGATAAATTATTGGGTAGTTTACAATATCTTGGTGTATAGAACTAAAGTATCTAAGACGAATAGGTGTTTACAAAAATGTTTTACTCTATTTTTTATTTTTAATACGGTGATAGTAGATATTAATCACTAATTGCACATTAGTTAAAAGAACATCCCCTAAATGTATATTCAAGAGGTTTGAGTACTAGTAAAAGAATAAAATTCAGATGATCTCGGTAAAAAAATATTTGTTAATAAATTTGTGACTTACATATTCTTGACACCTATCCATTCATAATAATGGCCGGTAAAATAGACTGCGAACTGTGGAACTCAAATTATTACAAAACTTTTTGCAGTACCATCGTGGTTATTTGTCTTTCTATTTTACCATGAACTGTGAAAAAAAAAAAGAATATAGGGTAAACCAGATAGTTATTATTGACACCCTATCTTAAAAATTAGAAAAAAAATATTTAGTCAAAAAAAGAAATCGTAAAATTCCTTTTAAATCCTACAACTCAACTATGTATAAGTACTTTCAATTCTGTCCATATTTTTTAAAATATACCCTTAGGGTGTCAATAACTGATTTTACATTATTTATTGTCACTATCTTGTAAAATTGTTCCAGTAATAATGTTTGATGTGAACTTTCTTGCTTAGCATAAAGTACGAGTATACTAACTAGCGAAAACTCACTGCAAATTTTAACTTTATTGAACTATTCTTTCTATAATTTAAGTATGAATATTTACGAATATTTCCTTAAGGGTGTCGATAACTGTCTGGTTTACCCACTTATGAATTACAATTAACTGAGAGATTTAATTAATGAAAAATGCTGTAACGAGGATATAACAAATATAGCATATGAATATTATGCTAAATTTGTTATAACTAATATTGGTTTATAAACTTGGCTATATTTGTAACTTCTACGATGTTTATTTTCGTTGGAATTGCCACTGTCGAATATCTGCGAAACAATCTTCCTAGTGTCATTTTCAGTCGACGGTCCGTTGTCAGAGTAAAAAAGACCGTCAACGCAATGCAGATGTATTTTTTATATTTATAGTAATATCACGTTTTATATGGTGATTCTTGTAAATATTTTTCATTTTATTTCATTACAGCTTTTGGTGCTGTTTACATCTCAGATCAGAGGCACCGTAAACTTATAGGGTATATAATCTCGTAGAAAATATAACTTCAACTTACAAAGATATCAATCTATTATATAAAATTTTACCATTACTTTTTTTTTTCTTTTTTTACACGGATGTGCGTTTTGGATGGGCCTCTATACGTTTTTGGTGTTACGTTTTCTTTACCCTCAACAAAATGTAATATTTTAACACGTTTTAGCTTGTTATTAGCTGTTGCTCAGATCAAACATTTTCCGACAATTTGAAACGAACAGCAATTTACAAAAAAATGACAATACTAAAATGCTTGATAAGTCATCAAGTGGCAAAGTGTAAGAATGATATAATATTAAGTTATTAATATTTTGTTGTTAATAGGTGTAAAAATCCCGGCTTGGGGTAGAAATACCTTCTTTTCTCTTTTTATACATTATAATTATTTTTATTTTTATTTAATGTTTTAACTTTCCTCTGATATTCTCTAAGGGATTATTAGTTGGTTCAGTTTTTTTTTCTGTCTCTTTGAAATTAAATTTTAAATATATTAATTTATTCATTTATTCATAATCAGTTAACTTCTTATTAATATTCATACCATATCCAATCAGGATTTAAGAAATTCCCTTGAGGAGAAAAGGTATAAAGAACATTAGGTTTAACTGTTCTGAAAATAAAATTAATTATTCATCCCTTATTTGTAATTTATTCTCATATTTTAATTTATTTATAATAAAATTCAATAACCCTAAACATGTTTAATTTTTTTTTTTTTTTTTTTTTTTTTTTTTTTTTTTTTTTTTTTTTTTTTTTTTTTTTTTTTTTTTTTTTTTTTTTTTTTTTTTTTTTTTTTTTTTTTTTTTTTTTTTTTTTTTTTCACGGCTGAATGAATCAACAACCAACAGATGATATTATCAGAGGCGTCGGACATGAGCGGTAACTCTCCCGGATATGTTAAATGTTAAAATATTGGCGTTTAATTATATTTGTCAAATAAAATTTGTTCCACCGGTCAATAAAATTTAACTTCCATTGTTTTCAGAAACCTTTTAATCCACCATTAATTCAGTTTACGGATTCTGAGAGTCCATCGAATTATATACGATTTGTATTTAAATCTCTGATAATGAATGGGATTTACTGTATAAATGGTTTACGTTCTAATCCGATTTTGCCCCTGGCCTCATTGATCAAAGGATAATTGGCAAGTTTTTTTCTCTCATGGGGCGGAGAGTGAGTAAAACATTGTGAATCAGGTTGGCAGTGAAAAGTGATTAAAAAAAAGTGTAATAAAGACGAAACTGATCCAGTAATAATTACTGAGTGTGAATTTCATCACCCTTTGAGTGGAGTTAAATGACGTTTTTACGTTTGTTTCCCTTTTATTTTTTTCTCAGATGAGGTAATAAAAGAGATGGTTTTACAGCTTATGTTGAATTGCTTGAACGTTCAATGATTTACTGGCTGAGGAACATTTTACTTTTAAAAATGATTTATAACATCTATACCCTTTTTAGAAGCCACGAAGCTTCTTTAATCCAACATCATTTATTATTATTATTATTATTATTATTATTATCACGGGCTCTACAACCTAGTACAGGTCTTGGCCACATCAAGGCGCCACTCCTCTCTGTCTTGTTCCAGGCTCCGCCAAGCTCTAGATGAAACGATGACACTTGAATCCCTCTCGACCTTGTCCGCCCATCTCTCCGTCTTCTGTGTCTCCTTCTCTCATTCACATTCCCAAAGAGAAGTGTCTTTTTTTTCTTGAGTAGCAATGTGGCCCGACCTAGCCACATGCCCAGCCCATCTCAGCCTGGAAATTCTTATATGCTGTACCACATTAGGCTATTGATAAATCTGGTACAGCTCTGCATGATGCCTAAGCCTGAACTGGTTACCCACTCTTACTGTTCCAAACATTCTTCTCAACACTTTCCTCCAGGGTTAGCCACCATGTACTTAGTCTTGGATTGGTTTACTTGGAGTTCCATTCGTCGTCCAGCTTTTCCTCAGGTAAGACATGCGTGCTTCAAATCTCTCTCTGACCTTCCCGCCATCATTTCTTAAACAATTTAATAGAAATTCTTAAGCAGTTCAATATGAATAACTATTAATATTTAAATAATAATAAATATAAATAATTAATATAAGAGGAAGCTATGTGCCATCCTTCTTGGCAGACGATTTTTTTAATAATACGAAAGAGCTACTGGGCGCTCCGCTTTGTGCATAAATTAAAAGTAATAATTTCTCTACAACGGAAAGAAATTTCTGAAACACAACATGTGGAACTTAATTTTTTGCACGCTAAATCATGCGATGGGATTAGTTTTTTCTAGAAAACATTTCTCTTAATTTTTCTTAATTTATGCACTTATTGATTTTTTCCTACAATTAACTGTGATGCCGAATAAATTTTCTGGCATTATGATGGAAGTTAAATACATTAATTTCGTTTAATTTAAGAAAAGTACGCGGCGCCTAAGTAAATCCAGTAAACTTTGAAGTATTCATTAGTAACAACTTTAGCAAAGAATTTAAATTTATTTAAAAACATTTACTATATTGTTAGAGGATTTTTATTTTTATTTTATTTAATTGTACATAGCGTATGAATATATTCTTTGTCATCCATATTATTCATTGCCCATTTAAGAGACAGCTTGTAATATTTATTCAATAAAACACAGAATATCTAAAAATCTAAAAACAGTTATAATTATCTTCCAAAACTAGTTAGTCTAATTGGGTAATGCACCTTTGCTTTGAAGCAATATTAGAATTTAGAAGAAGTTTGCTCGTATCCTGTTTCGAACCAGGTATGGTTAAAATAATTTTTACTATTGGTGACTCCTTATCTTTCTTTTATAATTATGAGACTGGTGTTATGTGTTATTGCATTTGCATTATTGCAAAATTTTTACTAAAAACATAACTTTAAGTTTTGTTGGACATGCTTCCCGACTAATTTTTTCCTTCATTGTTTTCTCTTTATTTTATATAATTTTTGAGTATAATATGAAATTTCACAAAAAATTGATTTTTCTCAAAGTAAAAAAAAAATTCACTTACACCATTATGTTACCGGATTTTTATTATGTTTAAAATGAAACTGCCATCATGGATTTTAGCCTGTTAAAACCAATTAATCAATGCTCACTAAAACTTTTACCACCCATTTTTTCAATGTTTATAGCATTGTTCTCTAAAATTGAAACACTGTCCATTCTATCTTGCTTATTTAATTATTAATAAGAAAGTTTAAAATTTTCTCGAAATGAAGATAACTTGACTATAATTCTCACCGGCTCAGTTAATATTTGTTTTAGGACATAGTATTGTTTTATTGTTTATTTCAACTGTAATTCCAACTGAATTTAATTTATACATTTAAGAGGGACTTTATAAATGTTTAGTTTTGTGACTTTTAATTGCGTTACTTATTTCACTTCCTTTAAGTTGGTAATTGGTTAAACTTGATAGTTTCCTCTTCCTTTAACATTTTGATGTCTGAATAATATAAAAATTAATTGTAAATTGTTTGTTTATTTCTGAGTAATATTTCACTTTTTAAATTTAAAAGGTTTTATAAATGTTTTTTATTAGGATAAAATTCTTATTATTTTATTTTACTATCTTAAAGTACTGGGGTGAACTTTCTTGTTCCTTCCACTTCCTTGTCTGAATAAATGATATTGAGTTTGACTTATAAGAGTGATATAGATCCACCACCATTTGTATATTTGTATCAATTTTCACTTCTGTTCTGTTATTACACAGGTTCTTTATGAAAGAAAATAAATTATATTTATCTTGGAAACTACGTTCCCTTAGAATAACTTGATTCAGTGATCCAGGACAGTTCGAACGGAATGGTTTAACAAAACAAATAAAAATTTCATTATCATTGTTGAGTATAGAAAGAATGAAGTAATTTTCTAATGTAATATGAAAATATTATATAAATTATTATCTTTAACGAATATCTAAATGAATTCCAGGCAAAACCAAATTATAAATCGAGAGATAAGAGAGAACTGAGACTGAAATTGTACTTGTGTGTAGACAGAGGGAACATTTGGGGCATCGCGGACTGTACTACTTTAATTAATACTAAACTAACCGCGTAGGCCTCTACAAATACTGTGCTTGTTACTTACCTTTTGATTATAGCACTTTAAGTTTGAATACATATATATCTGTTAATAATTAATTTATATTAAGAATAAATGATTGTTCGTAATAAACAGAGTTGACAGAAAATAGGGAGTTCTAAACGTGACTTATTTCAATAAAATCAATATAGCTCCTTAACGGTAGGTCATAGCGACAGATGATATACAGTCGACTCTCGATTATCCGAAATCAAAGGGACTGCGAGAAAAAATCGAATTATCGAGACTTCGAATTATCAAGAGGAGAGAAAATAAAAATCGAATTATTAAGAGTTTTTATTATTTCTTTTAAAATATTGTGAGGGACGTTATTCTCTAAAATGCTACGTATATTATCTTTCTATTCGACACAAACGTTTGAACCCACACTTGCACATTCTCCGCAAATTTTTTTGAACGCAATATCATGTCAATTTTTAAAATTGGTAAACCATCCGCCACTTGCTACGAATCCTGTTATTTTCAGTTTCGACGCGAAGTTTTTTGCTTTCGCTTCAAGGAGAGGACATCCAACAGGTAACTTTTGTGCTCTACATTGTCGGAGCCACTTGATTTACAAATACTCAACAATATGGAATTCACCGTCTCTAGCCCGCTTGCGATTTCTGTGTGAATAACTTTGTATTTTTTTTTCCTTTATTCTTACAAATTGTAGACAGCGATAATGGCGGAATTTTTTTTAGTTTTAGCAATATCTTTTCTTTTTTTTTCAAACACTTTTTACGGCCACGATAATTTTTTTTTTTTTTTTTTTTGTTGGACAGAGTAAGAGAGACGTACTTCTGCCTTAAACTCATCGTGCCAAACTAAAGAGAATTAGTAAGTTAAGCTGGGCTTAAAAGAGGTAACCGTTGCGCGAAAAATTAGGAGTAAATATTACTAGGAAAAATTCAAATTATAAAGAGAGAAAGTGGCGTAGTTCGAATTGTAGAACGTTCTCTCACCCTCTCTTTGCCAATAGGTTTTCGAGTTATCGGGCTTATCTAAATACAGAGATATTTTCTGATAAGGAAAATATCGACAAACACCAACAGAGTTATAGCGTGTCAAAAAAGCCCCAACAATTAAAAGAAATTAGAGCTACATTAGAAACACTTTTATTTATTTATAGCGAAAGGAAAAAACGGAAGCTTGTTGAAAATGGATTTTAAAAAGAAAGTTTTATGGCCTATATGTCATATCCCAAGCTATCAGCAGATTTGCTAGATTTCAGATTTCTCATTTGACGGATGACTTCCCCCTTTCGCCTTGATTGGCTGTAGGCTGCTAACATGAGGGGAACGGAAATGGATCCAGTCGTCATAACACTCACAAGGCTCAAAATAGTGTCTCCTTCCTATTAATATGAACTATCTATTAAGTATTAATAATTATAATAAACCCCATTAAACAATATGCAATGTAATAACATACGACATTCCTTCCGTTGGATGTAACAGTCCATTGTATTTTATTTCTCTAAGGACGGACTCACAGATACCACATGTTCGTAATAGGCATATCTGCTTTTTAATTGCCATACCTATATTATATAACCGTTTAAAAAAGCAGGTATGTTAATTTAGTATAATCTTAGCATAGCCCAAGGGTTTATACATTTTTTTTAACCGTTTTTTCACAACTCAAAAATCTCAGAAAAAAATACAAAATCACATAAAAAAAAAAATTTAAAAAACGACAAGTTATACAAAATTATACTTAAAACATGTTCTTTTAAAACCGCAAAATTACTTAGAATATAAAATACAATCATTGCAAAAAAATTAGAATGCTGCAAACAGATATCTCACGCTTGAAAAGAGCGATTATCATTTTTTTTTTCTTCAGCAAGCTTTACTTTTTTTTAAAGTTTTCCTAATAATGGTTTGTGAGATATCTTCCTCTATTAGGATTACTGTTGGTGTACACTAAAACGTTTAAAAAAATTACGTAGATGGACGCTAGTATTCCTGAGATACAAAATTCTTTTTTCTACCTTACTGTTTGCCTTTAGGATCAGCGGTCAAGACTGTACTAGGGTAGTGTCGAAAGATTTGTGTAGAAAAGTAAATCCCAAGACAAAAAAATAAAACCAAGTAGTATATAAAAAAAAGTATCATACAATTTTAAATTTACATAGTCCAATTCATCTCGTATTCAATCCTTACAATTCAAAATCCTTCGAAAAATCCTCAATGCTCCTTACTTTGTCACCAATAAACTTATCCATAAAGATCTTAATGTTCCATATGTTGCTGATTTAGCCCACACCAGATACTTATCCTTTCATAGTAAGCTCCAAAATCACTCAAATCCGTTAGTTTCTCAACTTGCTTCCCACTCCATTCCTGATAATCCGCCGAGGCGTCTGAAACAATGATGGCCTAGAGACCTTCTAGTGTAGAATTTTTAATAAAGTGCTACTGATGAGTAGTTCTTTTCAAGTTTTAACATATTATTATCGTTGTCAATTCATTTATTTGATGTATATATTTTGTACAGTTGTAAATTTCAATATATATATATATATATATATATATATATATATATATATATATATATATATATATATATATATATATATATTAAAAAACAATTACGTAATGTTTAATTAACGGGGCTCATTACGTCTTGGATTCGATGAGGTATAGGTCTAATGTTATTTTGAATATATTCTTGGGGATATGTTCCATCTACCGCAAAACTGTAATAAATCATATTAATTTAAAATATTTTAATTTCAAATTACTTTAAATATCACTTGTTTCTATTTAGTTCATTTATTAATAATCCTAATTCGTTTCAAATTCCCTGATTTAAAAAAATATATATGAGAACGTTAACACCTAAGTATAAAATAAAATATTCAGCCTAGAAAATGGGGGGGGGAGGGGAACAAAAAAACATATTACGTGGAATTATATATAGTAATTATATACAGTATTTTTAAACAGTGTCTACCAAGTATTATCCTATCATAGGATTGTACGTAATGAAGCGTTAGTTATTTTAATATAGGAGACAATATATCACTGGGATTAAGGTAGTAATAGGGTAGTTATGAGGCGAGAAAAATAATAATAATAAAAGAGACTGTTATGATGGGAATCCGTTCTTCCATTCTAGTTGGGTTTCTCTAGCGGATGGCTTAAGGAATAAGAAACAGAGGATTGGATAGTGAGGGAAGAGTATCGTAAAATTTAATGCGGTAATGTTTTACGTTCCGGATAAGATTTTACAATTTCCTTTAACAATATTAGTCGGATGGTACGCAGAAGGTCATGATTTTGTTAACGATATCTCGTACTTAAAAAATAAGGCTTGGAAATTATATTACAATAAAATGTCTTAAATAATTAATTAAGTTGGTTATGGAAAGCATTTTTAAACAAGATTATTTCTTATTTTTTATTCGTATATTATTGTTGATTTGCTGACTTATTTTTAAACTCAGCCTGTAATGTAATATAAATAACTTAAGGTGTCTTGTATTCTTTAAGCTTTAATTTTTGTTTCCAATCGTTCCAATTCAAAATCCTTAGTGCTCCTTACTTTGTCACGAATGAACTAAACAAATGAACCTTTATATCCCATTTGTTGCTGATTTGGTACGAACCAGTTACCTTTCCTTTAATAATTAACTAAACGTTTTCTATTTCATTCCTTGCGATTCTACTAGGCGTCTGAAAAAAAGATGGCCTCGGGTTCTTTTTCTATTGTTGGACATTCATTAGAGTGATACCAGTAATTGCATAAACGAAAATTGTAGTTTCTCAACAAATTTCGTTTTTTTTAAACTGTTGTAAGTTTCCATTCATAAATTTTAAAAAAATATGTTGTTTACAGCTTCAATACCATTGTGAAATTATTAAAAAAAAAACAAAAAAACATTACCTTATTATTAGTTTATCAATCGTATTATGTAATTTTAGACATAGATATTTCTATTGAATGGGGTCTATAATTTTCATGTGTAACGTTTATTACAAACTCAAAATGTGTAACAATTTTTTCACACCCAAAAAAGTAACACTTTGACACGCTCTAGCTCTGTTTGTGTCGTTTGTATAGGAAATCGACCGATAGTTTTCTAATCAGAGAAATAATAGAAAATATTTTTGTTATATAACATTTCTTGCTGAAACCTCAGCATGACCTCCGTTTAGGAGCTAAACTTGTTTAAATAAAACAAGTTACGTTTGAAACCCCTTCTTTCTCGGAACTTTGTTAATATAATTAACAATTATTAATTATTCATATAATTAATTTATTAATTTAAGTAATATGATCCTTTTAATTCTAAAATATAAGTTGATTGCTTGTAAATGTCAATTGTGAGCAGTAATTATAAATAGTTACAGACATGGTCTATTGTTTTTCCCAGTCAGGATGAAATTTACTTTTTTTTTTTTTTTCTGCCTTCAATAATATTAATCCTTAAAAATAAAACATTATGAATAACAAAAATAATTTGATTTTGTTCATTGCAGACAATGAGAGTTTAGAACCTCCTATGAGACTTGAAGCGTTATAACTTAAATATTCGTTTTTATTTTATTGACTTTACTTCAACTTTTTTTTTGTTTCTTACATAGTTACTCTATAACCCTCATGAGGCTCACCGAACTGAATTTCAGAGAACTACATGATTTATGGTCGGAGGTGAAAGAAACCATTTCACCACAGACTTTCTGAAGGAAAAAAGAACTTTCTTAGGTGTTGTTATTAAGTTGTCAGTTTGTTAAATTACTACTGCTCCTTGATATATCAGGAAGATATACAGTCATTTAAAATTGTATTCTATCATTTCAAAATGTTATAAAAATAATGATGACACAAATAATTACTTTAAGATTCTAATTCAATTGTGGTTCAGGGTTTTCTAGTATCACCCGCTCTATTTAGTTTATATATTAATGATTTTTATCCTCTCATTGAATACTGTTGTTCTCACTTTTACGTTAACAATTTCCAAATTTACTTCTTATTTACTTCCCAGCGATCGCCATCGTTACAATTCAAACAAATTTCAACATTTATAGATTTAAATCTAAATGAACCTAAGCCAAAAAAAAAAAAAAAAAAAAAAAAAAAAAAAAAAAAATGACATTTCATTAAGCCACACACATTTCAAGTTTATTTATGCTTCTCAGAATATACCTGAAAAAAATTACCTTATCCCTGATAGTTTAGACTTGGTTAGAATTTCTTACTAACTGGAGGGAGGGATTTTATGAGTCGATTTTTTTAAGCACATTTTTTTTACATCGATTCATAAGGAATATATGTGAAGTAGTCGTAAAGTGTATTACTTAGTTAATGACAGCAGCAACGAATCTTTAGCTGTTGATTTTCTTTATAACCTGTAAAAAGCTGTCCACTTAAGTTGACAGCTGAATTGTAGCGCTTTGGTTGGGATCCAATAAGGGTAGCAATATGACAGACTTCTGCCTTGTAGGGTATCCTATTAAACGTGACAAGCTATTACATCTGGGAATCAGAAGACTGAAGACGTGTAGGTAGGAGTGAGGAGAGACTGGAATCTGTTTGAATATTCTATCCGCTCTAGCATTCTGGGGACACAAAGAAGCTTTATATCCTTCTCCCCCCAGTCTTTCCTCTATCACTATTCTTTGTCCCAAGCCCTTTACTTCTCTCTGTTATCCCGGAGGAGAGATTTCTTCAATTACATCTATGAAGCTCTTCTCACTATCTTGTCTCCTCCGTTCATTCACTGGGCGGATGTGTCCTTGCTACCTCTTTTAATTTGTCTCCTTGTCTCCTTGGGTTTTTATGGTTGAGTTATGTTTCTTGGCAATATCTATTTTTATGTAGCGCAGCTTGTGCCATTTAACTTACATTTTAGTGTTTTTAATAGTTAAATGTTTTATCTTATAGTAGTAAACTCTTTTTTATGAAATAGTAAATCACAAACTCATAGTTTTTTTTTTTCATTGAACATTGTTTTATTGAAAACAACTTTCATTGAGTAAGTATTATAAACGGTCTCAAATGAGGGCATTTTGATCAGTTTCTCGTAAATAGTTTCGGATATGGAAGGCTTTATGATTCCATCAACACTATTATGTATAATAATAATAATAAATGAAAAAAAAAGAATACAAAAAAAAAACTTTACAATATATTAATAATATAAAGAAATTATTTTTAGTCATGGTCCGAGAAAAGGGGAATGGAGGATAGGTTGGTCAAGATGGAAAGACTCAGCTTTGCCACCAGTAGCCTATACTGTAAAAAAGGTCTTTCAATAAGAGCGAAGATTAGACACTATAGCACGGTTGTCAAGCCAGTTATTCTGTATGGAATGGAGACCGCTTCTCTTCCTAGCTTAAGGAAACATTTGGGAGTAGAAAGGAAGATCTTGAGGAAAATTTATAGGCGAATAAAATTACCGGAAGGATATAGGCTGAGGCCTAAGAGAGAATTATACAGAGAAATGGATGACCTGGAAACAGACAGGCTAACAGAAAAGAGGCTACGTTTCTACGGTCATATGGTCAGGATGAACCAGAACAGAATAAAAAGGAAGATCTTTGGGAAAATGTGGGGGTATAAAGGGGTTGGAGGGTACATTGGACAGATGAAGAAAGAAACGGGAAAATAGGGAATTTCAAGTCAGGACTGTTTCTATAGGGATAAATATAGGGAAAACTAAAGGAAATAAAGGTCCTTGTGAGTACCAAGGAGGTGAGGGGGAGGAGAGTATGGAGCGAGGAAGAAAGAAGAATGCAGTCTGAGAGAATGAAGAAGAGGTGGAAGGAGAAGAAGATGTGTGGGGAGAGTTGGCAGGAAATGATATTCACGTGGTCTATAAGGCCGTTTTGTGTAAAAAAAAAAAAAAAATATATAAAATATATATATATATATATATATATATATATATATATATCATATATAAGAAATAAATAATATAAAAGAAAAACTATACAATCTATTGGGTTGTCCGGAAATTAATGCAGGATTTCATGTTTAAACCAAAACCTGATATTATTATAAAACAGATTATCTCTTTTTTCTTTTTTTTTTTTTTCTTCTGTAGTAACCCTGTAGAAGAGGCGTTTATTTTATAATTGTGCATACACCATGCAAAAAGCATATTATATGCATACAATGTTTTAGGTGGTGTTTCTTCTTTAGTACAATTCAATATTTTTTAAGTTTCAATAACTTTCAACAAAAATAAAATAAAATAAAAAATAGATAAAAAAAAATAATTAAAACTAAATTGAATAAACTGAACAAGAAAAATGAGAATAAATAAAAATAAAATGAAAAATGTGTCAATGCACAATTAGTTGTTCACAATTCTTCAAGTAGTGTTACTGCAGTTTTAAATCATTGCTGTATTCCAGTAGTTCCTTTTTATACTTGCGGTATAAAGCTTCTTGTTGAAGAGGCCATGTACCCCCTTCCATTAGAGAAGCCCTAACTAATTTGTGTCTTTCGTCTTCGTATAAGTGGCATTCATTTAAAATGTGCAAGAATGTTCGTGGAGTTAGTTCGTCACATGCACAAGCGTCAGAGTTTTATAAGTGAAATCGTTTCGGGTAATGGTTCGTTGGTCCGTGTTCTGTAAGTAATTGAGTTAGTTTGTGATGAGTACTTTTGGCTATTTTATAGTTTTGTGGTGTTATATTTGGAATGTATTTCTGTAATGGTCGTCCTTTAGTAGATTGTTGCCAATGTCTGTTCCAGTCCTCAATCAAGTCAGTTAGTATGTATTTTTTTTATATACGTGATAGGAGCTGTATTATATTCGTAAGTTAAGTTTATATCATTAGCAGCAGTCTTAGCCAATGTGTCCTCTTTTTCATTACCTGAGATGCCACTGTGTCCTTTTATCCATGTCAGAACCGTTCTTATGTCACGGTTAGATTTTCTCTTTATCACATCCAAAATCTGATGCATTACTTTTACTCTACGACGTAGTTTCGGTCCAAAAGTCCTATTTAATAATTAATACCATTACCCAGATCTGATACAGTGTGGTACCTTGGTTACATCTTACAAGGAGACGTTTTGATTTATAAATCACATATTTGAATGCCGATTTTTGTGTGGGTAGTTGAGACCTAAAATAGTGCAAAACTAGAGTTATAGCCGCCAATGAGCATTGGGAGCCGAGAAAAAAAGAATATGAAAATCACGTTTTATTATTTTTTTTTCTCAGCTCTCAGTCAAGAAAGAGAAATATTTTGTTTTACGTAAAAGAAGAATACAACAAAAATCAAGTATACAATATATTAATAATATAAAGAAATTAACAATATATAAGAAAAACTATACGATATATAAAGTCATGTAAATAAATTAAAAAAAGCATTAAGGATTTTTCGAAGGATAATAATAAAACTAACTATAAAATGATAACACGCTGGTGTCATCAGCATAGGTTGTGAGGATAGTATTAGGATGGGTTGGGATATCAGCTGTATAAACTGTATAAAGGATGGGACCCAGGATACTACCTTGAGGAATACCAGCGGTCTGGGGAAAGATAGATGAGTATTTAGAATTGTGATTAACTTTAAATACTCTATCAGAAAGGTAGGAACGGAGGATGAGGAAATATGTAGGTGGAAGGAATTGGCGAAATTTGTAAAGCAGACCTGGGTGCCGTACTCGGTCAAATGCCTGTTCAACGACAAGAAAGACACCCGTGCAGTACATCTTGCGCTCCAGTGCAGATGAGATAACGTCCACCACACGATGGCATTGTTGGATAGTGGAATGAGACTGGCGAAATCCAAACTGGTGATCAGGAATAATGTGATTGGAATCAAGGATGGGATAAAGTCGTTTCAAAAGGAGCTTTTCAAGGATTTTGCCCATGATAGGTAGGAGGGAAATAGGTCGGTACGAGAGGAAGGGTTTTCTGGCGGTTTTTTAGGTTTTGGGATCATTTTTATTATTGATGATTTCCAGGAATCGGGAAAATATGTTGTACGGAGGACAGCATTATAAACGTAAGTTAGGAATAATACTGCTTTCCTTGGAAGGTGTTTTGAGGATTCTTGAAGTGATAAGGTCGTGTCCAGGAGCTTTATTGGAGGGCAATTTACGAATGATGGCTATTATTTCTGAAGGGTGGAAGGCTTTAGGAGGAATGGTCATTTGGAGAGGAATGGCCAGTTCTGCTTCAATAAATTCTACATGGTTAGGATTTAGGATATCAGGATGAGGTTTAAAAATATTGTGTAATTGTTCACCAAATACCTGCGATTTCTCTAAATCAGATTTGGTCCAGGTTTGAGCTGGAGTAAGGAGAGGATGATTGAAGGTTTTGAATTTTAACAGTCTTTTGGTGGTGTTCCACAATGATTTATCGGAAACAGTTAGTTGTTCAGTTTGTTTTTGTAAATTTTCAAATTTTAGTTTTTTAAGTTCTGATTTAAGTCTGTTAGTCAATTTATTATAATAGGTTTTTGTCAGTTGGATACCGAGTCCTATGCCATTTGGCCCTAGCGCGACGTTTCTCTACTAATAAAACGCGAATATTCTGTGGTAAGATATTTTCTGAAATTTGAATTCTATTTTGTGAAGTGTTTTCTGTTATGCAGGTTTGAATTGAATTTGTAAAATGTTCTATTGCCGAATCTATTTCTTTACATGTTTTTAGTGGAGTTTTTAAGTCAAGTTGGTTTTCTAAAGCCGAACGGAATTTGTCCCAGTCTACTCGTCCAGTTATTAAGGATGGAGGAGAAGGTTTGATAATAGGAGTAGAATGTAATGTAAGCAAAACTGGGCTATGATCTGAGGAAAGGTCATCTAAGGAATCTATTGTAGTTAGGGAAGTAGGAATTTGAGAGGTGACAAATATGTCGAGGATATCTGGGCGTTTTTTTAGGGATGTAGGCCAGTAGGTAGGATTGTTAGGTGAAAGGATGGGGTAATTGTTTAAGGATGATACACGGGAAAGTATACTACCTCGGGAATTGGATGTTCTACAGCCCCATCGCTGGTGTTTGGCGTTGTAGTCCCCACCTGCAATGAAGCGCCGCCCAAAGGATTGGAATAAGGATTGCAGAATATTTTGGGAAAGGCTATTTCCTGGAGGACAATATACAGCTGAAATAGTAAGGTTAAATGGAAGGGTGGATAGGATTAGTGAGGTAGACTGAATGGTGTCAGTTGGAGAGGAAGGAATCAAGGTGTGGGTTAGTGATCTATGGATAAGAATGCAAGTACCACCGTGGGCTGTTTTGTCGGGGTGGTCAGTTCTGTAAGTGATATAGTCTTTGATGTGGAAATAAGAGGTAGGCGTCAGGTGGGTCTCGGTAATTAGGGCAATGTGAATGTTATTGTAGTGTAAGAATATGTCTAGTTCATTTCTGTGATTGAGCAAACCATTTGCGTTCCATAAAAGAACTGCCAAGGAGTTTTGGATCATCGAGGAACAATGGAAGTGATTTCTGACAGGGCTCTTGTGAGAAGGGTAACTAAGGGTCTGATAGTTTCTTGGAGTTCACGGAGGAAGGATGAAAGAATCGATGAGATATCACCAAAACTTTGGGAGGAAGTAGGATATGGTTCTGATATTTGAAACGGATGATTACACTGGCTTGAGGACGGTACCTGGAATGGGATTTGGCTTGGATATTGTTGAGGAGATATGGTTTGCCCATGTATTTGTACTGGAGGCTTGATCTGTTGGTTCACTTGTTGTGGTGTCTGTTGACAAGTTGATGGGGAAGGATTGATTATTTTGGGAGGTCGGGATGGAAAGGATGGTTGAGGCGCCTGATTTTGTGACCGTCGATTTCTTCGTTCGACCGTCGTGAATTCATTGGTTGGTTGAAGAGTCTGAGATGAACCTGCTGCTGAAGTTGATGGCTGAGGTTCAGTGAGTTGAACGGTTGAATGGCTGGGTTGTTGATATTGAGGCTGTTGTACTTTTGATGTTGAAAGGAAGTGAAGGGAAGTCTTTGAGAGAGCTATTGATGACTGGGATGTTTTGATTCTGGGAGGATGATCCTACAGTTACGGATGTATGAGGAACTGAATTTCTATTAGTAGCTGAGTTGGTGCTTCTTTGCTTTTTGCCTAAGTTTGTAAACCTGGCAACCTTTATAATTAGCGGGATGGCTCTCACCACACAGGACACACAAGGCTGGCGTTTCACGTGTTTTTAAACATGATTCAGTTAAATGTGGTCCTGCACATTTAACACACCTTGGTTGCCGATTGCAATAGGTCTTTGTGTGTCCCAGGTTTTGGCATCTGGTACACTGAACTATTTCTTTTTTGAGTCGAGGAACTTCAAATTTTACGACGGAGTATACCAATCTTTTGATATTAAAAATCTCAGAATTGTTCTCTGCCGGCTCCAGATCCACGAAGAACAATGGGAGTTTGTGCTTATCACCACCCCAGCCCATAATACGGTGGAGAACATTGGCGACATGCCTGACAGAATGACCTAACTCCTCTAGGTCTCTTTTGATTGCGTTGGGAGGAACAGATTGATGAAGCCCACGCAGTACTACTCTGTAGGCCTTTTCTTCTTTTAACTGGTAACAATGAAATTCTATATTATTATTTTTCAGATGCGCTATCAGTGATTTGTAACTTTCTTTTGTTTCCGTATTTATTTTAATGTCTTCATATCTGGAGAAGCATTGGAAATTGGTTTGACCTATTAACTCGGATATATTTTTGACAGAATTGTAAATAATTTTCTACGCCGGTGACGTAGATTGGAGGTGGTTTGAAATCCATGAGAGGTTTTAGTGGTTGAGGTGCTGAGCTGTCAGTTGGCATATTTGTTAGAGGTTGGAATCTATTGTTTGTTTCTATGGGTGTGACTGCAGAGACTATAGTCTTACTGCGGGTTTGTGGTGGTGTGGTGGATACATTTGGCTTTTTATCTTTTTGTTTTTTCTTTTTCTTTTTTTTGTCGGGGGAGTTCCCAGTAGGCTCAAGAGCAGTATTCCTTTGTCTTTTAGACAAAGTTCTAGCCTTGAGAAACTTGGAGTCCGATTCACTGAAGTCAGAACATGGCATTTCTTCATCAGAATCAAAACACGATGATTTTTCATACTCCATGATGATATTAAATGTTTAAATTATTTTTAATAATTATAGAAAATAAAATAGAATGAGAAAAAAAAATACATATATGAATAAATATTTATATATGCGTAAAATAAATTATTAAAAAAAAAAAAAAAAAAAAAAGTCCACTTCTACAAGTATCGAACAGGCTTCGTTAGAACAGCGGTCAAGCGCCTAACCAACTACGCCACCAGTGATGATAGTGACAGGTAGGCCAATGTAACTGATAGCCTAGCTCCAGACGTGAGCAGGTTGAGACCGCCTAGCCACGCTGCGCCCAACTATCTAGTCTAACACTAACAGACCACCTTCATATATTAGTTTCTAGGAACTCACCTAGCCAGAAAACTTCACAAATTGTTATAGTTTGTAGACACACAATATATACAAAGTCTCGAGCTGATACGTGAGCTAATTCCACAAGAATCAAGAGAGTAAACACAGAGCTGATTTAGCTGGCTGCATAGCAGTAGCGGCCATGTTCCTCACTTAAATTAAATTAAAAGTTAAATATACAAACATACTCTATTGTTATATAGAGCACTTTTTGCCTTGGAACACCCTAATCAAACCTGTCTCTCAACTTATAAGGTTGATGGAGAAGGTCAAAGAGATCGTCCTCGAGTAAACAAACTTATTTTTCTGATAAACAATTCTTGTCTTTTGTTGAAGAAAACTAAATAAAGGATAAAAGTAGTCTGATGTATTCTTACATATTAATATAATATTATAAACTAATATCAAAACTGCTTTATACAATAATACTTATAATAAATGGAATTTTAAATATCCTGAAATAAACTTTTCAAAAATTTATTGTGGAAAAATCTAATCTCAAAGCACTGTCTACATTTCACTATAAAGAAAGTCAAGGTTCTCTGCTTCAGGATATCAAATTCAAAACCTACTTTGAATATCCTCAGCACTTTTGGTTTTATGCCTTGCGGGTTCTTTCTTTCTTATTATAGTACATGCTGGGATATTTTTTCTTGCTTTTCGGAATCTTTCATATTAATTCTTTATAAATTCCTTATTATTCAGTGTATCTAGTTTTGTTATCAGAACTTTTAATATATATTAGTTTTTATAAAGTTTCTTCGGACAAATTATCCTATGGAAAGAGCTGTTTTCAACTTATATCCTAGCTCTGAAGATCCTAATGTTATATACGAATATAAAGCTATAATGAGCTACTATTCTTTGGCTGCATTAATGCTGGGCTGAAATCAATCAGTATAATACAAGAGACTTATATTTAGAACATATGAATTGAAATTAAAAAAAAAAAAAAAAAAAAAAAAAAAAAAAATCAAGTATAAATACAATCACAAAAGAAAAATATAGCAACATACACTATTTGCATTTTTATAAGTGATGAAAAAGATTTACGATTTTAAAGATGAGAGTGAAAGAACATAAATAATTCCATGAAGAACATAAAAAATACCATATAAACATGTGCCTCTACAACCCCAGAAAGTCTTGGGCTCAACACTAAGGTAAGGTCGGATACTGTTTGTTACTGGGCCAAAGGTTGTAAATGGAAGCGATCTGGCAGAAATCAAGCTCAACCGTCAGTTTTTTTCCTTAAGTAAGGGTACTAGTTTTATAAAGGCTGGGTGTGCCCCATGGAGCGTCTCTCGACCTCAAAGTCGATCCACGAGCGAATTAACAGAATATACATTTTCTGGCTTCGGTCGAACTCAAACTCGGGCTTAGAAGCTTCGTAGTCTAGTGCCTTACCCTCTAAGCTACCGCACCTCCCACCATTTAAACATTAATTTAAAAGAAAAAAGAAAAATCATTAATTACAAAAATATGATATATACGTTTTTATACAAATGAATAAATTTTTTAGTTATCATATAGTTTTGAATAATAAAAGGTATTTAAACTAAAAATATTTGTGTTTGGATATTTTATTTATTTATTATTGTTATTTTTTTTTGTTTGGTAAAAATGCGCCCCCTTGCAACTACTCGATTACCAATTTCCCAACATCTGCCCCCCCCCCCCTCTCCTCCCAACTTTTAAATCACTGGTCTACTTTGTTTCCATAGTTTAAACACTTAGCCTATGTTAACATTCAGGAAAATGAATAAACTCAAGTCAATAAATTATTTATTTCATTCACTGTCCATGGTTATTAATTTTATAATACTAAAGTCCGGATTCATTAGCAAACAAAAACATTAAAATATTCCATGGAATTACTAAAATATGCAAAATAATGTCAAACTAAAGTTTGAAAAAAAATTAATAATGGTTAAATATTACACCATGATTAGTAAGAAAATATTAAAACAATAAACATATAAAAAACATAATTATACTTACAAATGATTTTTATTTTTCATACTTTCCATTTGTATATAATTTTCATTCATTTTTTTTTTAAATAAAGAACAAACAACGGAGACTATTTCTGATAGTGTTGTTCCGAATTATGGTATTTTCCCAGAATTAATTTGTAGTTAAAACGTTTTTATTTTATAAATTTGCTTGGGGACGGAGCCTGTTGTAAGTTTTTTGCCCTTTTTTAAACATTTTGTAAAGTGAATATGTTCAGTTTTGAAAGATAACTTACTTCTCAATTGGTTTTAAGTGGATTTATTTTAAAACAATCGATTAAAAAAAAAGAATGGGGGTATGAACGAAAACAGAAATTGAAAAAATAAAAATAATTTTTATAAGGTTTCGTTTTAAAACTGATGTGTTTTTAAATTTGTTGATTTTGAAAAAAAAAAAAAAAAAAAAAAAAATGGGGTATTTTATATTATAAAGTTATTATTTTATTTTATTTTTATAAAAGTTAATTCACGTTCATTATACTCTTCAGTAGTAATATCACCTATACTGTTTAGTTTGAAGATAACTTGAGATATATTTAGCTACGAGAGCTGTTAATAGAAACAATAATAGCGTGGGGGTATAACACGCCTTTGCCGAGGGAACCTACAGATTAGTATAACAATTACTTGAACTAATTGCAGGAGCTTAAACTTTCTTAGTCTATGAGTTCCTCAGGGCAATAATAAGGCTAAATCTGAGTTCAAAACAGGATATTCTTGTACATTAAACAATATTGAGCAATGTATAATTGTAGTTTGTAATGTAGGTAAATATATATAAAGTTTGTGATGATGATTCTTTTTTTTAAAGAAATTTAAGTGATGAAATGGTCAGGGGTGCAGTCAGGTAAATAAACACGTCAAGTTTTTAAATGAAAAACTTTATATTGGTGTGCCGACGTTTCGACCTGCGTTGCAGGTCTTCAACAGGGCTAAAATAACAAAAAATTGGATGTGACCAAGATGATACAAACATTTCAAAAATAAATTAATAAAAATAATTAAAACAAACAAACTTTATTTAAATTTCGGATTAACAATAAATGTTATCCACGAATTGTTTGAAGAAAGGAAATGTTCTATAATCCAAGTAAGTCTTGGTAAGCCCTATTTCCTAGGCTTTAATCTTCTTGATATGGAGTTTCCAAGGTTATACTCCTCAGTTCCAGATGCGACGTGGAGAAGCTCATGGTGTCGCCTTGTGAGCCTGTTAAAGACCTCTTCGAGTCGATCAACTCCCAGTTCCCGGTGAAGCTGGGAATTCCTTATAAACCAGGGTGCGTTAACCGCCATACGCAATATACTGTTTTGGAATGTCTGTAGTCTCTTTTTGGTTGATTTTGAAGTGCAAAAAAAAAAAAATAATAATAATAATAATAATTTAAAAATGAAAAAGAAAAAATAATAATACAAAGTAAATAACAAAAAATGTGATATTATTATTATTAAAATATTGTTATTAGATATTATTAAATAATGCTGATTTTCAGTTAGATACCTGATTACAATCTGATATGGATCGTTGTTTATTGCCTTTAGAACAATAACTCTCAGGTCAGTAAATATATAATTTGTTCCGTGCCATATACTCGTGTTACATTAACGCCGCGCCATAAACTTGGGTTGTAATGTACCTCTATATATAACATATAGTTTATATATGTAATATATATTTATATATGTATATAATATAGTGCCTTCCAAGATTGTTTTTTTAAAAAAAAGTATCAGAATCAATCTTTTAAAGCGTTAAATTTACTTTAATTTCATATTTACGTTTCTGGCACTTGAAGCAAATGTTTGACAAACATTGATGTAAACATTATTTTTTAGCCAAACTTTTCGATAACGTATATCTCAGACACCGTTGGAAGTTCGACAAATATGTTTATAAACAATTTTATAGCAAATGTAACTTGCTTTTATTTTGATTTGAAACACATTTTTCTAGAGTTTACCGTTTTCGAGGTATAATCGAAAAACCCCAAAATTAGGACCTTCTCCGCTCCCCCCAACCTTAAGCATACTCACCAGGGGCGGGGAATTTGAGTATCTTAACCTTCTAACTGCTCCTAACGAAGCTCTCAAGTAAAAAATTATCGCATGTAACATGCACTCTACACTCCTAATTTCAGCATTCTTTGACTGAGGTCGCATTTCCTCGCAAAAACACTTTTGTACGGTTCGGTACTCTTTTGGCTATAACTCTGAAACTAATGGTTTGATCTAAATTTTTTTTCCATCTGAAACCTGGTTAAATTTACTATAAGAACCTATATATTACGTTTTGATCAAGCTCCTTAAAATAGTAATGCCAGCACGCTAAAAATCACTTACAGTTTTGCAATCTAAGTTTTTTTGGTACATTTTTCAATATAACTCCAAAACTGTCTATCCGATCGGAAATTTATTGTTTTTAACTAAAATCTCGTTAAACTTACTATCAGGCATTTTACATGAAATTTTGATTATGTCCATTGATACACCCGAACCAGCAAGCTAAATATGTATGTTTTGGCAATTTTTTTTTTTTTTTTTGTGAAAATAATCGATTTTTAATAACCCATGACCGGAAACTAGTTCATTACCTTTTCCCTTAAGCTACAGCAGGTCCTTCATATTTTATTTTCTTATTTTAAATTTTCGGTCAGTGATTCTGCTGTTTATAATTGTCTACCTAGGTCTTGGTTTATCTTTAGAATTTTCTTTTGGGTTTTTTTTTAGTGAAAAGGATAATTGAATATCTATAGTAGACTAATAATAGGTTCTAGTTCAAAGTAATCCCATTTTGTAGTTGTTAAACACTTTCTATTAAAAGCCTTGGGATGGAGGGGTGAAATGTAGGTAAAAATAATTAAATCTTCAGAAACAGATCATGAAGTAACCACAAATATTCTTTTTCATTATTGATCTTTGTTATTAATATTTTTATAATACAAAAAGTAGTAAAGCCAGGACTGATGACACTAAACACTCTTTGAAATTGTTTTTAAACTTGACATTTCTAAAGTTATGTAAAGTTTTTAATTTTCCAAATGTAAGACAGAGAATAAATTTCGATGGCAGTGTTACTTATTAATATTAAGAGGAAAAGATGATGAAAGAGTCTCAGAGGAAATCACAAAAAAGAGTATCATTATTTTATTCCAGAGGACCCTCAGTAAAAATAAACAAAAAAAAAAAAAAAAAAAAAAGGATGACTTATTGCAAAAGACAGTAGCTATAGATTGTTATAAAGCTTAGGACCTCGTTTTGTCTGCAACTAATATTCGGAGCAGTTCAAGTTGTTGAAAAATTAAGTTACTTATTTAAATTATCTCTTGAAATGCTTGACTTAATAACTTGACTGAGCTATATAGGCAGACACAATATGTGTTTTTAATGATAGCTGGATCAGTATAAAAATGTCGCTATCATATAATAAAGGTCTGCCCTAAGATAACGCAATGCATGGAATCACAATTAACAAAAAAAAAAAGTTTTTAATTAAATATAAATAATTTAACATCCTAATATAACATAATATATAATACTGTAGTATCTAAATTATTCCATATTAGCAGTTTCCTGAAATATATTAATTAATTAAATACGTTTGTGAATTTAATGATTATAATCAATAAAATATTATTTTACCCTAGTTCTGTTATATGACAGCGTAATATCTCTCACAAGGGGACGTTTCGAGTTGTAACTTACAGATTTGAATGCCGATTTTTGTGTAGGTAGTAGGGACACCTACTTTTCTCAGTCCTCAGTCAAGATAGAGAAATGATTCTTTCACGTTTGACTGCAGTTATGTATGTTATTAAAAAAAAAATACTTTCGTTATGCTCAAGATACTACCCGGCTTTAGGGTGCTCAAAAATTCCAAAAAAATGACAAAATTCTAAGGAAATCCGCTGTAAATCAGTGGAAACGTTTTTTCATGAACAACTGACCTCAAATCTCAATTTAACGCACCATAAAATCCTTATATGTGAAATTTTATCAAAATAAAAAAATATTGATTTTTTACCCCTTTCGAGGAGGATAAAATTTTTAAGTTGAGATTTCATCTACAACTTCCAAAGGCCATAACAACTGCTGTATTCAACCGATTACAATTGTAATGGCATCACTAGAATCAGCATACATTCTGCTTTTTATCCATGGATATAACATTTTACTCCAGATTTTAGTGGACAAAAAAAGATGTGAATGAAAAAATCCGAGGTCAGCTATAACTTGAGATATTTCAATAAGGGGAAATCCTGAGACCTCCGGATTTCGGCTAAACTATGCAGTTTTACGGCTTCTAGGTGATCTTAAAATTTTTCTTACCTATATTTTTATTTCAAATCGCATTGAAATTCTAAGTTTGAAATAATCTAAAATTAATATCAGGTTTTGGTTAAAAAATATGTATATATTTTTTAAATGGTCTTATTTAAAATTTATTGTGTTGAAATTAAGATAATAATAGAAATAGATTATTTTAAAACGTCCTATTTATATAACATAGATGAGAAAAATTTTTAAACTAAAAACTGATATTATTTTCAGATTCCTCATCTCGAAAAACTTTGTCGAAATCGAATTTTTTTTTTTTTTTTTTTTTTTTTTTTTTTTTTTTTTTTTTTTTTTTTTTTTTTTTTTTTTTTTTTTTTTTTTTTTTTTTTTTTTTTTTTTTTTTTTTTTAGCTTTAGGATTTTCGAAGGCAAGGGGCTGTCAATTTCTGAAAAAAATGTTAATAATTTGCTCTATCTCACATATTTCGCCACCGATTAAGACCAAATTTTAAGGTCATTCAAAAGCCAAATAAGCAGGATTTCCCCTTATTGAAATATCTCAAGTTATAGCTGACCTTGGATTTTTTCATTCACATCAGTTTTTGTCCACTAAAATCGGGAGTAAATCCAATGTTATATATATCCATATATAAAAAGCCGAATGTATGCTTATTCTTGTGATGCTATTACTATTGTAATCATTAAAAAAAAAAAATCTTCAAATCTGTTAGTTACAACTCCAAACGTCCCCTTGTCAGTAAAGAAATAAAAAAAACAAATAAAGGATAATACAATGTAAACATAAACGATTCACAAAACTAAATAACGACAGGGGAGGTTTTTTCATATATTTTTTTCTCGGATTGAGAGGGTCTTACGAATTATAAAACGCTTATTATGCCTTCATTACAAAAATCATAGCTAATAACTGAGGAGACCAAAATTTATTCCATTTTCAGGAAATATCAGGTTTTTCGTTTAAGTTAAAGGGTTAGTAGTTTGAGTTATGTACATCTACAGATAATTCCTAACGAATAAAGCAGTTTAGGCTTTGTTTTAATTAATTAACACTTCTTCTGCTGTATTATTTTACATTGTAAGAGTCAAGTCGTTTAGCCAAAATTCCGGATTCAGCAATGTAGACGATTACATCTCGGTCGAGTTATCATTTCATGTTGCTGTGAATTCCATTCGGCTCAGTAGCTGTCAGTAGGTTGCTGGGAATTTCTCGGCTGATGATGGTCGACAGGGTACTCCGAGGTATTACTATTCACTGGTGGATATCATGTTCATCCTAGTTCTGCGATGCATACATAAGTTATACTATATATCATTTTATTTACAACTCGAATTTAACTATAAACAAGTTTCGTAGTACGGACAGTAGTCATTTTGGAAATATATATATTAGAGATGCTATGTTTACATAAAATAAAAAATAAAAAAGGAGAATGTGAAATGGGCGTTTTAGTGTTTAGAAAATGGCAAATCTCTCAAATGTTTGGAAGTGCAGTTAGAAAACGACTATTATTTTTTTTTTACTATAAAAAAAATTAAGTAGTTTTGCTGACCAGGATCTGATTTATAGGTTGCACTTTTTTTTAATTTTTTTATTACTACATTGTGGTAATATTCTAATGTAATTAGCCACAAAATAGTTTTTGATTTATTAAGATATGGTTTTGGAATATGTAAACCAGTGAGGTGCAGTGGTAGTCCTGTAGTGAGAAATTTGGAGGTCTGATCCCCCCCCCCCAATAATAAAATACTGAACAAATCGTGACTATTCTAAAAAATAATGACAATACAGTATAGTTTAAGGTAAAAAATAAATAAAAATAAATTGTTAAAGTGGTGTTTATTTGTTTATTTAAGTACTGACCCTACTTTTTGCTCAAGTCCTGCCTTGAAGTTCTTTTTAATCAACAACACGAAGGCCTTCTTGAAGAGTGGCGTGACCAGTCCGGAATCTGCCGCAAAAATTGATTTTATTTATGGATCTCTGAGGTTTATTAGACATAGAACTACTAGTCATAGGAAAAGGATTATGGGATTAAATGGTAAGTGCCTGGTTTAGTTGGAAAAAAAAAAAAACCCTGGTGTCTAACCCTGTCAAAAGCAGTGTCTCTGAACAGATTAAAAAAAAATACCATTAGGTCAATTAAACAATTTTTTTGCGTTTGACCTTGATATACATTAAAGTATATTTAAATTAAAAAAAGAAAAAGAATGGAAATTGATAAATTGCTTGAGTGCTCCCCTTGATTCAATTATGCCAGTCATGGAATATCAGCTGAACATAAAAGAAACAGATAAGGGAATAAAACATGGAGATAAATTATTATCTGAGGGGATTATTCTCTTTAATTTAAAGTCGGCGCAATCTAATTAGTCTTTGACAAATAAGTTTATTATAGCAATAACGGAACGCAGCTAATCGTAATTCATGTTCTATAAGTATTTGGATTATTATATAATAAATGAGCTTTGTGAAATGAAATTATATAAATAATGAAAATTAGACGATTCAATGCCAGTACCACTACAGATGGTTATTACTATTTACAAAAATCGTTATTAATATAAAAAGAAATCCTACATGCCTCAAACCATAGGCATCCCTCAAGTTTTTATATAAAATTCTGAGGGATGCTTATAGATATGTACTTAATACTTATATAAAAGAAGAAGAAGAAAAAGAAAATGAACTTTATTCTGGGACTACTTGTTCCCTAAGAATAACATATGATTACAGTACATAGTACAATCGTCTAGCTATGATAAATAATTACAACTAATTACAATAAATAATAATAATAGATAATAATAAAAATCGATTTAATAATTAAATTATGAGTTACAAAATAACTGAGACATCTTGTAAATGGATACATGTTATGTATACTATAATAATGTATATTACATAAATATGCATGTTTTACATTAGCTCGGAAGATTGAAAATTTAGGAGGTAAAAAAAAAAAAAAAAAAAAAAAAAAATGATGTTTAAAGGAAGTAAGAGTGGAGCTTTTTTGAGAGATAAGCAATGAATTCCATAAAGAGGAAGCACGGATAATAAAGGATTTTTCGAAGGATGCAGTTCGATGTGCCGGAGTGTATAGGTTGATGGGTTGAGTTCTAGTATTTAAGAGGTAAATGAAGGAGCGCAGAGGAAAGAGGTCATGTATATAGGTGGGTTTTTTGGTTTTCAAGGTTTGACATATGAGTGCACCTAGGAAGTGTTGACGTTAGAAACTGAGGTAAAGCCACCCAATTTCAGAATACCTGTGAGATATGTGAGAACGTCTGGAGATCCCGAAAATAAATTTAATAAAACAGTTCATAACTCTTTTACATCTCTTCTAGAGCTCATCAGACAGTCCTCCATATACTATGGATCGGTAGTCTAATTTGGATAAAATGAAATATTTATTATTCTTATATTTACATATATTTTTTAATATGTAGCATTGATAACTTTTCGATAAGTTTTAGATCGTAAGGATGCGAAATGAATTGGATTGGAAAAAACAAAATAAATAAATAAATAATATATTAAAAGATGGTGCATTATATTCGAAAATAGCTAATCAAGACAGTGTGTTTCTCTTGTAGTGTCACTAATATTTTTTAATTTTTTTTTTTTTTTATACATTTTTTATGATTACCTTTCTTTTTTATTTTCCTTTTTCTTAATTTGTTTTTTGTAATATTTTTATTTTATTTATTATTATAATAATTATCATTTTCTTTCCAATTATCATTTTTTGTATATTTAGATTTTATAGTCGATTAGTCAAATAACTTTTTTATTGTTTTTCCTTCAGTAACCCTATGGAAAAGACGTGTATTTAATTAATAATACACCAGGCTCCGTGTATTTTGCATACTATTTGCATTTTTAAATGTGATTTATAATGTACTTGTAGTGGTATACATATTAGATAACATGTTTAAAAGAAAGATAAGAAAAAAATAAATATACAAAAAATAAATACGATATAAAATACAATGCATATACTCGTAAGTACGTAGTCAAATTACCTTAATAACTAGATAAATATTATGGTATAAAACAGGATTTTGAATATTTGCCTTGTGAAAAAATGGGTTGAGTGCTTCTTAGTGAAGGTTTAAATTGTCTGTTTTGGCGCAATAAGTATCTTAGAGTAATTACAGAACTTTAGAAAACAAACTAAAATTTCCTACTGAAAATTGAAGAATTTTGCCATATCGACTTCTTCACGATTGCTTGAGATTTATTAACTTCTTTTTAAAATGTATTGTACATGGAATGATATCACTTTTGTCATGGGTTCTATTAAAAAAAACAAAAAAAAACTTTAAATACGCTATTTTATTTTGTTCTCGTATGATATTTATTAGATTCGTTTTTTGGAACTTCTGGGCGTCTCCATTTTTCACCTTTCTGACCTCTGTTCAGATGGTGGTCTCCCCACCTCCACTATCCTATCCATCCACTATTTTTTCTAGGACATAGAAAAAATTCTTATCCCATGCTATATACAATCGTAGCCCTTCCTATATCGACAATATCCTGGAATTCGGATTCCCTGTCCATTCCCAAACCTCAATGTCTTATCATTCCAACCTTTATACTCCTTTATCGCAGAACTGCATTCCTTTCTTGTCTGTTAAACTATCCTTTGGAATTTTCTCAATAAATTCTCAAATCATACTCGTCCCTTCCTGAAACACTATCAAAACTGCTATTTAAACATATAGTTTAATGGTCTGATGGCCATACAGACATTCTCTGACTTGAAATAGATATGATATTAATTTGATCTGTATTTATTTATAAAGAACTTTACAACAGTTTAACTAACATAATTAATAGACTTCATATTAATATATATATATATATATATATATATATATATATATATATATATATATATATATATTATTTTATTTTTTGAAGAGAAAAGATTTGACCCGGTCGGGATTCGAACCCGAATTTCCACCTCTCTAGTGTGGCGCCTTATCCAACTAGGCCACCGGGGTCGTATCCGAACCAGGCAAATCCTCTCTCTTCAGTGATCCATAACCCCCGGGCACTCGCAATTCGCGATGTAATTCCGGGGATGAATGTTCAATTGAACATACATTTAAATTTGGATCTCGTGACAATCCGTCACCGTTTTAAATATAAGTAATTTTTCTTGATATTATTCATTATTATTAAATATATTATTTTATTTTTTGAAGAGAAAAGATTAGACCCGGTCGGGATTCGAACCCGAATTTCCACCTCTCTAGTGTGGCGCCTTATCCAACTAGGCCACCGGGGTCGTATCCGAACCAGGCAAATCCTCTCTCTTCAGTGATCCATAACCCCCGGGCACTCGCAATTCGCGATGTAATTCCGGGGATGAATGTTCAATTGAACATTACATTTAAATTTGGATCTCGTGACAATCCGTCACCGTTTTAAATATAAGTAATTTTTCTTGATATTATTCATTATTATTAAATATATTATTTTATTTTTTGAAGAGAAAAGATTTGACCCGGTCGGGATTCGAACCCGAATTTCCACCTCTCTAGTGTGGCGCCTTATCCAACTAGGCCACCGGGGTCGTATCCGAACCAGGCAAATCCTCTCTCTTCAGTGATCCATACACCACATTCATCCCCGGAATTACATCGCGAATTGCGAGTGCCCGGGGGTTATGGATCACTGAAGAGAGAGGATTTGCCTGGTTCGGATACGACCCCGGTGGCCTAGTTGGATAAGGCGCCACACTAGAGAGGTGGAAATTCGGGTTCGAATCCCGACCGGGTCAAATCTTTTCTCTTCAAAAAATAAAATAATATATTTAATAATAATGAATAATATCAAGAAAAATTACTTATATTTAAAACGGTGACGGATTGTCACGAGATCCAAATTTAAATGTAATGTTCAATTGAACATTCATCCCCGGAATTACATCGCGAATTGCGAGTGCCCGGGGGTTATGGATCACTGAAGAGAGAGGATTTGCCTGGTTCGGATACGACCCCGGTGGCCTAGTTGGATAAGGCGCCACACTAGAGAGGTGGAAATTCGGGTTCGAATCCCGACCGGGTCAAATCTTTTCTCTTCAAAAAATAAAATAATATATTTAATAATAATGAATAATATCAAGAAAAATTACTTATATTTAAAACGGTGACGGATTGTCACGAGATCCAAATTTAAATGTAATGTTCAATTGAACATTCATCCCCGGAATTACATCGCGAATTGCGAGTGCCCGGGGGTTATGGATCACTGAAGAGAGAGGATTTGCCTGGTTCGGATACGACCCCGGTGGCCTAGTTGGATAAGGCGCCACACTAGAGAGGTGGAAATTCGGGTTCGAATCCCGACCGGGTCAAATCTTTTCTCTTCAAAAAATAAAAATAATATATTTAATAATAATGAATAATATCAAGAAAAATTACTTATATATATATATATATATATATATATATATATATATATATATATATATATATATATATATATATTATGTAAATGTATCTATGTTATAATATCTCTTAATATTGCGGGAATAATTTAATGGAATTACTAGCATTATAGTATGCTCGGGTTATATTGATCTCATTTAAATACCATCATACTGATATACATAATGAATAGTAAAGCAGATGTTTTATGTATTATAATGATTAATTAATAACAACCTCATTAAAAATTTATAGTATTCTAGCATGTTTTTTAATTTACTTTCTATAAAATACCTAATTAGCTATTACTTTATTTTGTATAATCGCACTGAGTTATTTCCTTTATTTTATTTAAAGGAAATAACTCCTTTTATATTATTAACTTTTATATTACGTAGTTTATTTTATTTTTATTTTTTATGAGGAGAGTTAAACTTATAGTATAGAATTGAGTTTAATAAGCCTCTACTTGTTTAATGGAAAAATAAATCCTCTGAGTATAACTGATATATCAACTGATTATAATACATATTTATCACCAATCAATGTGACATATGAACTATGTCCATTATATCAGAATTACGTATTTCTTCTTTTTAAGTGTATTTTTGTGGAATTGTTTTCTGTTAGGATTAATGAATTAATTGCCACTTCTACTGAAATCCTTTGTTTTTTGTAAATAGCTTCTGTCAGAAGTCCTTTTTATTTTTTCCTTCTTAGATGAGTAACAGTATATTCGATTTCTTGTCTTGCATTTTTAAAAAATTATATATATCATCTATGCAAAAATTACTGAAGTTTTGAAATTGTTTTTATTACTGATGAATCTTTATCGTTCGGAACTAGTTTTCAAAATTCCATTAAAAGTGGTATGTACCTCAAGTGATTATTATCTATAGTTTCACCGATTTCTTGTATTAGGGAATTTTCTGAGTTTATTTTTTTTCCTTTAATGTAAAGTTTTATAGGAGACAGATAAGGATCATGTGGCACAGTTGATATTCTTGTATTGGTTGTCCTTCTACACGAGTTTTGGATCCTTTCGAGTTTACGGTAGTTGGTTGTTCAAGTCCTACCCACACATATAACATGTACGTAATATGTCTCAAAGAATTGTGTTGTACAGTATAAGCTTGTATTTGGAACTTAATTTTGATTTTTCTTTTAATAAAAGCACATTTTGAAAATTATTTTTCTAGCTTTATCTGTTTTAATTTTAATTATGTACAGAGTTGACCCAAGATTATTTACTGATTTAGAACAAGGATTAGATTGATTTAGATCCTGTTCCGGATCTTTTTTTTTTTTTTTATTCTCTTCTGCCTACAGTAATCCGATAAAACAAAATACACATAACATACAAGCATCAAAACAACTTAAAACCTTTTTAATACGCCTTTGAGTGATGAGGTATAGTATACATCAACACTTTCGAGTCTTTCATTATGAAAATGTTATAATGTTGTGCGCAGATATAGACTTTGTACAAATACACTCCAGCCCTACATAAAAGGGAAATAGCACTTAGCCCATATAGCTGAGTGTAACCGGAAACAACTCGAGTTTCAACTGGTCTCGGAGTTACTTTCAGAATAAAAGTTTTATTTATACCTGTTTCGAAATTCGATTCCGCAGTCAGTAATAATTACAATGAAAACATTAAGCATTCTTGTTGCAATAGCAAAGTCTCGCAAATCAGAACCCCAATTGTCTGGACTTTAGATTAATAATCGAACCGAACAAATTTAAATTATTAATCATAATTTTAAAATTCGATACTATGGTGAAACGAAGGTGATTTTATGTACAGGGTGAGTATCTCTTAGTGAAAAAAAAAATGGGTAAAACTAGATCAAAAATGTAGCAAAATGCCGCATACCTAACCTTTCTATTCTTATCCGTTGCAGATATACTATAAATCAAAGACTTTTTTGAGGAAACCACGTTTTTTTTTTTTTTATAAAAGCTGTAATAACTCCATTTTATTTAAATATTTTTTTTAATTTTGACATTTTCGGATTTAGCATTAAATTTTCTATAATAGCTGAGTACCTGTAACCTTGAATTTTACATACGTGGTATCTAAAGAACAGCTTGATCTTCGCCTTATTTAGGGAAGTCACGATGTCTTATATTATTTCAACGCTCGCCGTTTATCGAAAAAAACTATCCACAAAACGTCAAATCTCACAAAAACATGCAAATCTAATCAGCTTTCGAATGATATGTTAAACATAATGATTTTGTTCCAATTTCATGGAGATAATTACTTTTGAAACCAAAAAAACATATTATTCTCATTTGGCATACAAATCAGTTACTTGTGTAAATAAAACATTATGACAATCTCTTAATGAAAATGTGAATTTTAAACATAATAAACTCTTCATTGGAATAAATAGCAATGAAAACAATTATTGTTTAATAGAAAATAAAGGAAAACTGTCAAAAAAGCGACACCAGATCAGAGGATCTTATGTTATTACATTTACCTATTTATTATTATTATTTATGATTTATTTTATAAGATTTTCAATGTAATGTTTAAAATCCAATATGATAATGAACATAGACCTCAATTTTGCCGTTAGCTTCTGAATGCAGATTGTGTTAAAGAATACTACTTCTTAAGGTGAATTTTTGTTTATATTTGTATTGCTTTCGAATAATGTGGAGGAGGAGGAGCACCATGGTGTTGGAAAATCATATTTTGCCGAACTTGTAGCAAATCTTAATAAATCATCATTCAATCTGTTGGGCAAACTATGATTTTTCAACACTATTCGACAGCAATACAAATATGAATAAACTAACGATACTCCACATGGAACGGTAGAAATACATTCCCCTGTAAAAACAGACTCATCTTCCCATAAAATTCACCTCAAAAAGTAGTATTCTTCAACACAATTAGCATTCAGAAGCTACCTGCAAGATTGAGGTCTATGTTCATTATCATTGGATTTTAAACAATGTTTATAGGACATTTTATATATATATATATATATATATATATATATATATATATATATATATATATATATATATATATATAGTTTACTCTTTTTACTAAAAAGTTACGATATAGAAGAGTGGCGGTGGGGGTTCGGGGCGGGATTTAAAGAGATGGCTCCTGTTATAAGGACACTGTTTTACAGATTTGCCAGGATCTGACGATTTTTTGAGGCCGAAGGACATCCTTGGCCACTCTCTCCTTCCACAATTAGAATTAGTCTTCGTCCTTGAGGATGCTATTTTAAGATGGCTCCTGCTATAAGGACACTGTTTTACAGATCTGCCAGGATCTGATAATTTTTTGAGGTCGGAGGACATCCTTGGCCACTCTCTCCATCCACAATTAGAATTAGCTTTTTCGTCCTTAAGGATTGCTGTTTTAAAGGTTTTTAAGTTTCGATTTCACCAGAACCCTACTATCAAACACTGAATAACTACAAGAACCTTTAGTATAGAAAATTTAATCTTTAATCATAACTAATCGGTTTTAAAGTGTTTAGGAAGCACTGATTTTGTGTTTGTTTTAGAGTGTTATAGAGTGCAGACGTTTCGACCTGCCTTTCTTTTCTATAACTGTTTGTCTTAAAGCTTCTCCTTGATACTTGTATGTGATGTGTTATTATTAGAATAAAAGCTTACCATATTAGAATAATTTCTATCTTTTTTTGGGAGGGGGGGTGCAGCTTTTGCTCTTTTATTTTTCATTATTATTGCTTGTTTGTTTTTTTTTAATCCTCGGTTTAATTGAATATACAAAAAGTTATAAAGAATAGTATAGTTGACATTAATGAACAACAGAAGAAGATGGTCTAGGGTGCAGTCGGGATTACGAAAAAACACGTCCAACTTGATACAATTTTATAGAGTGCTGACGTTTCGACCTGCCTTGCAGGTCTCCTTCTGGAAAAAAATTAACAATCCGTAGATGAAACCAAATGATAAAAAAACTCATTGACGAATAAAATTACAAATGGATATCAAATAATGTAAAAACAATAATAATAGTTTAAACCTGGGTTTGAAATTCTCAAACTTCTTTTTCTTATGACCGTTTTCGCTTCACCCTATTAAATACACAATGGAATAATAATACGGAACTTTAATTTAATATGGACTGATATAAACCATAACTACATATATTCAGATGATATGTAGGATATTTTAATAACAATAGATGATAGGTCGTACAGTTCCAGAATATTGAATAAATGTTCCTTTATTCCCTGAGTCAAAAGAAGCCTTCACGGACTAAATCGTAGGAAGAAATAAGGAAAATATTCTCAAGTGGAATCTCTGCCTAGGTAAATAGCTGATACCTCTGCAATAAAAGAAGTGAACCCACGTGGGCGTTCATCGTTATTTTATCGTATATTTTTACTAAGGTGCATTCCGCAGATGAGATACAAATGTTAAACCAATGTTCTTTTCAAATATGCATAAATTACAAAATTATCCACTTATCGATTAGATTTCTACTCCTAATATCGTTAATAATAAAATTATTCAATTAAGTCAAGCCTTTTTCGTTACTATTAGACACTTCTTACAATCCGTTTGTTTAAGTATTTTTTCTTCAAGCTTCCCAATTACATTTTATTAAGTACTTGAATAAAATATGAAACGATACTGTATTTTGTAATATATACAGTAACCCATTCGCTGAATGGACCACTCGTATTATAATTAGGAAGTTTATGAAATTATACATTCAACTTTAAGACAAGTTGAAAAACTAAGATGAAAACATTCTAAAGCTGTTTAGAATCATCCAAAAAAAAAAAAAAATGATTCTTTTAATTACCATGTGCATATTAGTATTGTATGTAGGGGAAGGTGCTGTACCTAAAGCACAGCTGTACCAGTGGACTTTTTTAATAAAGGGAAAGTGGGAGGAGGGAAATTGAAATTGTTAGATTGGTTGTGCTGCAATTCAAGATTGTCAGACCAACAGTTTCATAGAAAATATTATTTTTAAGTTTTTTTCTTCCAAATCCTGACCAATCCAGCCAGTGATTTTAATTTTTTTAAGACCTACACTTGGAAATTTTCTAGGCAGTAATATTTCATTGGGTTGTCCGATAAGTATAACTTCATATGTTTTCATATCAGTTATCACTTACGGGTTTTGTGAAACAGAACTTTCCGCACAACATGGCGTGCAGTTGTACTTGTGGACACCATTTCCAGCTGAACCTGTGGACAGATGGTCAGAATGTCCACAGATTTTTCTCTTTGTTTATTTATTTATTATTTCAATTATAAATATTGCGGGAAAGTTTGTAGACATTCTGCATGATATAAAATGCCTAAATTTGGATACCTACTATTCGTATAACCTTTTTTTTTTTTTTAAGAGGAGAAAACTCGCCACTCACTATTTATAACAAACTATTCAATAGTAGAGATGGTGATTTCACAAATGTGATCTTGGCTGATCTATCAAGCGAAGATAGTAATTTTTTGGATGAATTAATGAATGATTATGAACAATGTAAATAAATTGAAGATGAAGAAATATATGTTGGTAGCGATGTATTGTGTTGTAAAGCGTTTTATAGCTTTGATCAAAGAAAATGTAGAATCGTTCAAGTTCAACATTTGCTACTTGAAAAAAATTTAATCAAATGATAGAACCCCAAAATTTATTTTTCCGGACATCGCTACTGGTTATAAAATTAAAATAAGATATATCAAAAGAAAATTACTACCGCCATCTTTTATAACTGGCACTGGAATATTATGTAAACAATTACATTTTCCTACACCTTTTCATGGATACGATCTCTAATGATTCAATTTTTTTTTCCATAGAAAAGTCTGTGACACTTGTTAATAATAATTATAGGTACATAAAAGATTTATTTTTGTTAAAAGATTTAATAATAAGTTAAGTTTCTATTTACTTTCATACACTGGATTTATTGATGTCACTTTTCTAGTCGGCCTTCTAGTTCAATAATATCAAGTCGACTTTTCTTGTTTAAATATTCTATTTTGTTTAGTGTATTTTATAAAAAAGTATTGCTGATGTATTTCTGTAAATATCATTTCAATTATCCCCATAAACCTATGAAGAAATGAATGTCCATTGGTACAACCACTAGTTCCCACAGGTACAATGAGGGAAGGTACCTATGGACACTAATCAGTAAGTTACAAAACATTATTTTCTGTAAAAATAAAATTACTTTTCAAAATAAAGACACCAGGGTTCGATAGCCCCTTAAATTCAATTGACCAATTTGATTGTATTAATGAAAAATGAGCAAATACTGTAAATCTGATAAATGTTTTCAAAAATTATTAAATCATCTAGGATTTGCTTTTCACTATTTTCACGTACAGTAAAACTCCAATTATCCGGATTGATTTATATATTTATATATATATATATATATATATATATATATATATATATATATATATATATATATATATATATATATCCAGGATTTCCGACATGCTAACTAAACTTTGTTGTTACACAAATATAATTTAATAAACAGCCACATTTTTTTGTTATTTAATAATATGCGGGGTTAAAACATTGCATATGTCTATATTTGTATTTCAGTATCCTAAGTCAATGGTAAATCTGATTATCTGGATCAATTTCGGCCCCTATTAATCCAGATACCTGGAGTTTCACTGTACTGTGTATTGAGACTATTTATTCGTGGGATATCAGGAAAAATACTGCTCAGCTGGTCCTAGATTGCTAATATTTCTGTAATATAAATTAAAAGTAGAGCTTACTCAATCGATACCTAATCATAGATCTTTAATTGTAAAAACTAATTCTCGACAACAGCAAATAATTCATTTTACATCCTTCTCAGATTTTTTCAACAACAATGTTTGTTTATTTCGTTTAACGTCACATCATGCTGCTAAGGCTAATCGGACGATGCCACGGTGGGAGTCTTAAATTTTGCCTATCCCGGTATAATTAGGGTAGGGATCTTTAACGAGTACCTGACATGGTACACTCTTAATTGGGAAAGACCATTTAGTATTAGTATTATTAACTTCCAATAAATTATTATAATAGTTCTACTTTAGAACACATTTTCTCCTGCCACTGGTCGTCTGTCTTATTAAAATTTTGATCCACCTACTTAACTTTCATTTGAAGGTTTGGCTAAAATATGAATGCGTCCTGTCTTAATTTTAATATAACAGTAAGATGCATTTCGAGGAAAGCTAAGTATGCTCTGAAAATTGAGTACACCATATTTTGGCGACTAGGATGATGCCAGTGTGAATATTTGCACCGTTCAGCGGTGATTCGAAAAATATCGGGAGATGGATTTCAGTCTTGAGTTAAGGGAGGTATGATCCTGGAAGGATTCCGTCTTTTGATGAAGATGTTCTAATAGCTTTTTGGCGGAACAACCGTTTGAGGACTTTCAAAGAATATCTTCGCGAGCAAATCGACTGTAAAAAAGCTTACTAATTAAAAGACCCTATTCTGTGCTCGATCCCATGTCTCACGTATGACAAATCAAGAAAATACACTTCAGACCTCTCGCCGATCGGCTACTTTTCTTTAGACACCTAGAACACTTATTAAGATATAAAAAATGTAATCAAAATTCAGTAGAAAATACGTTTTTAGAATTTTTTATTACAAACTTCCATTGAAAAAATAAATCTTATAAACTGTTATATAAAATTCTTATTAGTTCTGATAGTCAAGAAAATTTATTAGAAAAAAAATGTTTATGTCCATTTGAATGTATTTTGTGAAAACAGCTAAATAAAGTTTACCATTAAATAACTGGTAAACATTGAGTTGTGAAAAATAACATGTTGAAAAACTGTTTATTGCATAGTATGTTATCAGAGAAATTGAAATTATTCCAAAATAATGTTTATTAATAGTTTATTTCAAGAAATTCTAAGGACATTCCTTCACTAGTTGTTTGGGCCGTCACCGTTTTATCCATGTATTCATCCTCATTTCCTGGCCTTTCGTCTAAATTGAACTCAGACGTAATGCCATGGATGCTTTCAAGCAAACCTGACATCTTTAGGGTTCGATCCTCCAATGCGTTGAAACGATATGAATAAGATAAGAGATGAGTTTTTAAGTCAATGTCCGATTTCCGACTTCGCTGACGCACAAAACGGTTATAAGACCAGATAGTAGTTACTTTGTTCAACGCGGTCTCCAGTCTCATTAAATTCCTTCGAGCATTCGCTTATTTTCGAATTTGACCTCATAACAAAGAAAACGCTTAAAGTGGCAGTTTTCTCTGCGTTCGTGAATGGTAGCCATCATCCTCTTCATGACATCTCTTAAACGCCCAGTTTTCATTCTTCATTCTACACTTGGCTTTTAAATACATTCATTTCCACTGTACCCTGGAATAGACTTATAATCACTTTCCCTTTTGCACTGATCGCAAGATATAAACGTTACTAATTGACCAACGGAATAAAACTGAAAAGGTACAAGTAGAAATTTTGTGTCTAATAAACAACCTTTACTTAGACTGTAAACGTCAACACTGTTTACAATTTAGGGAAAAATCTTGCATCGTAGACATTTAGGTTTCTTCCCCACACGCCCCGGACCTTAACCTTTCTTCCCCGGGACATGAAAACTTCAATCACCATTACTTGGTTGATAAAATGTTTCTTTCACTGAAACGATTAAACTATTTACAGTTTATACAGAAGTGGGTTGAATACCACCATTAACTTAAATCCGACAAAAAATGGACATCAACGTTTTTTCCTCTGGGCCCGTCTTATTTGTATATTTTATTTTTACAGATTTCGATATAATAAATTATCAAGTAAAATTTGCCAGTCATGGTTGTGGGATCATCCTACGACAGCCCCAGTACTCTAAATGAACCCAAGCTGCTTACAGATTAGATCACCTGGAAAGAATATAAAAGGCCTTCTGATTAAAGCAGGGAAATATGCATTGATAATAGATACTATTTTAGTTAAAACCAAAAATATATCTTTTTGAAATTCAAAGTTTTTTCTTAAAAGAAGAACAGTGTTCGGTAACGAAGCCCAAGAGCCGATTCCTATTCCATTAATGAAGGTCCCTGTACCTTCTTATCCCCACCCCCTTTACCCCCCTCTCCTCCTTCAGCCCCCATCTTATTCTTCTAACAATCTCTTATTTTCGTTTGATGAACTGTTCCTCGACTTAATGATGTTGGTTTTCCATTTATTTTTATTTATATTGTTTGTTGTAGGCTTCTGTTGGGATAACTCAGATCCTAACTTTTCAGTCAACTCTTGCTTTTCAGCAGGCTGCCAAACATTTTATATTTATTTTACATATTATTAAATATTATGTTGGTCGCCTTTTGATAACATAATATTCTATTTTTTGGGGGCTATTGAAATTTACCTCTGCGAACATAATTAAATTACATTACATCTAGTAAATGTGAACATAATGCTAAAAATAATATTTCAATTGCTTGTAAAGCATCTACCTATTGGTAGCGCTTCGATGTAAGTTCTACGTTAGAGGATCCCCAAGCCATGTTCTTTTCAGACGCCTCATAGGTTTATTTGGAATAGAATGGGAACAAGTTGGGAGACTAGCGGTTATGAAATTTACCTCAGATAGACATTGGATTTAGACTAAATTAGCTGCATACATAGATCTTTGAAGATAAGTTAGTTTGTGATAAAGTAAGGGGCATTTAGGATTTTTGAATAATTTTGGATTGTAAGAATTGGATACGAGATGAATTGCATTGTTTATAGAAGCTCAACCTCGATTTTACAAATAGGTTTAATTTTTGTTATGGTAATGAGCCTTTTGTAAATAAACAGCAGGTTTAAATGTTTTTTCTATTTAAAGCAGTTTCCTGTCATTTTAGTGTTATATGAGAATTATATTATATATATAATATGATATATATATATTATATGAGACGTTTGTTCAGACGGAATCCTAAGTTACGGATCTGTTCAACAGGGATTCTTTTCTTTTTATATTTGTATTTGGAATAATTAGCCTTTGACCCTTTAGCAGTGCCGCTTATATTTTGTCGAAAGAGCAGGGGTTATAACAGTTTAGACAAAGTGCATTTATGCTTTCTCCACATGTGAATGATGTACTGGAATTTCATTGTATTGTGGTTTTGCGTTTCATTTTTTGTACAACAAATTGGTGTTTCCCTCCCGAAGTTTTTAGTTTTTGAGGTATGTTAGGACTTTTTTTTCTAAACAACTTTCATCGATCCCTGTTTGAATACCTAAAGACTTATTGAATACTTTCAATAAGAATGTTTTTGTAATAGTAAAGGATAATTGTTTAAGTAAATCCTTTCTCCCTAGCTTTATTTCAAGGCAATAAAGTTAATATAAACGTAATAAAACAACACAAGTGAAATATACGCAAAATGAAAAAGCACAATTTACAAGTATGGTAAAGGTGTGGTTCCGCATGGAGCAGCCAGCTGCAGCAGCTGCGTCTGCCAGACGCAGCGGCTGGAAGCTGAGCACTGCTTTAGTTGGTTTTAATAGAAGTGTTGCAAGAGGGAGCAGCTGCGGCTGCAGCCAGAAATTTGAGAAGCTGGCTGCTGCGTTCGGACTGCTCTAGGGACCAGTCCAGACGCACTCCTTTGCGTCTGTAGTATGCAACCCACATCACCAAAGTTTCTTGTACCATTTTAGACTTCTTTTTTTTTAATGTCATACCGATCTATATGGTATTTTTGAAAAACAATGCTTAAAATACATTACAGAATACAATTTTAGGGTTTTGGTATATTTAATATACATTTATAAATAATTGGAAAAAACCTCAGTAAATTTTTCCTTTTTTTGTACAAAAAAGGAAAAATTATGTAATTGGACCTCGGACTCTTTGGCCGGGTAGTCCGCCGAGCAGCTCAGTACCCTGGTGTCTGAGCTGGCAAGCACTTGCTGCAGGATTCGGTGGGCTTACTGGCCTGGAGTTTCGGGGTACCCAGTTTTTGGTGTGTATTTGTCAAATTTTGTATTATTAATCACTGGAGGTGTGCCAATGTCGGGAAAGATGTTTAAGAATGGTATTGTTTTTCCAGTTCTGAGGAGGGACCCCATTAAATAAGGGGTCGAAACGTCAAAAAGAGAGGAGAGAGGAGAAGGAAGAGAGAAAAAATATATATATGGATAAATAATAATATTGTATGAAAAAATATTGTTAAATATAAAGGACCAAAAAACCCGATTATTGTAAAACAGTTAATTATATATATATATATATATATATATATATATATATATATATATATATATATATATATATTTATATATATAAATTGTGGTATTTCAACCTGAAGTTTCATCCAATTATTTATAAATGTGAAAATTGTGTTCTGGGATGTATTTTAAGCATTGTTTTTTCAAAAATACCATATAAAAAAAAAAAAAAAAAAAAAGTCTAAAATGGTACAGAAACTTTGGAACCAATATATATAAATTTTCCCCTTGATGATTTCACAAAATATAGAAAGACAGTATATAAAAAAAGACTAAAGAAAAGTCGCTGGAACCACAATTTTACTATTTTTTCAGTCGATGTCTAAAGTTCCAGTATTTTACTGTAAATATTTTATTGACAACCCTATTTTCGTTAAATAATTTTCATTATGTAAGATAATAAAAGTGTAAGTTATCAATAATCTTACATGATAAAATTAAAATTTTAATTAATTTAAATTAAAATTTTATTCACAGTAAAAAACTTAAACTTTATACATCGTCTGAAAAAAAATAATAAAATTGTGGTTCCAGCACGTTTTCTTAACTCTCTTTCTATATTTTGTGAAATAATCACCAGAAAACGAACTGATGAATTTCCAGCTGCCGCGTTTGGAAGCTACATGCGGAACCACCCTGAACGCTGCAGCTGCTGCGGCTGGCTGCTCCATGCGGAACCACACCTTAAGGTAGTGGAGGCGGAGGGAGCAAAACGACCACCATCGGCACTTTATATGACAATCGGGGAATAACAGGTCCTTGTTGATTGGTTGTTGATGTCCTTTGTTTGAAAATAGGTGAGGTGTTAGGAGATGGTTTTCTAGAATACCTAACGCGGGAACCTTCTGCAGATTTCTGAAGGGTTAAATATACAAGGAGTAAAATAAAATGTAATAAATGATTATATAAAATAGGTAAGAATTGTTGAAATTAATGTGCAAAAATTAAGGAAAAATAATAAAAAAGAACCTTTACATAAAAAAAACAATCATACTCGATATATATAAACAGTGATTATGTTTAATAATTTAAATATATTTGTATTTATTTGATTAAACTCTACTGTTAAATTTTCTTCGAAGATGAATTGAGTTCATTACAATTTCATTGTAGGAATGGAATAAAAAGAAAATCTTTAAAAAATTTGTTTTCGAATGTTGAAGAACTGTTAAACTTTTAGTACTTCAGTCTGTATCTTTGCCAATGGTTTCAAAGAAAGAAACATTACATGCTTTCTTCTTCTTCTTTTTCTTGCAATCACAAATACAGGTCGGTGGAACAATACTTCACAAATGCATGCTACTCCCAGCTTGCGCAGATCATGTTGATAACATAGAAGATACAACTAGGAACTTTATAGGAGTATTCCTGGCATTGCTTGGACCAACAAACAGACTTGGCCTGGAGGTCAATTAGGCGAAGTCTAAGTTATCTTAGAAACAGATCTTTCAAGAGATATATTACCATTTTTTGATCAGAATTAGACATCTTTACGAGGAACCGATGCTAATACAGCTTATATAAGCAGTTTTGTAGCTTTCTTTTACCGAGGAAGACCATTGCACAGTATTTTTTTTTTCTTTTTTTTTAATCTGTTCACCAGTGCATGCGTTGTATTTATTAATAATAATAAATAATATTAACAATAAAAGCTAAGAACATTATTATCAACTACTAAGAGCGCAGGTAACTGGGTTTAAGGCAAGATACCCAATTGGAATACAGCCTGGTCTAACTTATTTTGTCCGTTCTCTGTACTCCAGGTACTTCGAATACCCTGGAAGCTGTTCAGCATACAAATGATTTTAATCTCCAAAGAAGAAACCCAAAGGTTTGTGGAGGGGGTATACCCCTATTTATGACGGAAAATAAGAAATTGCGCATTGAAGGAACATGAAGAGGAAGTATGTCTGGATTGAGATAATTTGATGTGCTGAAGAATGCTTCTAGATACGCTGTTGGAAGCTCTTGATGCCGCTGAAATAGATAGAATAAGTAAATATAAAAGCTATTATAATGAGATTTTGAATATTTTCCAGTGTAATCTTTCTTTCTCTAGCCTTTATTTCGGTGGCTGTCGGAAAAAAGACAATAACTCAAATTACTTTGAAAACGAGTTTTGGACCTTCAGATTTTTATTAGCTGTAATTTTTTTATAAAGAAATTATTAGGTAGTGCTTCTTGAAAATGCATTAATGTATATATTCTAATTCAAATGGTATTTTTCAGCGTAATTACAGGATTTCGGAAAACGATAAAAAAAATTGCAGGAAACTACTGCATAATTTTGACTTATTGACATCTTTAACAACAGTTTAAATATTTCATGTATAGTATGTACAATAAACATTACTTTTTTCTTTTTATTTACATTAATTAGTAAATGTATGTAGGTGATTTGGTGTAAAGTTTACCAGATTACTCCGACTCCCCAGAAACCGAATGTCCAGTTGTCCCCTTTTGGCTAGTAGGTTGGTTGTAATTGTTAGGATCCATTCGAAGCTGGTTGATTGCAACCAGGGATTGTTTGTTCCTGGAGTGTTTGTCTTGCAGCCGCGCCCACTGGATGAACAGACGCTGACCAAGTTGCCGGTGGTTCCCAATACAGACGCTTCTTGGGTTTCTCAAAACAATAAGATGAAGCACAACAATAAAGAAAGAGCTGGAAAATGCAAAAACAAATCCAGAAGAAGCTCTAGACAGAAATGCATACGGGGGAAAAGTGAAGTAGAACAAGAGAAGTGAATCAAGAAGACTGGAACAACTTGGTTCGAAGATGGAAAAAAGAACATGAAGATCATTTGGGCGCGTCGTAATGAGAGAAGAACCACAAGAACTTCACGGGATCTATCTTAAGTTAAAATCTGTATAATAATAATAATAATAATTAGTAAATGTTTTCAAGTTTTAATTTAATGATTAGTTTTAAAATAAACTTCTTATAGAGTTTTATATTTTTTTATTGTTTTCAAAAATCACAAACGATTAATTTTATTTTATTTTTTTATTAAACAAAAAATTCTGTATAGAAATAAAGAGGTATAGAAATATGTCATATTGCTTCCATAGAATATATCATGTCAGCTGCAGCACGTGCAAATGATTGATGTGTGCTCTTTCGAAAAGGATTGTGATAAAATTGAATTTAAATTTGTGATAAAACCTGCATAATTCATTCGGTCTTTAAAATAAATAAAAAATAATATTAAAAATACTTGTGAAGAATAATGAAAAAAATTGAAATTATATTAATGATACCACAATTACTTATTGTTTTTATCTTTTTAAAACACTTGCATATATGCTAAATATCTTTCTTTAAAGGAATTAAAATTAATATTATTGGACTGAGGGAGTGGTTAGGCCACTTGAGTGCATCGTAGTGCATACTAAAAATCCTCACTACTGAAGGACAGTTTTTTTATATACTTAAGTTTTTTTTTATTACTATTAAAGCGTACTTAATATACAAAATTAAAGCAATACATTTTCATCAGAAATAAAATCCTCATATGGCAGAGCAAGACAAGGGACATTCAACAAGGCATATGATACAAATATGAAGGCACAAATGATATCTATCCACAATGGCAGCCGACCTGTTTACTATTTTATTGCTCTAGTTTTCCCTCGCTAATGAATCTTCGTAATTACTTAGTGATACGCTTACTATTACTGGATAGTGCTACACTGGCAATAAAGGAATTGCAATAACAAGGCGCGTCAAAAAAAAAAAAAAAAAAAAAAAAAAAAAAAAAAAAAAAAAAAAAAAAAAAAAAAAAAAAAAAAAAAAAAAAAAAAAATGATCTTTAATGAAGAATAAGGGTTACTAATTTTTTCATAAGTTAATAGTTTAGGAGTTAGAAGGAGGTACGTAATATTCATTTTTATTGAAAATTTGGAGGTCAACATAATTAATAATAATTTGTGGATGTTTAGATTTATTATTATATTAATCCAATGTAAAAAAAACTACGATTACCTATTTGATAGTTGCCGAGATATTTAAAAAAAATAAAAAACTTAAAAAGAAAGATTTTAACCGATTTTCCTCCCCTCTTCCATACCTCATTCGTGGAGAATTTTAATATTCCATACACAACGCCCCAATGAACAACTATACAAAAATTTAGAACTACATAAATTTTTTCCACTTGATGATTCCTGTGAATTATCTTTTGTCATAGAGACGTATCCTAATTTTAAAGAAGAAAGAATTTTTCTTTTTAATTGTTACTAATACTATTCATAACTTATTTATAAATTATTACTGGGCTGTAGCAATAGCATTGTTTAATACCTGATTGATAAGGCAGTTGCCGTTGGTGGAACTGGAGCAATGCTTTGAGTCAAGTTAGTCTCTGATGTAACCAAGTTAGCCAGCCATAACTTAGCAATGCAATTGTTAAGCTCGCTCCAGTATTCCTGTACATCTACTTCCTTTGGCTGGATCTCTGGAGTAGTTTTATAATATGATAATAAGTCCCTGACTTAGCGATTACTTCAATTACCTTCTACCACTTTTTGAAATTATTTAACATCAATAAATTCAATATCGCTTGTATTAGAAATAGCTTCGATATATCTTGTAATTTTGATCGTTTATAGAATTATACTGACCGGCATAAATATTGTAAAAAAATGTCAGCTAAAGTTACAAAAACATAATTTTATTGAATATTCGTGTGATTTTCCTCCACTCTCAGAACTAGAATTCTTAAACAACTGACATATCAATACTAAAAACAAAATCATTACTGGCAAAGACAAATATAACATTTAATAAATTATAAAAAATATATTTATTAGAAAAAAACTAAACATTACAATAATATCCTTAAATAATTATAAGTAGAATCTAATCATTAAGAAAACCTCTAGACAAATAATATAACTGAGTTAATAATATTTAAAAATCATAATGTTAAAATATAATCGTATAGAATAATCTCTGTAGTCTAAGGCCTTTTTCCTGTTTGACAAAATCTTAAAGTACACTTTTTTGAAAAATGTATATTTTTTTAAAATGGAAGTTTAAAAGCGCCTTTACCTATGCCTTATTATAATAAACCACTCAAAAATTGAATCCCAATCGGCCTTTTTCGCATAGTTTGTTTACAAACTGTTTAGGTTATATACAGACTCGATATTTTCAGTGAATTATATCGGTGGTCACAGGGAATAAGCTGCTAAGTCTAAAATCACAACTTTTCAGGACAGCCTTTTTAACTTTGAACTATTTCTGTTAAATTATTATTTATTATTAATTATTACTATTACTGTTATTCTTACTATTCGACTTGTATAGCTGTTCCCTAGAAGATCCTTTACTGAATTATAGTAACTTGAATTAACATAGAACATCCACTATTTTGCGAGATGCCAAGAAACTCACATCCTTATAAACCGGGTATAAGTAAGCCTGAGAGTTAGCAATTTATTCACAGGGTGCAGGAGGTATAGGAGATGTTCACAGTGCACTTAAAACATTTTGGCCATTTTTCGACTTACCAACTTATTCCCTGTGACCATCGATATTATCTGAGTTCTCTATATTTGTCAATTGAGGTTCGCATAATGTTATAGAAGGGTCGATACAATTAGTATTGATGGATTAATTGCCACTTGTATTGGAATTATTTTTATTTGAATACTAGTTTCGAATGTTAAACATACATCAGTTCTGTACACATAAACAAAAATCAAACCATCCGCACCTTTTTATATATATTATGTCAATTAAATTTAACATATTTCATATATATAATCTATAATAAATAAAAGAGTTATACAAACTCGATAAGGAGAAACAAGTACCAACTTTCAGATTAAAAACCGTTTTGTATAAAACAAAATAGAACTTTTCTGCTTATATAAGCATGCATTGAAAATCAAACAAGTTTGAGATAGTTCTTAGAGCACAATAATGAAGATAGGTTTAAAAAGCGATCAAATTTGTTGTCTGTCCAATATTTGATTTTGTAATTTTTTGTCCTGTAAAATAGTAAAATGGTTTGAGTTTTGATTCTAAAGTTTCCAAAAATACTGCAACTGACCAATCTAACAAGTCATTTTTCCGAAATTCACGCATTTTAAATATAAAAAAATCCATCGTTGTAAAAAAAATCCTTCGTTGTTTTAGAATATAAACTATAGTAAGTAGAAATTATAAATAAATAAATAAAAAGATTTATTAAGATTACCTTTAAGAATTCTATTAATTGATGTAATTTTCATGGCGTATCCCTCTAGGGGTAATGTAAAATTAGAGAGCACACTATTGCGTCATTTTGGAAGCATATATAGTCTACAGATTATCGCACACTGTTGATAGTAATTCTTATATAGTAAAACTCTAACTGTATAGTAAAACTATAAAGTTTTATTAATTATAATTTAATGAAGAATTTATGAAAAGTCTGATTTTTTTTAGATTCAAAAGTAAATATTTTGCTAAGTCATCTCATTCGCTGCGCTCTAGATTTGTGAAGCCAACGCTCCAATGCGTTTAAATGAATAAATGTAATTGTTCTGACTCCGGCTTCGTCTCAATTTTGTTCTCCACTGAATAATAGAATATTGAAGTCTCACTCCTTTATTTAAACTGTATTTTAACCTGCAAGGCCCTATGTAAAACTTCAGCTTATTTATAATTATTAATTTTATATGTGTGAGTGTGTTTGTTAAGTAGTTCAATAGAATTTAATTTGTGTTTTAAAAGTTGCGATTCAAATAATCAATTATTTTTTCGTTTAGAAAAAAATATTATATAATATATATATATATATATATATATATATATATATATATATATATATATATATATATATATATATGATACGAATACATTCAGTTATATTAGACATGAAAAAAAAAAGTAAACCGCCTCCTATATGTTACTAGTAGATTTTTCTTTTTCAAGAAGGTGATTTATAAAAATATATATAAAACCAGTTTATGTCCAAAAATATTGCTCCCATTCAATTGTGAGCGCAAATCTGACAGGGACTAAGCTCCGGGTGTTAGGATTCCCTTCCGCTCCTTGGAAATTCTAAATATAGAAATATCTTTTACCCTGAAAGACTGAAAATAGCAACTGAAATAGTGTCGAAAGGATCGATGATGGCTTTGATAAAGGACTACGTAACCCGATTGGAAAATCTATTCAACAATGAAACCTTCAACGTCACCCGTTTAACTCTTCAAACGTCATCGATAGAAGAATATTGGGTTGCGAGGTTGTATGAAATAACCTATGTAAAATTATTTATAATAACTATTATTAATATTATTCTGTTGTAAATATCAAAGAAAAAAATAATTGTAACCTCTTGTTTTGAACTTGAACTTTTTGAACTCGCCTTTGCTATATAATCTTATTAATAAAAAATGAATTTAATATATTCTTAATACTCTTGATTTTCCCACTAATTTTTGGAAACAAATTGTAGCAATGTTCTGTATACTGGATCATATATTTTGCACTGAAACTAAATTTCCTATCTATCAGTAATAACATTTAGTTTATCCTTTTTATGCATTTTAATTTTTTTTAATGCATAAAATTGGTTAACAGTATAAAGTTTTTTTACTATTATAATACTAAGAATTATATCATACGGAACCGATGGTCGAGCGATTTGGGGTGAGGCTCTCAGCGCTCTCGGTATCTAATGTCGTGGGTTTGAATCTCACCCGGGTGGGCTAAAATATATTTATACCTATGGGATAAACCGTCCTTTCTGCCCTAGTTAAAATACATTAGGACGTTAAGCCGCCGCCGCACAGTGGACAAAAAATCCATTTCGGCGGCCTAAATTATTTTATTGCAGAAATATGTTTTGGAAATATGAAAGTGGAAGTGTTCATTTTAAATAAATGAATTTTTGACCTAAAATGCAAGGTATTCGGTCAAATGAGATGGCTGTAAAGCCTCATTTGATGTTGCTATTCCTTTAATATAATATGATGAAATGACGTGTTTATGTATATTAATACAGCAGAGTCATGTACGATCGATTATTTCAAAATAAAGCCTTTTTTAAATAAACTTAACGTAAACTTTTTGGAAAAATAGCCAGCATTTAAAAGGCTCACCTTATTTGTATCATATTATATTAAAGAAACAGCACCATCAAATGAGGCTTTATAGCCATCTCATTTAACCGTACACCTTGCATATTAGGTCAAAAATTCATTTATTTAAAATGAACTCCTCCACTTTCATAATAAATTTTAAATATTTTTACCGTTAACCAGACGTCATTTAAAACATATTTCTGCAATAAAATAATTTTGGCTGCCGAAATGGATTTTTTGCCCATTGTGCGCCGCCGCCGCAAAAAGGAAAGAAGAAAAATTCTTTATTTTGTGATCATACTAATAAGGGTTGTCGATATATAACAGCCTCATAATAATATACTTTTTCGTTGCTATGTATGAATAAGATGTACTGCGGGTCTTCGAAAATTGAGCATGAATGTCGTAGATGTAAAACTATTGGTTTTAATAGAATTACCTAGTGTGTAAAAACTATGAGAGAATAAAAAAAAAAATTAGTCTGATAATGGGAATATATCCCAAATATGCCTCTTTTTGAAGTAATTATAAAAGAATGTTTAAGGAGTGATTGCTGAAAATTTGTATTTATAAATATATCATATACTCCTTTATTAAAGAATTAAATTTGTTGGCAAGTTAGAAGTGTTAAAAAAATAAACAAAAAAAAAAAAAAATTCTCCTGATAATTGAGAAAAATATGGATTACATGAAGAGTACACTCAACCCTCCACCTAGTTACCGACACGTATAAAGTCCTCAAAGTAATTGAGGCAAGAATCCTGTTTATATAATGTCTGTAGATATTTTACTTCCTCTTGTGAATATTGAAGGGCTGTTGTTAGTCAAAATGTAATTTAACTTATCTCAGTCAAATATATGAGTCAATTTATTAATTTAATGTAAGGATGAAGCGATACTAAAGTAAACAATTCTCTAATCCCATTTAAGGCACGGGACATATTGTGTTGGAGACATATGGGAATCACCGGTGTGTAGGATCCCTTCATGAATTTCCTAATGGCTACCATTAGCAAATGTCCTTCGCTGATAAATCTGTAATTCACCTAGGGATCTTGTAGTGTGCTCACTGGAAGTTTCCTGTGATACATCATAGTGAATAAACCTTTTTGAATTCATCCCATAGCATAGGAGAGCATTACATTATAACATTGAAATTGGCTAGATACAGAACAAAGACTCGAAATGAAATGAAATAAAAAAATAAACTTTATTCTGAGACTTACTGTCCCCTAAGGATAAAAATAATGCACAGTTAAAAGTACAATTGTCTGGCCTATTATTTACAAATTAGATGCTTCAGTAATTGCCACATACATTTTTACAGGAAAAATAAATAAATATATGAAATAATAATTATAATATAAAATACATTCCTATATATATGAACAAATAAAAGAAAGAAAGAAAAAAAAAAAAAAAAAAAAAAAGTAATTCTAAGTATTCATTTGATTATTGACATATTTGCGGAAGATTGATTGTCTAAAAGGTACAGGAATAAACTATTTTTAAAGGAAGTTATGGAAGCTGCTTTACGAATAGAAGGGGTTAGGGAATTCCAAAAGGAGGTAGCACGAATGATGAAGGATTTGTCAAAGGAAACGGTTTTATGTGAGGGGATATATAGGTTAAAAGGTTGGGATCTTGTGTTTAGGAGGTGGATAGAATAACACAAAGTTAATAAATCAAGAATATAGGAAGGGTTTTTGGTTTTTAGACATTGGAATAGGAAAGTACACAGAAAATATTGCCGTCGGAATTAAGGAAATAGCCACCCAAGCTCAGAATATCGGCAAGTAATGTGTGACCGCCTGGGGATCCCGAAGATAAATCTAATGAAACAGTTCATTAGTTTCCTCAGCTTCATTTCGAAATCCCCAGGCAGTCCCCCATAAACCCAGCAACAGTGATCAAAACAAGGAAAAACAAGAGAGGGCACTAGAAGATGACGACGGGTAATCTATGGAAAGGAAAAATTACTTGTAACTGAAGTAAAATCTGTCTTACAATTTATTTAGCAAATAGACTACAACAGACTGGCAAACTGGGATAGTAAAATTTTAGTATAACTTATGGTCCTTTACAATTTTTTAAAAAATATTTTGCAAAAAAAAAAATGTTTTTTATTTGATTTTTTTTTCTATTTCTAATATATAAAATGCAATTATCAATTAGACAAAATAAAATGTATATTGAAATAGTTTGTTGAGAGGTCAAGAAGGCAGTGAAGATAAAAGAAATAATGTCGAGAAAGAAGCTTCATTTGGTGGGGATTGGCTAGGCTGATTTTAAAAAAAAAGCATTTATAATTTATGTAAAAATTTATTTACATATTATGCTGGTAAAAAAAAATGCATTAGTTAGACTGCTAAAATTAGAGTTGAAAATGAGGATTGATGAATTAATTGCCACTTCTATTGGGATTATTTTATTAGAATACTAGTTTCGAATGCTAAACATTCATCTTCAGTTCTAAAACATACAAAATTTTCAACGCATCAGTAGTATGTCACATGGATTATATACACAAAAGTTTTCAAAAATGTAAGACAAGAAATCAAACATTGGTACTTACCTCGGGAGATCTAAGAGATACCTGAAATATATTCATCATGCCAAGGAGGAGTGAGCAGGTAGGTTAAATTTTTGGGGTTTACTATGGGGTTTCCCTTATAGACTCATTGGATGTTTCCGTTCCGAAAAAAATTTTAAATTGAGCTGTTGGAAATGTTTATCTGGTCATTTAAACAAAAATCGGGATCGGTTTTAAAGGATATTATTATTTCTAATGAATCATAAAGATTTAATTTGAGGTTATTTTCTACTTTATTTACTATTTTTACTCCCGAATCATTATTGAATGTATGGTTATTTTCATTTAGATGGATAGTGAAATTGGAATGTTGTCTTATTATTGTATTTCCTCATATGTTCTTTTTCTCTTTGATTTACCGATCGTCCAGTATTTCCCGTGCATTTTCCTTCACAGTCATTACATTATAATCCATTTATAATAGTACTGATGAGTTGAAAATTTTGTATCTTTTAAAACTGAAGATGGATGTTGAGCATTCGAAACTAGTATTCGAATAATTAAGTAGCAATTAATTTATCAATCCTAATTGTATTGATCCTTCTATACCAAGATGCGTACCTCATAGGCATGAAAAGTTTTTCTGATTGAAATGAATGGAATATCGTGACCTTTTGTTCATTACAGAGCTGCAAATAGAGGTGAAAAAAATTATGTCATAATTATTGTTTTTATGTTAATTATTTTTCAAAAAACTTTATTGTTACATCTTTTCAATATTCATTCATCATTCAGAAAATATTCAGAGGGGTTTGAGCTTGAATACAGAATATAATTAAAGTTGGTTACAGCATTTTAGTTAGGTTCTCATAATTCATTAAGAAGGTAATTACTGAAAATAAAACTACTGTTTTAAATATAAAAAATCTTAATTTAAGAACCTTTAAACTCGCCGTTACTGACTGCTCCAACATTTACTAGACAAACGTTCAAAGCCCCCAATTAATTACAAAAGACTTATTTACATGACTATGATTAGAGCTACTTGGACTTACGGAGTTAAGCGTTAGGGCTCCACTAAACCATCCAATTCATCTCGTATCCAATCCTGACAATCAAAAACCCTTCGAAAAATCCTCAATGTTCCTTACTTTGTTACCAATATACTTATTTATTAAGATCTTAATGCTCCATATGTTGGAAATTTAACCCAAACCAGATACCTATCCTTTTATAGTAAGTTTCAGAACCACTCAAATCCACTAGTTAATCAACTTTCTTCCAACCCCATTCCCGATAATCTTCCGTGGCGTCTGAAAATAAGATGCCCTAGAGATCTTCCAGTGTAGAATGTTTATTGTTATTTGTATTTTATAAATGCTACTGATGAGTATTTCTTTTCAAGTTTAGGTGTGTTGTAATCGTTATTAATACATTTACTTGTTTACTTGATGCATAAATTTGTACAGTTGTAAATTTCAATATACTTATTGAAAAAAAAGGATCTCTTAAAAAACCCAGTTTCTATCAGCCGTAATTTTCCCCTTTTGCATAATTGAAACTATTGCATAACTGACAAAATTGCTAACTTCGAGGAAAGATGTCACATAAAAGAAGTTTCAGTACCTTATACCGGAAAGAATTCAAATGTCATAGCATTTTCTGGATTACATATGTTTCTTTCATCTTTCTAACATCATAGAACTAATGGATAATGGATTCCACCAAGAAATGGATCTTCACATTTACCTACTTTATTATTCTCAATATGAAAGACCTAACAAAAGTTGGAAGAAATACGCTTCAACTTTTCACTAAATTGTATCAAATGTATTCGTTTGTATGTAATTGGCTTGGTAACATCCTATGGTAAGAAACCTTAAATGTAATTTTTATTCAATTTGTTGGCTAATAAGTTTTTTTTTTTTTTTCAAAAGGCTTGTTCGGAAAAGAATGTTGGATGTGATGTAATGTGTAAATATTACACAAGGAATGTATTTATATTCAAAACAGTTTTAAATAAAACAGGAAAGTAACTGTTAAGTAATTTGAATTTCTTGTTGTTCACAATAGTGTTTTCTTTTCTTTGTGATGCAAATTCGAATGGGAATCGAATTTTCTGAAATCTTTATCTTATTTAGAAATACTTGTGGTTAATTTTAACTTTTCTTTAAAATTATCTTTAAAACTTTATTAATTTAAATAAAAATAATTCAAAATTTATGTAAAAACACCTATTATTCCTTCATTTTTTATTTCGCTATTATTATTTCTTAGATGAATTGCGAAAATTTATCCAGTAAGTATACTTCAGGTAACAGCAGCTCGACGGTTAAAATGGGCGTGTAAAAGTTTGTTGGATTTAATAATGACCTAATTCCAAAAAAAAAAAAAAGTAATCAGTTTTAAGCCTATAGATAAACCGCTGAGGGGTAGACCGAATCCTAGATGGAAGGATTGTGTCAGGGCTAATCTTGAGGATTTGGGTTTTGGTGGGTTGGGTCAGATAGAGGTCTGTGGTGTCGGCATCGAGCTTTCGAGTTCGCTCAGCCTTATTATTATTATTGGAATATTTCATGAATTTCTATTACGAAAACAGGATCAAGAATTAAATTTACTAACAATTATTGAAGAACAATTTATAGGCATGAGATAAATAATTATTAAACTTATTTACTTTATAGGATCATCAATAACATAAATACTTATTATTATGGAACATTGTTTTACTCGCCTAATAATTATATTATTGTTATTTGCTAATACAAAAATATTTTCGAAGATTATTAATTCAAAAAATTATGATCAATTTAATAAAAGATAGTTTGCTTATTTCATTATCAATTAAATATAATATTAATATTGTACGGAAATTTTACATTTTTTTCTAAAATTCTGGACATATTGTTATTGGTTTAATGAATAAATAAGAAATATTTTACCTTATAATTCACTTTGCGCCAGTCGAATTCACTAACCCTTCCCCTTAGTACATAATTCAAAATGAATTTATGGACGGCATTAGCAATACGTAATAAAGGAAATTCATACCCCGTCTACCTTCTACATGTTTTATTCATAGTTCACAAACAATTTCCGTTCGTTGTATTATACGTATACATTTGGTAATAGCTTGTATACCATATATTTAATTACGTTGTAAATACATAATTAAATTAATTAGTATTTCAATGTGTTAACAATATTTGAAATGTAATCAATAAATTAATATAAATGATACTATTCTTGGATGTTCAAACTATGTAGTAATCAGTGAATGGTATACAATCATAGTTAATGGTGTAAAAATAATTTTAAAAAAAATTATATATTGCAGTGAAATATCAGGTGGTTCGAGGATAGAGTATAGAACTTAAAACAGTACCTATTTTATGGAATCAATTATTTAATTTTTTATACTAAAACATATATATATATATATTCTAAGACATTTGTACAGAATGAACGAAGACAAATTAACAAAACAGATGTTCAACTACCATTGGAAAAAGAAGACCACTACAGCGTGGATTAAAGAAGTTAGGAAAGACATGTACTATTTGAACATTACAGAGTACATTTGGGAGTAGAGTGGAGGGGTTTCAAGCTGAAGAAAGGCCTAAGAGAATCGGATGAACGTGGACAGAAGATCAAGAGAAGCAGGCCAGTGAACGGATGAAGCAGTACAGTATAAAGGAGACTGAGGACAATGGAAATAAAGTTGTAGCGTGATTCTAAGTGGTCAATTCGCGTGTAATAATAATAACACTAATAATAATAATTATATATATATATATATATAAAACTGTGACCTATTTAGTGAAATAAGAAAGCTGAAATAAGAAACATATTGCAGAAAAACAAATATTCAAGCCTATCTCCTGTATCTATTGATTTTCTCACCACATAACAATTATTAAGAACCTGTGTATTATATTTGCGTATTTCAGCTAGCTCAAAACTAATAAATTATTTTGTTTGATTGTAACAAAAAACACTGAAATATGCTATAATAATAAAATTTCAAATTAGTGGCTATAAAATATTAAACTATTAAGGCAAACTATAACGGATCGGAGCGGATTTTTCAACAGCGACATTTGTTAGATTGGGACAACTTCGTCGTCCCGAGGAAGACCGCTTTTTTTTATTTGACCAACGTTGTTTAGTTGAAATTTCCGCTGTGATGGGTTCTGCTTCGACTTTTAAAGAACAAAGTATTTACAATAACTAAAAAAATACATTGTCTGGATTTTTCATATTTATATTTATTAAATATTTACGTGAACCATTTTAAAAATAAAGGTGATTTATTTTAACGATTCAGTCATCAGCTCCCTTGAAAAAAATATATAATAAAAATAGAAAAAAAAAAAAACATTTATAAGCAAATACAATGTTATTAAATGAACATCCCTGAAACATGAGTAACAAGTAGTATGGATAAAAATGAAGTCATTTATGCAGTATGTTCAATTAAAATAGATAAACATTAAAATAAACTAACTATACAATATACAAAAAAAAACATATATAATATATAATAAATAAATTTTAAAATAATATTACTACTACTACTAATAATAATAATAGTGTACTGAAACAGATTGAGATATAGAAATAAAAAAGTAATCAATACAACCACACAATATTACATAAACCTCGGGGAATCTAAGTTAGTCCCTCTACTTATGGGAGGGCAAGCCAGCTTAAAAAGAGCTGCTATCCCATCCGCGTCTCTAGCGTCTAAATCCATTGGAGGCTAAACAAGAGCGCTATAGCTTAGTAACTTAGGTCTTGAGCGGAGAAGCTGGACATTGCCAGAGCTCCAACAAAATAAATATTTACGATGTCTCGGGGCCCCTGCCGTTTAAATTTGCGAGATGGGTCATAAGGATGTGTGGAACTGGAAAATGAATGAGCCAGATGGATGGGATAGTCGAATACACAAGTATTGACAACCGTATGCATTTTTTTTAAATTTATAAACCTTTTTTTACCTCTCGTTATCAGAATACTACCGAATTATTTAGTTTATAAGAGAAACAAGGCTGTTGAACAGTGGGAGGGGGGGACAAAATCGCCGGAACTTGAGCTGTTGGTATTATGGATTCCTGCTGAACTGGGTGAGCAATAAAATCCGGACTACGGCAACTAATTAGTACATTAATAGCACTGAATTAATTAACAGGTGTTACTCGATTTGGTGATGGGGAGCTTAATAGGGGTGCCCCGGGGCCTGCAGCGCTTACTTTGAAAGCCCTAATCCAACTACACAGACTATTTTTGGTTGTGTTCCACAGATCTATGGTATTTTCTTAGAAATAATTAATAGTAATTTTGTATCCAAAGTAAACACTTAAACTTTTTTTTTTTTTAAACAACGTTTTCAATTATAGATAATAAAATCGTTGGAATAAGCATAATTTTATGATAAATATTCTCACGAAAATTGACACCTGATTTAATAAAACAAATTATTGTGCCAAAAATTAATTGAACGATTTGAAACCTAATTATGCACAAAAGTGAAATTCTGTCCTATTATGCAACATATAAAACAAGCTGCTGGAATACTGGAGATAACTAGATGGATGCTGGAAAACAAAACAGAGAGGTAGGAAAATTCCCATTCCCTGTTGATTTCCAATTAAAGTGAGTGTATGTTTGTAGAAAAGATTCCAATCCGACCAGCTAATATAGCGAAAAATGATTTTTGTAATTCCATTTTAATATTTATTTTAAATTAACGCAGGTATTTGTTTTTCTGTTGAATCTTGAATTACTTTACGATTATTACTTTAGCATTGGTGGAAGTTATTCGTTGGCAAACAACTGAAACTCCAACATTTTTACGTAGTAGATCTTGCAATAACGTTTCAGACTGTTTTATTCAACTCATGTTTTTTGTTATCACAAAAATTTTTTTTTTATTTTCTAAAAGTTATTTCATATTGAATTTCTTTGTTATATCACATTGAACTATTTTGACACTAGTGCGTGAGATACAAAAAAGAAGCGAGGGATGGATAGTTATTTACTTGCCATTACTATTCCATTCATTGAGTTTCATCACTGTCCTAAGTAGTAATTCTGACAATAAAAAACATACCGAATAAGTGCGGATCTTGAGGATTTAGGTTTGGGTCAGAATCAAAACTTTGGTTTTCTTAAGCCTCTTATTTATTATATGAGGCGTGTAGATGCAAAAGGTGGTAAATCCACTTTTTATCATTTTTAATTTTTTGAGTTAGCGTCCTCAATAAGGTGGTAAATCGTCCACCCTTTAAAGTGTGAACCCATGATGACTTCGAATTACACATACATTCAACCCAAACTTTGAAGAGTGGACGATTTACCACCTTATTGAGGACGATAACTAAAAAAATAAAAAATGATAAAAAGTGGATTTACCCCCTTTTGCATATCCACGCCTCATATCAAATAAGTTGTAAGAAATGTTCTTTATTTTTCTATCAAATTGTCTATTTATTAAAATGTTAATTTTTTTTTTTTTTTTACTTGGAAGCAAGAAATTAAAAAAATATCATCCTTTTTTCCAAGGTTATGTTTCCAACGTTTCAGTTTTATGAGGTGGCAAAGTTAATATTCGGCGTATCAAGCATCCTATATCCATCGATTGATAGCTTTGTATCAAATTACATATTTTTAACATCATGGTATTCTTCTCATCAAAGTAAACTCCGTAGGTTTCAAGTACTACCTATCTTTCTGACAGTAAAATTAGATTCAATGCCGGGAACACTTGTTTGAGTCTGAGGTAAAAAACTCTTTACTCCTCTTAACTATCTAAGTTGATCTGAATGAAATGTTGATCTGGAAAAACCTCTTAATCTAATGGGGCAATATTAGGCCAATAGGCCGGATTAGGTAAAGCGTTTACTCCTTGCTGTTCTGATAATTTTTTTCTTAGTTTTTACAAGCGAACCCAGTAAAAGTTTAAGTACACTACCCGAAAATTAGTCCAGTCAATAAACATACTGTAGAGTGCATGGAATATGCGAAACTTTTTGACTTCATAGCTTAGTTAGGAGTACTTAAAAGGAAAATATACTAAAAGTTTCCGCCTCTGGTGGTTTCCTATACATTTGATTGTATACATATTTGTCGAACTTATTAAATTATTAAAAAATAATAATTTTCACCTCATGTTTTGTCAAATATTTGCCTCTAGTGCCTTTCACGATCGTTACTCAGAAAAAATTTCTAAATCAAAGTTGTATAGCGTTAAATTTTTTCTAATTTTTTATATACGTTTCTCGCACTTCTAGCAAATTTTTGGCAAAAAGTGAGGTGAAAATTCGTTTTTTTTTTTTAACATTTTCTATCTATTTATCTATCTATTTTCAATAACGTATATATCGAAAACCGTTGGAAGTTCGACAAATATATATAGAATTAAATTTATGAAAATTTAATTAGCTTTAATTTTTTTATTCAAAACATATTTTTCTAGGGTGTACCGTTTTCGAGATACAGTCGAAAAACCCTCAAATGGGACCTTATCCCCTTCCCCCAGCGTTAGCTCACCCCCAGGGGCGGGAACTTTTAGAATGTTTACCTTCTAACTACTCCTTACGAAGCTACGAGGTAAAATTTTTTAGCATATTCCATGCACTCTACACCTCTCATTTCAGTACTCATTGACTGGACTAAATATGGGAAACGCTCGAATTGCGAAACGCCTTCGAACTTCCAGCAAACACAAATCGTTGCTTTATCCGCAAAAAAATCCAAACGGGCCAAAGTACGCCAATATTTTGATGGATAACTGACTCTACTTCTCTGGCGATAATTTCAACGGCGCACAGTGGGCAAAAAATCCATTTCGGCGGCCAAAATTATTTTATTTCAGAAATATGTTTTAAATGACGTCCGATATACGGGGAAAATATTTTTAAAAATTTCATGAAAGTGGAAGAGTTCATAATAAATTACTGAGTTGTCGACCTAAAATGCTAGGAGTACGGTTAAATGAGATGGCTGTAAAGCCTCATTTGTTGGTGATATTTCTTTAATATATATGATAAAAATGAGCTATTTCAATATATTAACACAGCAAAATCATGTACAATCGATTATTTCAAAATTAAGCGCATTTTTGAAGACTTATTAAAAATGACTCTTCAAAAACTAAAACTAAAATTTTTGGAAAAATAGCCAGCGTTTAAAAGGACGATGGAGTACGATGTCGAAACTTATATCACGTCGATGTCCATTATTTTGAGATAATTATCCTTTTAAAAAAAAGGATAATTATTTTGTGTTACTGAAATCTGAAAAACCATTTCCGTTTCGACCCGTGCCTCATTATTACCCCCCTCTCAATCGAAACCGTTCGTTTTTGTAATTTATTACTTCACACCCTTTTAGATCTGGTGGTGATTTTTCAGGTACATGATGTAACTTCAGAAAACGATGTATGCTCTTGATGATGTTTGTCATGATGTACACACATAAACAACGTGTTGAAGGCAATAAAATTATTACGGCGTCCAAAATTATTTTATATACATGTTGTAGGAAAAAAAATCTTTTCGGTGGCCGAAATATCATATTGCCGAAATACGCTCTTTATTTTTTCTTTAAATGGTGCAAAAAAACAAAACAAATATTTTCGTTTTGAGAGCCCTAAGTTTAATAATAAGGCTAAAGTTTCTTCAGGCGAAAATTGATGAGGAGCTTGAGTTTTATTGAACATCAAGTTATAAATGTTATCAATTTCGTCTTTAGTAGCTTTCAATGCTGCATCGATAATTTCAGCTCTCTTTATTTCGTGATTTTGTTTTAAATAAAATGTCAACATTTCAGAGAGGCTCATTTCTAATGATGATATATTGGCCCTAATGACACTTCTTTTTCGACGTTTCGTTCTTTCGGAATATTCACTATAAGCTTTTGTTGGACGTCCATGACTGCGATCGCTAACGTCACTTTGACTGGAAGTAGACGGACCTGCTGGTAAATAATCATCGTTCGCTGTCAAATAAAAAGTGTTCTCTATCCGATCCGAATGTTCTTTAATGAAACTCACTTTATTATAATTGCTGGATACATACCTGGATTTTAATTGACCGAGAATACCTTTAAGATTTATTGAAAGTTTTTCAGGTTCTAATCCTAACTGTTCCGATATTCTCTGACGAAACTGAATATAATCCGCTTTAGTATCATCGAAGAAACAATCACTCAATTCTCTATAACTCCACATTATAAAAAAAAACTTTTAAATACTAACACTGTTAGATAAAATCGAGTTGATTGACGGTAGCAGAGAAGTAATATCATACTCGAATTTAGTAAACAAATCAAATCAAACAAGAGAAACAAAAACAACTGCCTAAATGTAAATAACAACTACTCTATGTCTTGACAGGATTTATAATACCTATAGATAAATGTAAATAAAAGTAAAGGGCATAAACACAGAGAGTGATATATTTTTGTTATTTTTTATAATTTATTTAATAAACTTGTTTTGGAGGAGGTGGTTTTTCAGTACATGATGTAAATTCAGAAAATGATGTTTGTCATGATGTACAGAAGTAAATTCTATGTTAACAACGTACCTATGTACCTGAAAAACCACCACCAGATCTAAAAGAGTGTGAAATAATAAATTACAAAAAGGAACGGTTTCGATTGGGAGAGGGATAATAATGAGGCACGGATCGAAACAGAAATGGTTTTTTGGATTTCATTAACACAAAGTAATACACATCGACCTGATATAAGTTTCGATATCGTACTCCATCGTCCTTTCAAATGCTGGCTATTTTTCCAAAAAATTTAGTTTTAGTTTTTGAAGACTTATTTTTAATAAGTCTTTAAAAATGCGCTTAATTTTGAAATAATCGATCGTACATGATTTAGCTGTGTTAATATATAGAAACAGCTCATTTGTATGATATTATATTAAAGAAATATCACCAAAAAATGAGGCTTTACAGCCATCTCATTTAACCGTACTCCTTGCATTTTAGGTCGACAACTCAGTAATTTATTATGAACTCTTCCACTTTCATGAAAATTTTTTAAATATTTTTGCCCTCTGTGCGGCGGCTGCCTTTGCACTTTTTTCACATTTTTTCCTCTGGTATTGCACATACGTTTTAAAAATGCAAATTGCCCCACCGAGCCAACTCAAGTCGCAAGGAATCAGAATACTAGTGAAAGTAAACACTGTCGTAAATAGTAGGAACAGAAACGATTTTTGTAGGATTTATTATAAAAGTTAGAATCAAGGGTTGTGTTTAGTAATACTTCAGTTGTCGACTATTTTAATGTGTGTATAGCCATGCTTTAAAAGTATAGCATTGCTTTAAATATTATTTTATTGACCATATTTTTTATATTTAAATGTTAATGAAACATAGGCATATCCATTTATAGCAAATTAAATGAGATTTTTAATCCACTGCAGATCTTCTAAACGATGTTTGTAGAAGTATCAGTGCCGCTACAGTACAACCTTTCTTGGATCTCATCCTCTCTCTTGAAGATAAAGTTATTTTATACAAAGTTTAATACTGTTTCTATAAAGAGAAATGATTTGGCGAACCAAGTCTGATTTCAAGACTTTAGGAATGATATAAGAAAACTGATGGGGGTTCTAAACTAAAATAAGTGAACAGTGTTTTTGATATCTGAAGAAATTTATTGACATTAAAACAAGAAAGAATATTATATTTCATGCAGGATTTTCGAAATATTTGGTTTACTTTAAAATAGTTGCTTTTGAAAAAATAATGAAAGAGCTAACAAGGTTAGAGGAATTGGTATGGGGACTTTGTCGGATACTGCCACCACAAATTGACATCGCAATTGTCTTATTGTTGTTGGAACTAATTGCTTAATCTCTTGGAGTGCAGGTGACATCATAAATCTTTTCTGCTTCAGATCCCAAATCAATAATGAAAGCGGTAAATGTGATTTTGAGGTTTGACTCCGGTTGCTGTTGTTCTCTTTGTAATAATTTATATTTTGGAACTGGAAGTTCATGTTCTTGGATTAGAGACCATGCGACCTCCACCGTAAAGGTCAAGCAGAAATGACAGGTAAATCAGATGAGTGGAATTCCTAGTCGGGGAAAATTATTAATTCTCTAAATATAGTTTTGAATATCCCATCTCATTTCGCCAGGATTGCGGACACCTGCTATTGGACATATTTTATATTTAATTCTATTAAAAGATATTTTATAATTTTATTTCTTTTTTTGGTTATTGAGGCATTTGTATGGGATCTGATGTTCAAACAGTTTATCACTTAATGATCGATCTGTTTAAATAGGTTCATTTGTAAACATCATCATGTTGATTTTATTTATCCCTGAATTTTTTTAATTAATTATTTGAATGTTTGTTTATATAACTAGGTATTTTGTTTCGAGGATAATCCTCATTAGCCTAATAATCATTATGTTACATTACAATTATGTTATATATACGAGTATATACGAACAGGCATTAAATTCTACCCGATGTATTATTTATTTATTTTTCTTGGCTAAATGTTTTTGTTCTTCCTTAGGTGTTTACGTACCCATAGTCTTTAACTAGGGCATATGCAACGTATTAAAAAAATTAATTTGATACAATCAGGCTGTTTTTAAAACAAATTTTTAAATTATAATATAAGTATAGTCGACTGTTATGATGAATGGAGAATAAGATAATCTGGGATACAGTCAAAGAGAAACACCACGCCCAAGTAGAAATACTTCAATTGTGTGCCAACGTTTCGACCTGCCTCGCAGGTCATCTTCAGGGCCACCGAACTACATTTTAGAGAGAAGACGAATAATGACTGAACGATGTTCTCGTTCGTCTCCCCTCCAGTGTGGTTCGGTGGTCCTGAAGAAGACCTGCGAGGCAAAGGTTGGTGTTTATGTTTGACTGTATCCCCGATTATTTATTCTCCATCCAATTTAAATCCAAAAAAAAAAAAAAAAAAAAAAAAAAATTGATACAATCAGGCTTGATACAAAACAAATGTTTAAATTAATATGATTTAATATAGTTTTGCATTAGATAAAACATATCTCTATAGAATTTATTTAGAACTTATTTAGAATTATTTATTTAGAATTTATTTATTAGAACTACACTCCATCGAATGCAAACGCAGGGGACGAATATAAACATTATTAATTAATTTTTTTTTTATCGTTATGACTGCTTTTATTTAATTATTTTTGTATAATTCTAATACTTTTTATTTTTCCTGGTCGAAGCATATTTAGCAAAATATATTTTGCCTGTCGGTATGTTTTAAAATTCTAATAGTATAGTTCAATAATTAAGTGAATAATATGCAAACCTTATGCAAATAAATATAAAAAGAAAGAAAAAATGTATGGTATAAAAAAATTCTAAATTTTCCTTCCTTTGTTATAAATAAACATATCCATAATGGCCTTAATCTTCTATATGTTGTTTTTGATACCCATTCCTTTTTAATAAACTCCATTTCAACCAAATCCAAGAGTTTCTTAACTTTTTTCAATCTTGATACCTTATAATCCTTTTAAGTGTCTGAAAAGAAGATGGTCTGGTGATCTTCTAAAATTTAAAATTTTGAATTGAAGTTCTTCCAATTTATAGTTGCTTCACAAGTCATTGAATTGTCATTTCATTCATTACACCTCACATATTCTTGATGTATTTATTTTTTTAAATTTGTTATCTTTTGAATGCAATTAGGTTAGTATATAAATAAATAAAAATAGCAAACAGAAATTATATAATAACATTTTATTTTTAAACATAGATTTTTATTTATGAAAAATTCCTAACTTGGTTGGAAAATAACTGCATAAATATATATATATATAAATAAATAAATAAATAAATTTAAAAAAAAGTAAACGAAATTAGGAAAAGTAAATAAAATTATTTAAAATAAAACTCAGTCGTATTAAATGATAAAATAATTAATATTTATGATAATTATTAATATAATAGATATAATTTTTAAAAATTTATATCTGTAAAAATAAAGGTAACATCATTATTGTATTCTCACGGATAGCTAAATCAGCCTATTTTTTTTCTTTTTTTTTTTTATTCTTTTATTAATAGAAATTTACAACTGTATTTTAAAAAACAAATCAAGTAAATATGTGGTATATATGAGACATAATGACATGAATAACTTGTAGAGGAACTATTCATTGGTTGTACTCTAATGAATATTTACATAAGAAGATCACCGGGCCATCTTCTTTTCAGACGCTTCGGAGGATTGCCAGGAATGGAATGTGAAGCAAGTTGTGCAACAAGTGGATTTGGATGAGCAGTGAGTTTATTATGAAAGGAAAGGTACCTGGTCCGTGCCAATTCAGCAAAATATGGCATATTAAGGTCGTTGTGGATAAATTCATTTGTGACAAAGTAAGGAGCATCTAGGATTTTTCGAAGGATTTTGGATTGGAGTGATTGGATGCGGGAAGAATTCGATGGTTTGGTTAGCCTTTTTAAGATCAAAAACATAAATATGCATGAATTCCTCGTAGAAGAAATCAGGCGAGAATTGATCTCTTGCTACAGTCAAGGAATGCAAATTTCCTTCAAATGGATAAAAGCCCATGCAGGCTTACTTGGAAATGAGCGGGCAGATGTGTAAGCTAAAAATGCGGCTAAGGGTACAACCCTTCAAATTTCATTTAATAAATCCCCGATTAGTACAGTTGAGCACATTTTGAGAACAACAACTTGTCAAACTTGGAACGCAAAATGAACAAATTCGACATAAGGTAGACATACTTATGAATTTATTAGAACTTATTAGAAAAAAAATTAAACAACTTGCTTACAAACCAACCCAATTTTAGACAGGATATGATGGAGCAAAAAGTTACTTACACAGATTTAAACTTACTGACAACAGTAAGTTTGTAACTGCGAAGAAAACAGTGAACAAACTTACGATCGCCTTATTTACGACTGCAGAAAACTGGAAAGGTACAGACACAAATTAATATCCAAAGTCGTACCGAACGGAGACTGCTTCGAAGAAGGATCTCATAGACAAATATTTTGATGTATTTGTGGATCATGTTGATTATATAGAGCTCAACGATTGAACATTTTGCCTATAATTCTACCTCTTTTGAGCTTATATATTTTTTCTCACTTTTTTTCTTTTCAATGTTGTTTACATTTATTAACCCTTTAACAGGCGATTTATCCTGGAGGATACTCATATTTAATGCCTTTTGCTCAATAAATGACGTGATGCCCGACGCATTATCTTCTAATATCCTTTGTTCAACCTTGAGTTTCATGATACATGTGTAGGGGTTAGCGTGGTATTAGCCATTCAAAGGCAAAAAAAAGAAGAAATGAATTAAAAAAATTCCCGGCCTGCCCGTTAAAGGGTTAAGTAACTTCTATTTCCATTGGTTAATTATTGTTTATATTTCATATTCACTCAATGTTAATTCTAATGCTAATCTAAAATATTTTACATTATATACGAGTATACTTAAATATGTTTGTATAAATATTAATGATAATACGCGTTATGTCGAGAGATGGGACGCGTAGAAATATATGCACCCATTGCAGAGTTACTGCAATGTGGAAAACTGGAAAAAAGGTAACATTACACGAAATTAATAGTTCTTCTTTTATGTAGATCTATGTATTTTCAAAAGGATTTTGCGATTTTTAGCGTAATGTCAGAAAGTTTGATCAATTTTTAGTCGATAGCTGCCCGGGAAAGGGGAGGGAGTTACGGAACTGGAGGAATTCAGACATGCCCCTCGAGCTGTTCGCCCAATTAAAAGTTCTTTGCCTGATTTCACGGAAGGATTCTCCAATCCCCCTCAATCCATATTCAACAGATGTTAAAAGAATTATTCAAACTGGTCATTTTTCTTGAAAAAGAAGAAAAATATTAATATAATCTTGGGTTTTATGATTTTAAGGAACCTGCAATTATTATATAATCCTTTCAAGGTAGTTGGATTTTCTAGAGAAAATCAAGAAAAACAATGATTTGCATAACAGAAGGAAAATGGCTGCTGCTCCTCAGCTGGCTAGGAAACATTAAAAGGTCGGGAGGTAAGGCAGGAGGCTTTCCTCCTTCAACCCCGTTTAAATTGGACGGCCAGCTGGGATTTACCGACTATTGTTTCTCCAAGAATCGTCTACAGTTCCCTTTAGCTTTATTTATAGGCTCAGTCTTATATAATTCATTGCTGCTCCAGTTGATGTTTAATTATATGTTTATAGTTTTGCTACATTCTTACACAGCTTGGGGGTCATATAATTTAAAAGCTAATAAAATAAAATAATGTATTGTTACTTTTAAAAATTCTCATTTTTTATTCCTTTTAATATTTTTTTTTTTTTTTAAACCTATAATATAGATCTTTTCCCTTGTGACATCATAAGCCTCCTATATTGATGTATCTTTTATCTAATTAGGATTGATGAATTAATTGCCTCTACTATTGGAATTATTTTATTTGAAAACTAGTTCCGATTGTTAAAGATTCATCATTTCTATCATTTCTAAACGATACAAAATTTCCAAAACATCAGAAATTTGTTGCAATAGATTATCAAACCTGAAAGGCAAAAAATGAAATATGCCTCACCTGAGAAGGCAAATCGGACTTCTGGAAGAAATCAAGTGTGGAAGGGGATGTAGTAAGGTTCAAATAGCTTATGTTTTTTGGCTTATTGTCCCGGGGTATGTTTACCTGGTCATTTAAACAAAATTCTGGAATGGTTTTTAAATTTGTTTCCAATAGAACAAAAAAATCCAATTAGTGCACCGCAGTACAATATTCAAAATGGGGGAATAACAGGGGAGAAAAGTTGGCGAATACGGCCCAATATCTACCAAAGTCGGAAAGGAATATTTCCCTTCTAAAGACAAAATATACCCGTCCAAAAAATGATGTATTTGAACTAACGTATAATGACCATGAAACTAAATAACTGGGAAAACTAGACTATCAGTAAATCAAAGATTAACAGAACATCCAAGGGAATAAAAATAATAAAAAGCAGAATTCCAACTTACTACCCATTTTAATGAAAATAACCGGAAATTCGACTAAGTCTTAGGTGTGAACCTAAAACATCGCGTAGACAATAGTCTAAAATTAAGTATCTACAAATTATTAGAAATAATAATATTTTTCAAGACCAATCTAGATTTTTGGAAATAGACCAGATAACTATATTAAATTTTGTTTCCAGTAGAAACAGAAAAACTGACCAGTCATAGGGAATACCCAAGAGACTGCCCGTTTACCTGCCTATTGAATGTTGGATGATGTATTTACCTAACTAGGTACTCAATTCCCATTTTCGTCTACCTAGGTAGACTCTATTTAGATATCTTTATAAAGTTCTTTTGTTTCGCCTGGTTGGATGTTTTTTTTGTTTTTAACTAACGATGAATTTGACATTTGAAACTAGTCTTTGAATAAAAAAATCCGATAGAAATAGCAAGCATTTTATTAATCTTTATTCTATTCTAATTAGTGCAAATTAGGTAATGGTTAATTTATAATGTAGGTATATATATTTTATACAATGGTATTATAAATTCAAAAGTAAAAACCAATGGACGATATTACAATTACTCTACTCATGGGTCAGGACATAATTAACATAATACACTATCACTGGATATTTACATCTGTTTGTTCTCGTACTTAGTTAAGGTATGAAGGGTCTTTGCCGGATCTTAGCAGGGCCCGTCTCTACCTAGTCCCTCATCTTCACTTACAAGAACTCTTCGTATTTTTCGTCTTCATATTAAATAGAGGTTACCCCCTCTTCTGGAATTTTTTCTTACTTAAAATTCTGGATCATTTGTCTGCTCAACTTCTTTGAGGATGTTCTAGTATTGGCGACTAGCTTGCTGAAAAAGAGTACCCTAATTGCTACTCAAATAAAATGTTCTCTCTCACCCTTAAGCTTTTGATCTATTTATTTATTTTTTTTTTTTAATGGGAGTTTTCCACTAATGTGGTTTTCCTTCCCCTAAATATCCCTCAGGATCCTTCTCCAACCTTCCCTGTCCAAGGCCTGTTCCTCTGTCATGCCATGTCCCGTCAGGCTTTCTTCAACTCCGTCTCTCCACCTCACTCTGGGTCTTCCCCTTCTCCGTCTTCCATCCACTTCCATGTCCATTATCTTCTTCGGTAATCTTCCTGGAGGCATTCTTCTCACATGCCCGTACCAGCTGAGTCTTTTTTCCTCAATGGTCGATAGGATATTCCTATTTATCCCCATCATTTCTCTGATATCTTCGTTTCCAATTTTTTCTCGTCTGGATTTCCTCGCTGCTCTTCTCCAGAAGTCCATCTCAGCTGCTAGTAGTCTTTTTCGTTGCCTTACATTGATTACCCATGTCTCAGATGCATATGTCGTTATAGATTCGAATATTGATTTATATATTAGGATCTTAGTACTGGGTTGTATATTTGAGCTCCAGAGAACACCATTTAGCATTGCTGTGACTTTCCTTCCTTCTCCTATTCTTCATTCAATATCGCTGGTGGAAGTGCCTTCATTATTGAACGTTGATCCCAGATATTTAAACTTTTCTACTGTTTTGATACCTTTTTCAATTGGCAAGGTATCTTTCGAGGTGCCAAGATGCTCTGTTTTATTATAATTAATATTCATACCCCATTTTTCATATGACTCTTCAACTCTCCTGAGCATGTAGTTAATGTCATCTCTATCTTGGGCCAAGATTACATATTACCAAGCTTTTGATCTATAATAATTATTATTAATTTGGTATCAGTTGAATACACTGTAGTTTGCTGTTGTACTAAAATAATTGAAGAATGACATTTCTCAATACACAAACTGAATTATCTGTTTCGACAACTAACTAATAACTCTTCTTGGTTTCAGATAACGCAACGACGGTAGTATGCGAACTGTACATCAGGAGTTTTGGTTCTATCAGTCCAGTCAATATGGTATGTATAATTCACTCATATTATTTAATGTATTTTATTAAAAAATAGTATAATGATAACAAAAAAAATAGTTATGTAGTAATGTAAATAAAAATAATCATATTAATAACACACAAATCAAAAATTAAATTCATTGAATGATTTTATCTAGCTCCTTCTTCCCATAGATAATAGAGCTTGTCCAGCTTAAACATTTCAACTGTAATCAGATAGATTACAATGTTGATGAACAATACAGAGTCACATACTAATTCAAGATATTGTATATTAACATGTACAGTTCAACCCTGGTGTATCACCAATGTATATCGAAACTGTAGACACCTATGGTTAAAGCTTGGAGTTTATTTTATTTGAAATGACTCAATACTGGCTACCTTATTTAAATAGTATACGACCAGTAATTATCTTATTTGAACATTTAAAAAATTACGATATTCTTTTATGGATTCTTGGCAATTTGAAATTTATTAATTTCTTTTTTATAAAAGAATTGTTTGATAAATAAATATGATGATCTGTTGAGACAGATTGAGTGAGCTCAAGAGCGAAAAGTAATATGGATAACATTGTACCGTTTATGCACTAAGAAAAATGTAAATAAATGAATTAAAAAAAAAAAAGCCTTTAACAATACAAGATATAAAACAAAACGCAATAAATAATAGCATAAAATAGACTAAACCAATAGTAGAAATTAAAAATAAATAAATTTAAAAAAACACGATACAATTAAAATTTCTTCTTTCTTCCTACTTTTGTGGGTCAGGAATGAAATCAAAGATATTTAAAATTCATTACTGTATTTTTACTTTCAAATCTGTTTAATCACATATAATATAATCTGCATGAATTCGAAAAAAATTATTTCGATTGAAAGCATTGTATCTTTTCTCGCCCCTTCAGTATTTAGGTATATAAAAATTCAAATTATGTTCGGAATGTAATGTCTATAGTTTCAACACCTTTGTAAATGAACTAAATTTTCTAAAATAATTTACTGAAATTAGCCCATGAATTAATCACACGTTCAAATATACTTAAGATTTAGTTTATATAGATTATAAATGGTGTTGTTCGCGTGGTATAGTTGGATTAGTTTTATATATATTAATGAGTAATGTATCATTTGCGTCACTGTTCCTCTATTGTAAATGTTATTAAATATCAACATGGTGGCTTAGAGGTAGGCACAGGCTGATTAGCGTAGTCAGCATTTAATGAGGAGAGTTCACATTGGACTGTTCCAGCTCGACTGGAACATGTTTCCTCCAGAGTATTCTCCTTACATGCCTTCACATTCTAAACTCAGCTCACATTACAGTACTCCACTAGCTTATATCCCTTTATAAGGAATGCCATAAATTCTACACCTTTTGCAACCAGTAAGCAATATATTATATTTATATATTTTGTATATACGAGAATATATATATATATATAATCGACACTACATAAATATATTCACTTCGGTATCCTCAGCCTCATTATTATGTAATAACTTGGAAGCAAATTGAGTAGATAGTTTTACATATATTTATACATGATCAGTTTGAAAGAGAAGCGATTTTGTTCCTATTAAGTACTTATTGTTCCATTTGTTCTTCAGGTTTTTCTGACTTTTTTTCCTTATCAGTAACAGCTGGTTGCTTTGTTTGAACAATAGGGATGCTTCTTCCTTGGGCTTCTAGTGTTACCTTCTTCTTGGCTTTAAGCATCAGCACTCGCATCAGAAGATAAGCTAGATTCAATAGCTTCTTGATCTACATCCTGAGGAATCTTGTAACGACGGGTGAACTGATAAGAGATAAAACCATGTTCATCTGATCTCTCCTCATGTTTTCCTTCAATTACAAGGTGACCATCAACTACTTTCACTTTAAGTTCCTCTGGCTTGAACTGCTGAACATCCAAATTTACTTTGAACTCAGACTTATCAGAGCTGATAGTAGAAACTCCTGAATCACCCAAAGCCATGCTTTTCCATGGTTGCAAATAACCACAACGCATTGGGGATACCAAGAGCGAGTTCAATGGACGAAGTGCCTCATCATTAAGCAGTCAAAGGCCAAAGTGCTGGTCATAGAGGGAGCGGCTTAGCCTATCCTCCATAAGATCATTAACCAATGGCCACAGTCTGTTCATCATTTTGTAGTGTTTGATGGGAAGGCTACAATCGCTACTGCGTGCGGTTATCAACTGACCAAGCTATATATATATATATATATATATATATATATATATATATATATATATATATATCTGATCTTTATTTGGGACGAATAAACAAATCTATCTTTTAATTTATTTTTTTATTATATATTTGTTTTAAATCGATTCGGCCAACTAAGGACAACGTCATTTCAACTGCTTTTTGCTGCACCGAGCTTTAACATGCATCCAGAACTTGCGCATTCGTTCTCGATGATGTTGCTTCCTTTTTTCGGGCCACTTGTTGCCTGTTCGAAGCTTAGGCTTTTCTTGGAAACATTGGTGTGCCGTTTCTGCTTAGAGGAGGCATGTTCCCAATTATCGTTGCTTGTAATTCCTACCTCTTTCAAATCTTTGCCCACCTCAGTGATCAAGCCCCCTTAATTTTCTTTTCAGAAAGATCCTGCTTGTCAGTCGCATTGGGTTCATTCTTTTTATATGGCAGTAAAAGATAATCCTTCGCTTACTCCTGGCGTCAGTTATTTTTTTTTTCACGTGGGTGTAAAGTTCGTGGTCTTGCCGTCTCCTCTATCTTTCACTGGGCCCAAGATTTTTCTTTTTTTTCACTTCCAGTCTCTCCAATTGTCCTATCTATCTTTTATATTATGAAGTATTATTGAGTCTAAGAAAAATGCGCTAAGTTTCAGTAAATAAAGAAATATTGGAACAAATCTAAAGACAAATTAAACCCTGATTGTTTATATGGCCTGGAAAACAGCATTTAATCCTTCGTTTACTTTTCATTTAGGACTTATTTTATTCTTATATTAGTATTAAACCAATCTCTACGCCAAAAGTCGGTCTTTGGGTGCGATTAATATTTATTTCTGATATATATATTCATTAAGATTTACTCTCGCGTTGGCTATTTTGGTATTTATTTCTTCTGGTAAGTTATGATTAATAATTTCATTAATGCGATTTCAAAAGTTTTTTCTATATCCAGAAAATGTAGTTTCACCATCAAAAAATTAATAAGTACAATAATAATAAAAAAGCGAATAATTCTTTTGTAAAAATCATACAATGTGGATGCAACTAATTGCAATTGGAATGTTCCTTCATAGATTAAAAAAATTGATTATTCATAAATATTTTTACAAAATATTGTTTGCCTCTTTTTGCTAAAACTAAAAACTAGTTGCTAGTGTACTTGAATTAGTTAGTACCATTGTACTGATTCAGGACACCATAAATAAAATAATTTTCATACTGTATAACGTGATAGGAACTGAAGAAAAAGTGATTATTCAAGTATAAATTAACAAAATATTGTTTGCTATTTTGGCATTTTACGGCTTTATAATTTTTTTCTGTAAAAGTCAAGACAAGCTTTTAGTGTTCAAAGTGTTCATCACGTGCTATGATGTCTTGCCTTCCTATAAAAAAAAACAAGAAAAAAAAACCATAAAGGCAAAAAGAGGCAAACAATATTTTATAAATATATCCTCGATTCAAAGAGTGATTAAATCTTCACTTAAATAAAGTGAAGGACCTTTCCAGTTGCAAATTGTTTCATTATCATTATTTGCTTTTTAAAACACAATTTTTTTTTTTTTTTTTTTTTTTATTCAATCTACTTTTACAATAGTATTAGGTTGCCAAATTTGAAAACGTTACCTCAGTGAGAACGAAGGTATCTACGGTTTTCATAACATTAAGATTACTGTACATTAAGTCCTAATCGTATGTACAGTCTGTGGAACATCACATGTTCCACTCTAGGTGTAATAATTCTGACGGGAAAATTCTTTTAGGGTACTCCTCTTTCGGGAACACTTGAAGGTTTTGGGTTTAATTCACGCTCTGTTTTCATGTATTGTTTATTGACTAACGAGCATAGAGATATGGTAAACTAGGGATCAACCCTTAAACCAACTAAAAAGTAAAGCTTTTAAGATCCGACATTACAAAGAAAAGTTATGCTAAATGACGATCCATAGATACATATTTTGCAACGACCGGGGCGGGTGTTAAAAATCCGGTTCCTTGCTCAAATACTTTTCATGTACTACACAATGACAACTCACAACCATTTCATGATATTAAACTATGTTAGTACTTTGAAATTGACTACTCATCTAGTGTTTATAGTAATATCTGAAATATATGTTTTGTTGCTAGGATTACGAAGTGGATCTTTATCTTCGACAGAAATGGGTGGATGAAAGGCTTCGCCACGCTGACATAACAGAAGTGATGGACCTCAACGATCCGAATCTAGTCAAAGCCATCTGGAAACCCGAAGTTTATTTTCCCAACGCAAAGCATGCAGAGTTCCAGTTTGTCACTGTACCTAATGTTCTCATAAGGATCAACCCTGATGGCGAAATCCTCTATATGCTAAGGTATACTATTCTTTAACTATTTTAGTTTTGTAGAATATCACGCCCCCATTCAATCGGCCATCGAGTCCATTTTAAGTATGCTGTATTTTGTGCTTAAAAATGTCTCAAAAATAATAACTAAAGTTTTTGGCCAATTTACAAACTTTTCCGTCATTAGATAATCGAAGAAGTAAACGAAATTTTAACATTAATTTTTTATAATCTTTTTAGACTGATTGATGACGGGAGCTCTAAAGTTTTATCCCATCTTAAGATAATTTGAGTAACGAAGATGTGATTCGTAGATTTGTTGCTAGATGGCGAAACTATTCCAATCTATATGTAAATTTGTATGTGTAAACTTTTAAACCAGCAAGTCATTTCCAGGTCTGCGTCGTCAACCAGGGGCTTACAAAGAGAAATGTCTTCTCCAAAACGTTGGCAGCTCTGACAAATGAGAAAACCATGACCGTTCAGAACTCAAGTCGAGAACCGCTCATTTTATTAATACATAGGTTTTTTTCAAACACACATAAAACTATGTTTTTATTTATTAAATGATTTTAGTGGCTCTGTTAAATTCTGATTTGATAGATTTAAAATGAGATATATTGTATTATATTGATTAAAAGCAATCGAAATGAATTTTAATTAATCCAGTTTTGATCAATTAAATCCTTATTAATTATCTATATGTTTCAACAACTGATCACTTATTATAAATCAACACTGTCTTAAATATTCTAAATCATAAATTATAAATAAATAAATAAAGGCTTAGCGAACCCGAAGGTTCGATGCCGATACCACCAACCGTTGACCGCACACTTCCCTCTAAACCACTCCTCCAAAACCCAAATTTCCCAGGTCTGCCCTAGCGCAATCCTCCCATCTTCGTCGTTTTCGTCTAGGGCGTCAGGTGGTTGAGTCGCGGAAAATTCCTAGAAAGGTTTCGTTCGTCTAGCCAAACGGCTCAAAACTTCCGCATTACTTTTTCGAAATTCGATTATTACTAAACCCAGCAACTTTTCATTATCATATTAAGTTTCGCGCTTCTATTACTTAAACTTCATTTACTGGATATAACTTGCGCGGGTCCGCATTGTGAAACCTTCTAAATTCTCCTGATTCTTCATCCTTTTTTGTGCCAAATATTCTACGCAGTACTTTATTTTCGAAAACTTAAAGCGTTGTTTCTCCCTTAACTTAAGCGGAATCATAAATAATACTTCCTAAAATATTTTGATAAATAGGTTCTTCAATTTGTATGATTGAATTTGATTAGGAAAAAATGAACGACTGAGTTTTTAATGTAAATGATTTTTTAGGCCTAAGATGCAGTTAATATGTATTCAAGCGTCGAAAAATTATTCGCAGCTCATTTTTTTCATTCTTTCTGTATTAAAATTAAAATAAAATTCAAATCGTGAAAAAAATTAATTTTTAACTTATGATTCTGGAATTTTGACTAATGAATATGTTGTTGTTTTTTAAAGATTACAATTAAAAATTGTATGTGAAACACTTTTTAGAAATCATTTTAGTAGAATAATCTTAATAAATTATCATAGCTTCTTACAAGCAAACAATCGTAGTTACTTACTGAAATCTACTTGAATTTACGCATCACAGATATAGATTACTAAGCAACATAACTCTAAATACTGACTTCCGCATTTCAGCTATTAAAAAAGAAACAGACTTACAATCGATTTTACCCTAAATTATATGGACATCCTAACACACTGACATGACCACAATGCAATTTCCAGATACCACCCTTAGAGGACTGAAAAGGAGCTGGATGAGGGATCTCCTGAGCTAAGTAAAAAAAAAATGAAATATCAAGTTAGAAGATGCCATAGGTTTCTGCTCTCCCTCGTGGCTTTGACGCTAAGTATTTTAGTTTTTCGCCAAATTCACTGATTATAATCACTTTAATTAACGGGTGTGAATAAAGATTCAAATTTGAAATCCAATAGTTTAAATTTAATAGTGAATAAATCAGATTTGGTGTAGTTTTTTATGAAACAAAATTTTATACCTTATAAAACTTAAAATAAGTATGTACAGTGGAGTGTCGATTATCCGAAAGTCAACTATCGGAACGTTCAATTAACAGAACCTTTTTCTTTTGGAACGTAATTTTAATAAAATTGATCATCTAATTAGTTTTTTGTACTGTTAAAATTATTTTTACTATAAATGTCTATAAGGGAAGCTCAATTTATTTCACAGAAACTGCAAAAAATTAACTTCTATACATACTTACAACTGTTTTTACTGAGATCGGTGTACTTAATTAGAGCATTTTCTTTGTTTTCTTTCAATATCTTCCTAATCATTACGTAGGCAATAGGTTTCCCCTTATTTCTTGAATAGTTCTTTGTGAGGTATATATTGCCTTTGTGATCAGTTTCTGTTCATTCAACATTCATGCTAACAAAAAGGAAGCGAGAGCTTTTTTCATTTAAAGATAAAATGGAAATCATTACATGGCTAAAAAAAAAAGAAAAAAAAAAAAGTGAATTGGGTCAGAAATTAGCTATCGATTTCAAATGGTAAATAAACAATAACAGGAATCAAAAATAATTCTAAATCAATCATCAGGTACCCCATAATCTTTACAGTGAGGCGGGAAGTTTGAGTCGTAAAACTTTGAAAAAAGCGAAAAGTGAACAGTTGGAAGATGCTGTATACACATAATAATTTTGTTGGAATGATTTTCAATTATCCGAACCATCCCTGATAACATTAGTTCGGATAATCGACGCTCTACTGAATTTTTTTTTTCCATCTAAAAAATACACAAAGTGACATCAGATATATTTAAATATTAAGAAAATGAATAAAATACTAAACGTGGATTCTTAAGTCAAGGAAAATGGGAATAATGTATAAAGGGATTTTATAAAATAAAAAAAAAATAAATAAATAAAAAACGAACTGTCTATTGCCGTTTGTCTATGATGATAAATGGCGCTCATCGATTTGCCGTAAAGTTTATATTTAATGATTCGTTTTATATTAATATATACGAATAAATATAAAAGTGTGCTAAATCCTATGCAGAGATACTACCGTTGGATGATAAGCTGAATCAGATCAATAGATCACCTATCTGTCTAAAGCCATTTCTAGTCTCAAACTACATGCTTATCCTTTTCTTCTCCATCCGGAGATTTTCTTTTCCTCTCCTCTCGGATCTTTTATGAGGCTATAAAAAAGTAAGGGCGCCATAACAAAGGATTTTATATTGCTATCAGTACACTTCAACCACCCCTTTTCTTTTCCATACGGCTTATTACATTTTTGTGATTAAATTAAAGCCTTTGTGATAATTTCAAAAATGATTAGGTATGTTTAAGCTTGTTATGCTTCTACGGAATATTATTTTATGTTTAGTAATAATGATGATCTTAGGTATCGCTGATGACATTAGTCTTAGTAACGCTATTTTGATCTGAAAATATAACTAAAATAATTTTCAATGGTATTGATTGGTTGGGATATAAACAGTAGAGAAAATGGTTAAGGGTGTTTTCAATAGAAACAATGTAAGTTATAAGTTAATTGACCATCGTTTCAACTTATATTGTTAATGTTCAGAGCAACAAAAAAATATAAAAACAATAGTACTAAAAATAGGAGACAGCCTTAGGAGATTTTTGTTATCTCAGAATACAGACATTTTTTTTCAATTCATTACATGTTCTTTCTGGTATTTGAACACTATTAAACTATCAAAACAATATTAATAGTTATATCACATACATTCTCTTATGCTCAGTGAAAATCTAATGAAATTAAACGAAACCATCGCGATGCATCGCCTTTAATTAAGCAATAATAGGTCGTTTTTATATTTATATATTTTTTTTTAAATGAATGTCTGAATATTCTTTTCGATTTTATGTAGCTGTTAGCTTTTGCTACATTTAATTTATTTTGCCTCTATTTAAAATTTTAATTAAATTTGTAAAATGCAGTAAATGCTGCACTTCTGAAAAAATAATTTAGTCGGTAAAATAAAAAAGAAAAAATACATTTGGTTTATTATATGCGTATACCATAAAAGGGACATAAACTCAGTACAGTAAAATTTTGTTTAGAACCTCCTAGACCTAGAACTTTTAGTTCTACAGTATCCTTTAGTTAATTCCATTAATCTCTGTTGAACAAATCTGTCCTCTTCTTATTTTTAAATTATATGTTGAACTTATGACTCCATCTGAAAAAAAAAGCTTACTTACATTTCACATAGAAGAGTAACTCTGCCCTCCGATTGTTGGCTCCAATATTCACTAGAATAAAAATCTAAGCTTCCTAAAAAAAAAAAAAAGACAATGAACATGAATGGTTTCCGATTTCTAATCACTTCACCCTAAAATTTATTCTAATAAATGATTCGTTCCAAAATTTTCAGAGATACAGTTTATAAAAAAAAAATTCACCATATTAAAATTAATATCGGTAGATGTGTCAGAATTCAACTGCAGAGAGCTGGACTCTTCTGAAAATGAAGCTAATAGTCACCTGTCAGTTGTTCTGTCTTGTATAAGGAGAGATTTTAGATTAAATAATAATGGATGTAGATGGTCTCTAGTCAGGATCCTACGATGAAGAAGAAAATAAGCAAGGGCTACAAAAGTAATGTGCCTCCGTGGAAAATATAACTGGGAGGCTAAAATTTTGGAATCATCTTACTTTACTTGAAATATCACGCAGATCACGAATATACTTCTCATTCGGGGAAGGAAATTATGTTATGAGGTAGTTATTCCTTCAATCAAAAGTTGTTTTTTTTAGCTCCTCTTAGAAAAACGTATAAACTAATTTTTGTATTTTGTTTTTTTATTTACCTATTTTAAAATATCAGAAGGAAACTTCTTTCCGCGCTCACAGAGCCCTGTTTTTGAAGATTTCGCTGACATCTGGGCTGTACCTTTAAGACATACCGTCACGTTTGGAACAGGACATGTCCTGTTGTCCCGGCCTAACAATAAAAAATTAGCATTTGCCCTAGAACTGGTTTCTATCTGGTCATTAAATCCGCAATCATTCTTACAACAATATTTCGAGTTCAAAATATACACGTAATTATATCGTTTAACTTAAAAAATCTTCTTTATATACACCTCAAAACACGGGATTCATAATTTTCTTCTAATCATTCAATTTTTTTTATTTTTATATATCTATATTATTTTTCTCTATCCGGAAAGGTTCAGAGATATCCTCTATGCAACCTTTAATGGCCGGAGTACCTCAAGGTTCGATCCTCGCACCACTCTTATACATAATATATACATATGACATCCCACTTGACATTAACTCTTGAATAGCAACCCACGCTGGGTATACAGCCATTCTCACAAGACACATTAATTTAGCACAGGTTTCATTGACTATTCAAAATTACTTACTGATTCTTTAAGACTGGTTAAAACAAAACTATAAAAAATACATTACATTTACACTACGACAGGACACATGTTCATCATTATACTTTATAAAACCAAATATAAAATATTTCACAACAAACTGTATGACCATGCCAACAGATTCACGCATAACATAGGTATAATAAATACTTCTGACAGTACGCACTGAAGACTAAAGAAACAACCTAAAATAATTTTAGGAGGTGGTATCTATGGGTAATGATCTTCATCGTGTTTTACATGTCTTATTAATATGTCAGCACATTAGCTGGTTTTCTTCAATCGAAGAAATTTCATTTTTTCATTGTATGATTTTAGAATGAAAAATATTCCATTTTATTTTTTTAACAAAAAATATGCGGCACTAAGAATACAAATTTGGAAAGAGCCAGTGTCATCGCCCCTGCGAGAGAATGGAGTTAGATTATTGACGAAATTGAGAGGAAAATTCGATTGTTGGAAGAAAAAACCAGCTCCTTCCTTTAAAGCTTCAAGACTCCACTGCGTGGCACACCTCAACTCTTGTTTAATATTAGTCATTTAACAATAGGGTATTGTCGTGATTAATATAGCCGTTATTATTAATATTTCATATAATAAATGCTATTTTGTAACATTGCATAGTTATTAATTAAATAATAATTAGTTGCATAGCAAAATTTGAAATTATTATTTCATCTTTATATTCAGAAATTTCTAGTAAAAATTACTATCCATGAATTTCCTTATACTCTGAAAAAATTAAATTACTGTCAAAAAACATGATATCAAAAACAACCTGTTACTCCGGAAAGAATAGAAACAATTAGTTTTAAGTACTCCTCTCAAACTGCAACGACCATTATTTCTTTTGTATATCATCCTGGGTAGAAATTGCTCAAATAATGCAGCTCTATGTCTTAAATCCATACAAAGATAGAAGTAGCATTAGGAGTCATGTACAGTCTCTCAGGTAACAGGACTGGATATAATATAGTTGTGTGCTCTCTTGTACTTGATGTGATTTTTTTTTATCCAAGGACCCTTAAGTTCTCCTGAAATACTGAACTGAATTTTACGAATGCATAGAAAATATTTTTTCTATTTCAAATACAGGATATAATTCTATGTTTTTAGTTCGTTTCCGACTTAAGTAAAGTTTAAGTTAAACATATAATGATTGGCCCTTACTTAATTATATATATATATATATAGTGTGTGTGTGTGTGTGTACAGCTCGTCATATATATATATATATATATATATATAAATTATGAAGTGGTTCTTGTTTACTAAAAATCTTCAAAAATAAAATATATATATATAAATATTTATAAACAAGGATATATATATATATATATATATATTAAAGTATATAACATTCATATATATATATATATATAATTTTTTCTCAGGAAATATATATATATATATATATATATATGTGTGTGTGTGTGTATATATTTCCTGAGAAAAACAATTTGCATATCAAATTTCTTTAATTAATAACTAAATTAGATTAACAATGAATCATTATTTGATATGAAGTTGAGAGTAAATACAGGAGCTGTCGTTATATATTCGATACAAGCAACAACTAAAGAACTAGAGCATATTAAAAAAAAAAAACTTATATAATGTAAGCAAGCATGATTTTTTTCATTCAAAGTAATATACAGCTCCTCAACGGTAGGTCCTAGCGACAAATCTTATATGACAAAAAATATTCTCCAACTAATTTCTGATAACGGCACTATCAGCAGATTTCTGATCCAACCGAACTAGAGCGTTGAATTGTGACATTTTTGAGTGTGAAAAAAACGTTACACCGTTACAACGTTACGCCTTTTTCATTGAAACCAATATAGCTCCTGAACGGCAGGTCTTAGCGATAAATGTTATGTTACCAAAAATATTCTCCATTAAATTTCTAACGAGAAGGATGTCGTTAAATTTATATCCGAGGAAAATCTACAGAGCTAGAGCATGTCAAAATGTTACATTTTCGAGTGTAAAAAAACAAAAATTACACAAAAAAAAGTATATACTCACAGCTAAAAGATACATTTCAAAATGAACTGAAATGAGACAACTAAATCATGACATTGGAGGGAATTTTAAAATAAGGAAACAAAAACTTCAAAATTTATACTTTTAAATATTGAATAATATAATATTATGTGTTGTAATTATTTTACAGTTGGTTTTAAAAAAGTATATTACAGCTCATTAATCTTATATTAAATAATTAAGAGATTTTAAAAGTAGCTACATGAAAACTCCTGCGTTTTTTTTTTTTTTAAATCAAGAAATTAGCTAAGTACTATGGCTAAATTTGATTAATTATAATTATTTTACTTGCTTTGGAATGTTAATATATGATTAGTGTACATTTAAAATAATAAATCCAGTATACTTCTTTATTTTTCACCGTTATGAGCACGAATGATTAGAGAATATATAGTTATTATTGCATCCCAACAAATATAATTCTTGACACGTATTGTATACACTCATTGCTCTAGGGATCAAACAGGAGTAGGATACGCTATCAAGCCTGGTGTATACAAGCTCTAAAAGCGAGCTAGTTTGAGCAGGTTGAGCTTTGTTTGTTCACAATTAGTAGACATGTTGCTAGGTTATAGTCCCAGCTCTAGCTCTCCAGTTGAAAATAGTTGTTTCTGTTTCTTCCTCCTCTGCTAGTATTTCTAATTAGCTGCCTAGAGATTGACTTTTACTACTAGAGATATCATATTCTACATTCAACAACTTGTTTACTCAATATGAGTAATTAGTGTATAATTATTAGTGCCTCCGTCGCGGCTTTGCCTTTTCTCATAAATAAAAAACTTGAATTTCATTTGTTTATCGATAAAAATCTTGTATTTGTAAGTATGGAATTTAGCATTATTTCTTCAATGATATTTATACGCATGACAGTAATTTTTAACATCGTTAAAATTGCATTGATTAGGTGTTTGAAGATTAGGTTAAAACAAAATTGGACATCCAATTTAGCAGAAATAGTTTTAGGGATCCATCTGGTTTGATTTTAATTTCTAACTATAGCAGAATGGCTACATATCGGTCGATTTTTAAACTACACTGAGGCCCACATCTCTCTTCTTATATTTATATATATTTTTTATAACAATTGAATTTAAAGTAAGTAAATTTTATCACAAATCTCTAGCTCTATATAAAACCGTCCCTTTGTAACCTCCCTCGGATGGTGCTCGCCACATATCGGTCGATTCTCAAACTTAACGGCGCACCACATATTTATCGTTTTTTTTTTGTTTTTTTTTGGCAATATAATTGAAAATCTTTAAATTTTATTATTGCTAAACCTTCCTTGAACTTTGAAGATGTGGTTAAAATCGATCGAATTAAAGTAAAGAATTCAGATAATAATAACTAATAATTGAGGTTTTAACTTTTTATCGATAAAAATATTGTATATTAAGCATTCTAGAAACCCGGTTTTTAAAACCCCATTTCATGAACCGCTGTGTGCACCGACCTACTTTAATCCTATCTTTAAGTTTCAAGCAACTTCGTTTCCATGTTTCTAGAAACCGGTTTCTCCAGTGTGCACAGCGCCTTAGTTTTAAATCTGGTTAAAATTGCACAGATCAGGTGTTTGAAGATTACTTATAAGCATACTTGAGGTATCAAATCTTTAATTTTAAGGTTTAAATTGGTAATTCAAATGGACAGAGACTATAGAACTTTTTAATATTACTTTCAGTGGAGTGAAACAGTTTAAATAGACTGTGAACAATAACAATATACCAGGTAAGAATGTCTTGCGGATAATGGACTGCATTATCAGTGCCCTCAACTATATGCCCATGTATCATATTTATACGTATAATATCAAAAAGTAAAGGATCATTATTTTGAATTGGTGATTATTAGGCAGAAATAATTTTAATGGTTTCATCTGGTTGGGTTGCTAATTTCAAACCATAAAAATATCTGAAAGTGTGGCAAACTAGCAAATCAACATTGACAAAAATTTTAACATTGTAAATTTTAATATTTTGTAACCTTTCTACAGCTAGGAGGATGTAGTTAAAATTTGGTACAGATCGAAAACGTCGATTTCGGTCGATTTTCACACTTCACTGGATCCACACTTCGTACCATATATTTATATCTTTTTTAATAAATTGATTGCAATAAATAAATTTTATCAATTTTAAGTTTCATATAACACAGTACCTTTGTAACCTCTCATGTAGTATGGCGTTCTCCACCTATCGGTCAATTATCAAACTTCACTGTTACCCACATATTTTTATTACAAATTTTAACTTTTTTTTTATAAAAAATGATTTAAAAATCAGTCAGTTACATTATTGCCAAACCTTCCTGGTACTGAACACATGATGTGGTTAACATTTGGTTCAGATTGGTTCTTTAGTTTTCGTGCTTAGTGATCACAAACGAAAAATGGCTTGTATTATATAATAGTATATATGTATGTATATTGATTGTTTTTTTTGGATGGGAATCGGTTTAGTTCAATTTTAGAAATTAGTAAGTCTTTGTTGTTTTATATTTTAGAATGGAAAAGTATGTATAAACCAAATCACTTATGAACTTGGCTTATTTTGCTAAATCAGATACCTGTGCTTTTAAAACCAACTTTATCGCTGAACCCATTATTTTCTCAATTTCGTTCTCTTACATGTCTACAGGTGACTTCTATCATATCAGTACAAATAACAGGACGTATGCTTGTGGCACTTGTGAATAGTCGGTTTCGTGCATTTTGTGAATTGTCATTTTTGGTTATAGATACCACCAGAAAGGTAATTTTTTCTTTATTTGTGTCTAATGGTCTTACTTATGAGGCTTTTAGATGAATATTAATCTGTGAATCATTGTGGGAAAAATTGTGTTTTTCCTAATATACGATTTTCGCACTTAACCGATTATTCAATAGTGCCACAGATATAACATCTAGATTATACACCGCTAAAATATTTATTAATAAATCTATATATTTTTTTTTTAATTATACCACGAGAAGAGAGTCGTTACTTGTTAAGGTTCTACTGTTTCTTGGCATACCGTGGTCTTATATATGGTTATATTTATATGGTGATTTTTGCGAGGATTTCATTATATTCGCAATAAAGCTACTTCCATTTTGTTGACTCTACAGTCCGCTAGGGGCTAAGCGCTGCTCTCAAAACTTTTGGCTCCCATCATATACTGAGTGTTATCAGTCACTCCATATGCCTAGAATAATGTTGTTGTTCCGACTTCCTAGCTTCCATGAATTTTCTCCGTTAGTATGGATGAGGGCTTCTTACTACATCTGCCACTTTTAAAATAGTCCATTCACTAGTGACGAAAAATGACTGAATGAAGGAAAAATATAGAAGAATTTTTAAGTTGTTCTTTCGTGTTGAAAAAAAATATAATTTTCCAATCTAATTTAAGTGGAAAATTCTTTTAAAAAAAACAACAAATTTTTAGTTTTTTTTTTCTCATACATGGAACAAAACTGGTAACTATCTATAACATGCCGATGTCCAATCCTTGTCTTTGACGCTGCCATTTGCAGCTCTCTAATCTTGATACAGGTTGTGGAGTCCCCTCCTTGAATATGCTTGCCTACTCAAAAATAATTTAAAAATTAAAAATAGGTTCCTTGCATAATTTCATGTAGTCTTGTAAAGATTCCTCTATCCCTCATTGAGCGACCGGGAGTCTCTTGAAGTGGATCTTTTCGATCTCACACGCACTCGGTGGCGATGATATAACCTGTTAATTGGAACATTCCAGAGCGTCTCGTTTCTTGTGTTCCGTGAATATCACCGCCTGAAACCGTCCATTGTGCATTTCCTCTCTCAGTCATATAGCCTGCCAGGAAATTACGTGAGAACTTCTCTCATTAACCTAATGCATGTTGGTCTAATCAACAATATATCGTCCCTACAACTGAAAAGTATCGAATGTGAAAAAACACATTTTTTGTATTACTTTATCGTTTATTTTAGGACTGATATACGTTTTAGCGAATTCTTAAATCTAAATTCACAATGTAAAGGAAAGGGATAACCCTGTCAAAGGATTTATTATACAAACTTTTTAATATGAACTATATAAGTATGAAGATATTAGTTTTTAAGATCATTATATATTTCATGTTCTCAATTTAGTATACCTTAGGGTAGTTTTTTTTTTTTTTTTTTTTTTTTTTTTTTTATATGTTTAATATAGACAGTTACAAATATAAATGAATTGCAGAAAATATTTCCGGGTGAAGAAGTCAATATTTATAACTACCCTTATATACTAAAATTACATCTTCTATGCTAAAGACTTCAAAATTTCAAAAAAAAATATATACCTTTTTCTAAAATAAATTTCTAGCATGATTTTTTCAACTAAATACCCATGATTTAATTGTAATTCTTTTACCGTAATTAAAATAACCTGAAAGTGAAGGTAATAACATGGCAGGTGAGGGAGCAGCGCTGGGATCTCTTGGGGCCTTACTTGCTCTCCCATAATTGGGATCTTTGTTCGGGATCTACCTGTGACGCTTGTATATACATTACCTGTTTTTAAACTTTCTTCTCTACATTTTACTTTTTTTTATTATCTATTAAAGTTTTTTTCTTTATATTCTAATTATTTTATGTTATAACTTTTTATATTTTATTTAATATCTTGTATAGTAATTTTTTTTTACTTTACAATTTTTTTTTTAATTTTGCCCTTTCTTGAGGCATCTTGTTATATTTAGTCAATAAAACAGTTTAATACGTCAGTTGCACTGCTTACATTTATAAAATATTAATGAATACAATAATTTAGTAATCAACTAATGATTTCCATTTTGAGACCGCAACCTGTGAAGGCTAAAACTTGATTATTTTTTTTTTTTAGGATTTAAAAGTCGATCGTTCATGAACTACTTTGATGCATCAACTCGTTTTTTAATTCTCGGAGATTTTTTTGACATAGAAATGGTTTAAACAGGAGATTAAAAATAGATAAGCTTGTGAACTGAATCAAACAAACTCTTTCACTGATCAAATGATATGGAGAAAGAAACGGTAGGTAACTCTTTAGAGTTATCATTCCATCCTCTCTCATTATAAACCTCTTGTTTTATTTAGGGACATCTGACCACTCGGTAAGATCGGGTCTCTACTCTCTTGCCCCCAAATATAATATTTCCTTACTAAGAACAGAGTCCAAGATCCTTTATAGATTTTATGAGTACAGGTCTCATAGTCGTGTGGGCGAGTGGCACTCAGCAGAACCTCCCCCTGGCCTGGATTAAAAAAAAAAAACATTTATTTTTAGTGAATCTCTCAGGTTCTTTAAAGCTTTCTGAGAGTATTTCCACGTACTTCAGTCGGGGCCATATCATTATGTGAGTGTAAAGGTGTTGTGCTGTGATTTGGTGTAATTAAGTTTTATTTTCTATTTTTGAACCAATCTTGTAGTATCGTTAAGTGATGATGAAGAGTTAATGATGCAATGGGGGGTCTTTATTTCTAGTTAAAATTGCTGCATCATCAGCGTATGTTACTGTTAATGTATCAGGGCTAAGTGGTTTATCGTGAGTGTAAAGAATATATAAAAGTGGAGCTATTATTGACCCCTGTGGTACTCAAGCTTTTACTCAATGAATAGATGAAGAGATATCTGAGCCTTGTCGGACAGAGAAAAACCTATCAGAGAGAAAAGATTGAAGGGTCAGATAATTGGTAAAAGGAGCCTTGCCAAACTGTCAAATGCAGGGGCTATTTCTAGAAATGCCCCTGTAGCATACAGTATTTCCTCATGTGAGATTAATATGATATCCAATACACGGTGTAGTTGATGAACTGTTGAGTGAAATGAAATGAACTGATTCACCTTCTTCATACCGACCGATCAGCTTCTTCCTCTGTTTTCTAAAGTTTTTGAAAAATTATTTTACTAACGAACGCTAGACATTATGACAGATGAACAAGTATTGCATACACATCAATTTGGATTCATTTTAAATTAAAATATTCATTTATTTATTATTTTAGAAAGTAGTAAGTTTTGATAAATTAAAAATGAATTGAAAAGTGTTGATTTAGTCATTGATCATTATCAAAACTTGAAAACTTTATGTAGTCACAGTTCAATTTTATATTTCGAAAGTACATTTTTCCTATTTTCTTCAATAGGCTCAAGGTAAATAAAAAAAAATTGAATAAATATGCCTCTTTCGACTCCTCTAGAACCCTCATCAGGAGCGAATTATCAACAAAATAATAGTTATCTATGAGAGATGTAATCAGTAAGTAATCAAAAATGATCTTATTTTACATAATAATGAGATTTTACTTTGTGTAATAGTCCTAAAATCTATTGAAGAAACTAAAAAAAATCGTCTAGGGCCATCTATACTAAAATATGTTATTCTTGTTTAAAAAGGACCTTGGCGTGCCACTCAAAAAAACCATTCATTATCCCAAATCATTTATGGAATACCCTTACGTAGCAAATTCGACCCAAATAAATATAGCTCCTTTGACAACAAAAACCTCTTATAAATCCTCCAGTCAGTAATATTTCATCCATAACAATTCCTGATAATCCTTGGCGCCTAAACAGAGAATTGCCCCGTGACCTACTTAGAGCAGTCATTGGAGCCTCACCAACGTCTTCGCTCTGAACCACTCATATCGACGACTTAAACTTCATATAAATGCAGTGATATAGTGATTTATTATTAGCAAACTATTTAACACAACTATACTATATTTTTTTAAGATACTGCAACTTCCTTACTTTTTTTTTTTATATCAATTTATTGAAGCAGTACAAAATACAAACATGAAGTAAATGTATTGATAACTATTAAAATAGCATGTCAAAACTTGAAAAAACCTACTCATCCGTAGCACTTCAATAAACATTCTACACTAGATGGTCTCTAAGCCATCTTCTTTTCAGACGCCTCGGATGAATATCTGGAATGGTATGGGAAGCAACTTAGAGGATTTGAGTGATTATGGAGCTTACTCTGAAAGGATAGGTATCTGGGTTGGGCTAAATCAGCAACATATGGAACATTAAGATATTTATGTATAAGGGTTTTTTTTTTTTTTTTTTTTTTTTTTTTTTTTTTTTTCTTTTTTTTTCCTTCAATACTTGTTAACACAAGTCCTATATTGCCAGATGTATAAGTTTATTGTCTTTATATATATTTATTTTTGTAATTTCAGCCTACGATTGTTTCTTATTATTTTTTCATTTCAAAAATACGATCTATTACTCTCTCTTATCTACTCATATCTTATATTTATATTTTCAATATTATATTGATATTTATATTTATTTTACCACCTTAAAAATTCAGTATAGATTTACAGTTTTATTTAATTATTTTAAAGGTATGGGACCAATCCGTTCGTTTTGCAGACATTATTTATTATTTTTTATGTTAATCCCCCCCCCCAAAAATACATCATATATCAATGTGGGGTGAACAGAGGGGAGGATGAGTGATATGTCAGGGGGGGATATTGGTGGCCTGTCAGGGATCGTGTTTGTGTACCTTGAAGAGCATCCACTGAACGGCATCATTAATTATCTTAATACCCCCGAGTCTATGCATCAATGACAGCGCCCTCTCAGCCGTCATTAGTATGTATTCATTATTTTTAGTATCGATCTAGTGTAAAAACGTAAGATATATACTGTTAAGTATGTAGCTAATGACGCGGTAGTTTTGAAAACGGTATCAATAAAATACAATATGTTCATACATAGATATATTTTTTAGAGTATATCAAATATTTTACCAATATTAACATAGATCTTGCCCCCAGTGACACAATAACCCATCGTCTACTCATGTTTGATATATCTGATTTATTGGAATCTATCACTAATTCTGCTCTAATTAGAAGCAATTAGATAGTGATTAATCAACAATATTGATATATATATATATATATATATATATATATATATATATATATATATATATTATATTATTCTGTATAAATGAATTAGATAATACTTTCTTTTTTTTTTCCATTTAATGATATTTACAACTGTATACATTAAGTAAATTTGCGAAAAATGATAACAATGACATGACAATCAATAACATGTAAACAAATACTTACTAATAGCACTTCGGTAAAAGATCTACATCAGAAGGTCTCTTGGCCATCATATTTTTAGGCGCCTAGAATGATCATCAGGACTGACTGAGGATTAAGAGACGGTCGCTGACTGACTGGAGATTATCGGGCCCAATGAAGGCACTCCCTATATAAAGCTCGTGTTTGTTTCCATTTCCTCTGCTGGACTACGAATTAAGAGTTCTTCGAATATCTGGGACGGTCGGGACATGGTGTAGGTGTAGTGGATTCGAGTGGGTATGTAGCTTACTATGGGAAGATAGGTATCTGTTTTAGGTCAAATCAGCAATATTTGGAACATCAAGATCTTGATGTTAAAGTTTTTTGTGACCTAATAAGGCGCGCGCATTGAGGATTTTGGATTGTAAGGATTGGATACGAGAAGAATTGAAATTTTCAGTGGAGCCCCAAAGCTCAACTCCGTATATCCAAATCGGTCTAATTATTGTCATGTAAATACGTCTTCTGTAATTTATTGGGAGCTTTGAACGCTTGTCTAGGAAATGTTGGAGTAGTCGGAAATGACGATCAGTTTCTTCTGTATTAAGTCTGATATTTAAAAATATGAATCTACTTATGTGTCAGCATTCTAGACATACTCCTGACTACTACAGTACTTCCTCGACAAAATTATAGGCCATATTAAGTATTTATCTATTACCTATTTAAATATGTACTTAGTAATGTGTTGATATTCTTTAAGAATTTAACTTATCATTTTGGAAGAGATTAAAAAGTTTCTTTTTACAAATATCCCACTTCTCTACAAAATACGTTTCGAGTTATTCTATGGACTTTAACACTCCCTTGAGCATAAACTGTGTAAGAAAGCTCCCCTCAACAGTTCTCAATAATATTCAAGTCTGGTGTTCGGGCTGGCCAGGGTAAATTAAAAAATATTTTTGACTAATTTTTTTTTTACAATTCGATCTGTTTGGACCATGCACCTGGTTTTACTAAAAGATAAACAGCTCTGCAGCCAGCTCTTCTACTCTTTGAACAATCGGTATCTGGATGGTGCCAATATACTTATTTGCATTTCTTTTTGCTGAAAAAAGTTTTAATGCAGTCTTTCCTTACTAATTTATCTCAGACCTAAATTTGGTTAGACGAAATACAAAGACATAATATTTTATAACATTGCTCTTTAAACGAAATTTAGATAAAAACTGATACTTTTGTTACATCTAAAAACTAACGTCGTAGGTTCTTCGTAAAGAATACGAATCGGAACTCAATAATACAAAGTTTTTCTAAGTCTGTGTGTTAACATGAATATTAAATTGCTTTGGTTAGAGTATCACTTTGTACAACATTAATAACTAACAAAATAGTTTTTTCAGGTAGTGTATTTAGTGTATTTGTAGTGTTTACCGCGTCTGTCTCAACCATATTCCATCTTCCATCGTACTCCAGACCGTTTCGCAATATATACCCTTTGATCTCCTCAACATTTCTTCTCTTAAATAATGAATTTTTTATTTTCTCAACTGCTCAACTTCTTTGAGGGCTTTCTACTTGCCGACAAAGGACAGAACCATAAATTTCAATTTTAATGTCAACTGATAATTGGTATTTGAGATTGACTGAAGTTGAAAGTTGTTCAATGTGCGCTAGACAGAGAGATCGATTGCGAACTTACAAAATCATGGACTTTTTTCTAAAAAGACAAATATTTAAAAATATGTTCTACAAAATGCTTCCAAGATATTATATCCGTTCAGATAATATAGACTTTCTGACTTTGATGATAAAGGAATAATATAAAAAAAAAAAGTTCAAAGCATTATATAACCCAAGAAGCATATTTTAATTAAAGAATTTCACTTTTTAAGTAGTTCCTCAACTTTAGATGATTAGTTTTTTAACTAACTTCATTTACTTATTTTAAAATATCAAAATATAAATTAAAAATCTAGCCTAGTACGTTAGTTTAAAATAAAGTATATAACTATTTTAATAAGAAAGTGTTATGTCAGAGATGAAGAAATACTCAGTAACTCTTGCATTGATTTACTTTAAGAGATTACGTGGATAGGCCTCTCATCCAAGCCCTTTTCAACTTTCTTTCTGTTTCTTCAGGCATAAAAGTAGTGTCGATTGTTTTTCTTAGCAAGTTGCTGCATAAATGTAATTTTGATAAAATATTTTGTAGTGAGCTCATATAATGCTATTTTTAACCATCAAGCTTCTAATATATTATGTTAAATACTTTAGAAGTCTGTCTTCATTCTTCGTCTTAATTAATTAAGGAGTTTGGATTGGAATTCATCTAAAGCAGGATGCCCTGCTTTCTTTGAATTACGAATTATTAATAACTAACTAACTCCATAGATGTACAGACTCGGGTGTGCCTTGGATTTCCTGACAATATTACACCAGTCCTCTCTGGTCAGCGCCCTCATTCTCCGATTTCTGGCACCGAGCTCTGTAAGGTCCTTTTCTACATCCTTGGATCAATCATATCTTAGGTCATCTACTTCTGAAGTTATACACCGCTACATGTTGAACCTTTTTTTGGTAGTCGGGGTTCTGCTGTCCTCTTTCTTAAATCATGGCATTCTATCTCTTGCTTTTATAAACTATACTATGTCGCAGGATCCGAATCCCCTATGTCATACAATTCCCTATTTTTCCGGACTCTTCATTCACTCTGAACCACTACAGTCCCATGTGTCTTCCTAACAATTTTTTAGTTCCTAGCAAGAGTACCGATTCTTGAAATGAAATAACCTTTTTCTGAAAACCCATCGTTTCGGTAATGAAGAAGCAGGTCGAGTATTAACAGAATCTACTGTCTATTTGTATATACTATAAATAGTTAAAGTAATTCATAAGCAGATCTCATGTGTCTGGCAAAGTACATAGCTAATATTGAATATTGAATGGGCCTTCATTGTAGAACAGAAGGGGATTATCACTCAGAATTAGAAACTGCTGTTCAACAGACGTTTCTTGATGTCAAAAGGGATCTCTGTGTCAAGAGTGTCAAGTTACTCTCACAGTGAGACTCAAGGAATGTCTACAGTACAGAACAGATGTGTGAAATAATCCGTCATCACCATCATTTTTTTTTTTTTTTTTTTTTTTAAACACTGAATTATAACTATTATTTATGACAGTGTGGAAAACCTTGTTTCTGCCACTTAACATTGTACATTTAAGTTTTTATTATTACTGAACCCACCTAGAACAATGAAACTGATGATAAAATTTGGAGCAGATGGGTAAAACTACTGGTTACCATTTCAACTCTGTTGTGAAATGGTGCTAACCAGATATCAGTCGATTTTTAAACTTCATTGGGATCTATGAGTCACACCAAGTATTTAAATCTTTTTTAATAATTTATTTGAAATAATAAAATTTTATTATCAAGTTCGAGCTCTATATAACCCCGTACCATTGAAACCTCTCATGTAGAATGGTGCTCTCCACCTAAGCTAATTTTTAAACTTCACTGTTATCTACATATCGCTTTTTAATAACAAATTATTTGAAAGTAATCGATTTTATTATTGCTAAAACTTCTTAGAGCTATAAAGATGATGTGGTTAAAATTTGGTCTTGATTGGGTAGGTAGTTTTCGTAGTTAGTCATTACAAACGAAAAATGACTTGTCCTTTTATATAATAGTATAGATTTACTATACTTTATTCTGTTAGGTATATTTTTTTTCTTTTTTCTCTTGCGTTTTATATATGTTATATGTTGTTTCTTTTTAATTATATTGTTTTGGTTTTAATGCGCAATAATAGCCATTAGCTTAGCAACCGCTATCACTACCGGAGATATTTTTTTACAAAGGATTGTACTTGGATTCAGAATAATAGTAATAATAATAAATAAATTATAATAAAGTCATCATGTATTCATTTTTTAAAATTTATTAATATGTTCTTTTATTTTATTTTTTTTTTTATGTAGCCACCTGATACACCTTTTATAGGTAACATTACGATAGTTGAGTGTATATTAAAAGCTCTGCCATACCTATGTGAACTATTATTGCTTTTTACTACGATTTTGTCTTTTATGAATTCTATATATGTTAGAAAATATGCTGCTATGAATGTATTATTTGTAAAATCGTTATTTATATTATTCTCAATATTATCTGTTGAATGTTTAAAGAAGCTTAAATAACAAAACAAATATAAAATTCTTTGCATGGAGTAAAGAAATATTTTTGACCTTTGTAAGTATATTAGTTAAGATAATATTATTTGGAAAGTGTATAAGATATGAAATGTAACGGCTCCTTTACAAAAAATGTTCTGAACATAAATTATTTTGTTTTTTATCGCTTTACATGTGAAGATGTAGATTACAAAACATTTATAATTCTGCATATAGCTTAGAGGTTCACGAGAAATATTGTTATCTGCCACCCAAATTAGTTAATTTTATTGATAAAATGTTGATTGTTAGTATTAAAACAAAATCTCTGAGTTGAAGGAAAAATTGCAGAAAAATAATATATTATTTTAACTAATTATTTAATTTTAATTGAGCATATAATCACAATAGTGGAAAATTATAAATCAATTAAACATTAAAAATTTTTTACATTTTATATAAAGAGAGTTAAAAGTAAATATGATATTGCTAAAAATAATAGAATATTCTTTTGTGTAATAAAAATATTATAAATATACTATGTGGCCCTTCTATGCCTTGCCTTTGTCAGGTTTAACTTTATGGATTAAATTAATAAAGCTGAAAGTTTGGTATAAATTAATATACATATTGAAACTAAGACATTTACTAATAAATGTCTATATTTTTTGTTTAAGATCACCAATAGATATAATTTTTATTAAAAGTCAAAAGTGATAGTTTTTATTTAAACCTGGGATTCTTAAATTAAAACAACTCTCATACAGAAATGGAATGTTGTATAAAAAATTCAAGCCGACCCATCGACTACTTTCTGAGATTTTTTAGACACAAGCATACAAAAACTGCATTTTTATACATAAAATCAACGTTTTATATAAAATTATTATGAATAAAATATGGTTGTTTTTATTCGAACCTCTCGAAACGCTTTGGGACTTCCTATTCCCTCGGGGAATTAGGGCTAAAATGCGTTTAAAAAAACAACGCTCTTATATAAAAATTTAGAAAACTTTTTCCCTCGACTACTTTTCGAGTTTTTCGAACATGAAAATATGGATTTCTTCATTTTCTCACATAAAAATGATGTTATATTAATTGCAGATTTGTTTTAATTTTCAGTTAACATTGGTTAGATAGGACAATGCGCCTCACTCCGAAACTAGGCAGTGTAAGTTTTTTAACCAACGTAAGCTATCATGTAGGAAAATCTTCCCTATGCCGTCAAAGTTGTTTTGGCGATACTTTCTAGAGTATACCTTGACCTCTAGTACGATTCTGCTCCACTTTCCTATCTAGAGTCTTATTCTTGAAGTTCGGAACTCGAAGTTGGCTTATATCTTCTTTAACATCCTTTTGCTACGATTTCCTAAGGTGTCATCTCGACGTGTTCAAGCCAGATAGTTCTTCGTCCTGTTCTTTGTTACTTTTAATGTGCTAACCGCCTTGTTCACAGATTGGACCATAAATTAATTTCATTATCTTCCTCTCGAAAACTCGAAGAGCTTAGTCTAATTTTTTTATTGTATCACTTTTTTTATCCATCACTGTAACAAACTGCAGCCTAATTAAAGATTTATACAGGTTTCATTTGGTGTGTTTAGAGAGCAGAGTTGATTTCATCAAGTTTACAAGACGGAAGTACGCTTTATTGACTTGTATTATTCTTTTCTTTATTTCATCAATTAACCTACTCGCAGAATTAATTTAAGTGCCGTAAGAAGTTAAGGTATACTTTTTAAAAAAAGTTATTTAAGATATTACTGTTTTTATTTAAACATCTCTAAACGCTTGGGATTTCCTATTTCGAGAGATTCAAGGTAAAAGTATTTAATAAACATTTGCATAAAAATAGAACGATGTGTGAAACATCGACTACTTTTCGAATTTTGGGAACACAAACATTCGAATGCTGAAATTTTATTCTAAATGTAAATTATTTAAATAAAATAAAAAAAAATAATAACTCTTTAAGGTTTAATAAACTATATATTTTTTTTTAAATACCTCTGAATCAGACTAAATTCAGCTATAAATTTCTGAATTGTATTTGAAAGAGAATACATTCGAATAGGAAAATTCTAATAAATAAATTCTTAATAAAAAATAAATTCTTCCTGTCATCCTTCCTGCTCTCGTACATATTTATAACTTCTCCTTACAAACCTCTTCCTTTCCTACAGCATGGAAAAAGGTCCTAGTTCGTCCATTGAATAAAGTTCCTTCACCTACCACAGCATCTCATTTTAGGCCTATTTCCATCCTATCAAACATATCTAAGCCACTAGAAAGAATAGTCCATTCTCAACTTGCTACATTCCTTGAAAATAAAGATCTCCTAACTCCTCTTCAATCAGGCTTCCGTTCAGGTTATTCTACACAATCCGCTCTTTTAAAAATTACTCAAGACATTAATTCCTCAATTGACCAACAGAAAATTACTATCCTAATCCTCTTCGATTTCTCCAAGGCGTTGGATTCCGTGGATCATAAAATTCTTCTGACTAAATTACAAAAACTCTCCCTTTCCAATAGTGCTCTTGGCTGGTTCCAGTCCTTATCTCTCCGTTCCTAAACAGTTATTGTTCCTAACCAACCTCCTTCAAAATCTGTGCCTCTAACGCGAGGTGTTCCTCAGGGATCTTCTCTTTCACCAACTCTCTTTTCCGTTTATATTAATAATTCCCAATATCATTTATATGCTGATGACTTTCAAATCTACTTATCGTTTCATCCTTGTGAGATTTTTGAGGCAACTCGTAAGATTCAAGATGACATTTACAGCATTCACCAATGGGCAGTAGAGAATAAGTTACGACTGAACCCAGAAAAAACTAAGGCAATGCTAATTGGATCAAAACCCTCCCTTAATTCCCTTTCCTGTTATCCACTTCTTTATCTCAGTAACGTTCCTATTCAGTTCACAAACTCTGTCAAAAACCTCAGAGTAGTATTTGATCAACATCTGTATTGGAATAACCATATTTCCCACACTACACTAAACCGTGAATTTTTCCCTCGCAATACCCGTTAATTGTTAGTATCTTCCCTCATCCTTCCCCACCTCGATTATGGATGCTTAGTATACGGAGGACTGTCTGGCGAGCTTGAAATGAAGGTGAAAAGATTAATGAACTCCTTTATAAGATTCATTTTTGGGATCCCCAGGCGTTCTCACATCACTTGCTGGTATTCCGAGTTGAGGTTGCTTTATCCAAGTTTTCGGCGACAATGCTTCCTTGGATCGTTTCTATTCCAATCCTTAAAGTCCAAAAAACCTTCGTACATTTACGACATCCTTGCCCTTCGTTCTTCCATTCATCTTCTGAACACCAGATCTCAGCCTATAGATTTGTATATCCCTTCTCATCGAACTGCTTCCTTTGAAAAATCCTTTATTAATCGTGCAGCTTTATTCTGGAATTCCATACCCATTTCGATCCGCAATGCTCCTTCTCTCACTTCCTTTAAACATAATTTATTCATCTACCTCCTCAATTGTCAATCTTCCGGAATTATGTAATAATATTTTAGTGTTAGAATATTTCTTTTTATTTTCTTTTTTTTTTTTATTTCATTTTATTTTAATTTTGTTATTTACTTATTTTGTTTTTCTTATGTAAACCCAAAGACTTGTAGTATATAATTTACATTGTATATAAGTTGCTGCCTGATATGTACGCAGCCAGAAAATAATACCTTTTTATTGTTTTTTTTTTTTGTGTAGTTCTTAGGGGACAAGGTGTCCCAGAATAAAGATTATTTTTCATTTCATTTCAAAAAACTAAATTACAATATTTTGTAAAAATTAGCTATTCATAAAATTAAGGGAAAATTAAAAGAAAAACAATGCGTTACTTAGCGCTCTCTGACTGGGAAAAACAATAGATCATGTAATAATTTACATTATAGAATTAAAAGGATCAAATTACTTAAATTTATTTGTATATAACATTTTTTTTTTTTATTTCATTGATTTAAACATTGGAATTAATATTATCAGTATTGCATTTCTAAATAATCTATTTTAAAAGGAAAAATGAAAATGTACCAGATAGATCTTTTGTTGGACGAAGGTTTTGCTTAAAATCGTTAAATATAAATAATTGAAGATAAAAAAAAAAAAAAAACTTAATTTCTCCTTGACTAGGAAAACCAATAGATCATTGATATGCCTATCTATTGTCTATTGTTTTTTCCAATGTACAGTTTAGAATTAAAGGGATCAAATTACTTAAATTAATAATTCAATTAAATTAACAATTGTTGATTATTCGAAATAAACAATTTCGAGATAAAACTACAAACGCTACTTTTATCCCTGAAGTCAATATAGTTCAGTTCCTAAACGGTCCTAGTTATATTCTCCGTTTATTTTCTGATCAGGAAACTGTCATTAAATTTTCGATCCCAGCAACGCCAAAATTACTAAAGCGTACAAGAAAACGTCCCGAATATTAATAAATGTAGGCAAAAGTTTACTTGTTTTATTCAAACCAATGTAGCTCCTAAACTGTATATCCTAAAAAAAATTTCTCCATTGAATTTCTAATCAGGAAACTGCCGTCAAATTTTTGATTCCAGCTGCACCAACAGAGCAAGAACGTGTCAAAATGTTACACATTTGAGGGTGAAAAAAAAATGTTACAACATGACTTATATCATTCAAACCAATACAGCTCCTAGACAACAGGTCCTAGTGACAAATATTGTATAACAGAAAATATTTTCTATTAATGTTCAAAGAGTATGGGGGTTTCAACCGTGACTTTTTTCATTCAAAGAATATAGCTCCTAAACGAATAGGCTTAGTCACAAATGTTACACAACACAAAGTATTATTCTTTAAATTTCTAAGGAGAAACTCTCATCAAATTTTCGATCCGAGCAACACCGACGGAATGTAAAAAAAAAAATAGGTTTCAACAAAAAAGTATAGACTCCCGGCCAAAAAACATATTTTTGCCAAAAGAGTTTTCATAAACAATTATTTATTTATTGGATGTGAAATTAGTTCCCCAAAATTTTCAACCACTACGTTACTCTGTTTATTCTTTAGAGATGAATTCCGTTTCATAAACTCTGAAAGATTATTCCCGAATTCCACAGCTCCGTTATGATCCCTTAAATCCGTAAATGAACGGCATCATTCTGGAATGAAATGTGAACCCTTTAGACTTGAAAATTACTTTGAAAGTTAATAGTGAAACTTCCCTAACAATAGCCCGTTTGAGTATCAAAGGTTCGTTAGGTAGGGCTACCCAAACGACCTGAATTAGCTGGAAATTATTGCCCTTTCATCGTCACTAAACTAGCTCAATGTTTCAAATCCTTTTAGGCTAATACCTATCTGATTTGCTGGATATTTTGTAACTTTTCAATCATCAATTTAAACTATGAAAAGTTATTCAATTGAAGCGCCTCCAGCCCGTTGAAGATGTATATTTAGGCAACATTAGGCTAATTACCTAACTCAAATAGAGGCCGGAAATTAAGGTAATTAATACCAGGCATTCGTCATCCAATTATAATTACTCCTAATTGAGTAGGTCTGTCTACTCAAGATGTTTTCCATCTTCGTAGTATTGATCTCCAAACATTGATGGTCCAACAAACCCTGTTGAAATATGTTAACACAGCTTTCCTAACAAAAAATAAATAAATAAATCTCTGATACAGTAAATATTAAGAGAATTTTTTAAAATATATTTTTTTATTTTGAATAGTTAAAAGCTGCCATACTAAAGGGCAATAAGTAATATGGATGACAAAGACTCATTCATAAAATATGTAGAATGATATAAAATAAAAAAAGAAAATTAAAATAAACAACCTCTAACTATATTAGATATAAAATAAAATGTAATAAATGATTATATATAAAATGGTAACAACTGTTTAAAAAAAACATAAATTGAGGAAGAAAAAGTAAAAAGAATCTTAAATACAATCATATCATGTATACAATATTTACAAGCATCGCGGGGAAACTTGTCCCTCCAATTTGGGAGGACAAGCCAGGTTCAGTTCGCAGCGCTGTTTCTCAGCTGCGACACTAGCAGAATCCAGTGGAGGCTGTTAGAGAGCGCTATGGCACAGTAGCACAGAACTTGACTCGCGAGGCTGGCCAATGCCAGAACTCCAATATTTACAATAAGTCTCGAGTCCACTGCCGTTTTAATCTGCAAGGTGCGTTACAAGGATGCCAATAACTGGGTAATGAATGAGCAACAGGATTAGGGTGGTTAGAAAGGTTCTGATCGAGTTTTAAGAATTTAAGAGGCATGAGGGGTCAAGAACAAAAGGTATATAGTGGTCATTATTAAGGTCATGTTTAAGACATAATATTATGCATTTAAACTAGTACGAAGGACTTTAGATTGGAAGGATTGAATGTGTTTGATAGTAGATTGTTTTACTGTCCCCCATAGTTCAAGTCCATAGGTTTAATTGGTTTTGTATATGAGGAGTTTGTTCGAAACGGTGAGATGAGATGTCCTATTTATATAATAGGAAAATTCTTTAATAAACTACAATTAGAGTGTTAGAAAAAAATAAATTCATCATTATGTATCAGTGTGCTTTAAAAAAAAAACATCATGTTGATTGCTGTTTGATGCAGCTTAACTTCCTTGTGAGGCTTACAGAGTGAATCATTATTTATTATTTATTTACAAAGATTATATTAGGTTTATTTTTTTTATATGACCCTCGAAGACCAAGAAATGGCACTCTACAATTTTTTTTTTTTAAGTTCTTCTGTCTAACGCGCTCTTTTTTAATTTTTGTTTTAGAGAAACCTCTGTTTTACGATTTTTTTTCTCTTAATTTTTTTCATTTCTTGATACTCTTTTCTTTCGATACTTGCTTTCTATTTCTTTAAGTAATTGAAATGCTCATCACATTTACCAGATGTGGAGAAGAACAGCTAACTTGTGAATTAGGTTAAATAAATAAAATTATGTGTTTTTCTGAATGATTAGTTGATTTTATTTTATTTGTACAAGGCTCTGATATTGTTTCTATTTATTACAGCAAAAGCCAGAGTACCACAGGAGTCAATACTAGCTCCGCTATTATATATTTTTACACTCACGATTTTCCATGTTGACTAGACATAAAAACCCCACTGTTGCATCATTAACAGATACAAATGAAAAATTAAAATCGATTATATCAAACCACAGCACATCACTTTTACTTAAAATCATATTGACATACGCCACACAAATATACGGGATCGCAAAAAATACCCACATTAAAAAAATATAAATATTTCAATCAAAAATACTTAGGCTAATCACTAAATCGCCAAGATACATTTCAAACCACATACTTCACTCAGATTTACACGTACCCACAAGAAAAGAACATATGCATAACCTTTATATATAGGCGATTTCACAACAGACTTTATAGACATTATTCTATCCTCATTAATGACATAGCCATGAATGACATAGCTAGAAATACTCCCTAAAAAGAAGCTGGATGAGAGATTTGCTCGAAAAAATAATTATTTATTTATTTTTTATATTTTTTATTTTGAAGAGAAAAGATTTGCCCAGTCGGGATTCGAACCCGAGTCCCTTTTTCGGGATTTCCCTGGTTCGGATACGAGCCCGGTGGCCTAGTGGATAAGGCACCACGCTAGAAAAGTGGGGACTCGGGTTCGAATCCCGACTGGGCAAATCTTTTCTCTTCAAAATAAAAAATATATTAATATATTTATCAACCAAAAATAATTATCTCATAATTATAATATTTGACGTATGTCAACAAGATCCAGCTAACTGTAATGTTCAATGAACATTCATCCCCGATTTGTACATCGCAACTGCGAGTGCCCGGGGGTATGGATCAGTGAAGAGAAAAGATTTCCCTGGTTCGGATACGAGCCCGGTGGCCTAGTGGATAAGGCACCACGCTAGAAAAGTGGGGACTCGGGTTCGAATCCCGACTGGGCAAATCTTTTCTCTTCTAAATAAAAAATATATTAATATATTTATCAACCAAAAATAATTATCTCATATTTATTTTTTAATCCATGATAGGAGAAGGTATTGTTGTGTGCTTCTCTCCCTCACGCCTATAAGACCTATATTATTACACTATGAGCAAATTCACTTATAATTACTCCAATAACAGGTACGAATTAAAAAAAAAATTAATTGTTTATTTTGTTTTATTATTATGTGAATGTATTCATCATCTATACACGGTGTGTAAGAGAGTCTATGTAACACTACTGTTTATTACATTATTATTATTATTAGTAAATATGACTATTACTACAAAACATTTATTTATCTATTTATTCGTTTCAGATTGAAGCTTACATTTTCATGCATGATGGACCTCTCCAAGTTTCCTTTGGACAGCCAGGTTTGCACCATGGAAGTCGCAAGCTGTAAGTATTCACACCAAATTAACTTAAGAATGTCTTCCTTAATTCCTATTTATTAAGCTAATAATAGATTTGGTAAAGTGATATCATTTCTCTAAAGAGTTCATTTGTTATTTGATCAGCGGAAATGCTAATCTGTTGGTAATTTCCTTGTTCGAATTTCCCTCTATTATACAATGACAATGCCGTTCTCAGTTGCAAAGACGATCTAAATGTTTGTTCAAGGTTTCTATTGTTTGGTTTATCATCTGTTGAAATACATTCCTTGTCTCAGTATCTTCACAGAACATACTATTCCCTAAAATAGACCATGTTTTTAATAACTCTCAACTAGTAGTTTTAATATTCCTTGTTTCTTCTGAATCATGTTAACACGGTAAATAGTTTATTATTTTTTATTTATATTGAACCTGCGATCCCTCTGCGATAAGTAATATTTCCTTAATTATTTTAGGAGAGACGTGAATGGGAATATCTTAACTCTAGACATAACTCGGCCTATTTAAATGAAACAACGTTTTAAAAATAAATTTATACTATGCTGACATTTCAAACAGTGATTCTGTAGTTCTATTTTTAAAAACCCATTGAAGTGTTAAAACATAGCATGAAATAATGTCAGGATGAAATTAAGTCTGTACCGCAATTTGTAGAGATAATTATGGTATCCAATATCCATCCTTATCTGTAACGCCTCTATTCTTCCCAATTTAAAAACTCGTTTCTTAATTTATCTTCTATTCCACTATAAGAATCCTAATTTACCGCTGTCATGCTTAATATTAACTTGTATTTATTAGATAATATAAAATGAAACCCCGTCTTTGTTAGGAATAATTATTGGGTTGTTTCACATGAAATGTCCGTTTTCAAGGTAAAGGGATTTTAGTAAAAATACAATATGAAAACAATATAATTTTATTCGAAGTATTTACCTTCTTTTTCTACACATTTTTCCCAACGTGACAACAACTTTTTTATCCCGGATTTGAAAAACTCTGAGCTTTGAAGTGAAACAAAATCTGAAAACACACTTTTGATTTCAGCATCATTTGGTGGGTGCGGAAGAACTTCGTACCCCAGCTCTTTCAATTTATGCATGGTAAGTTTTGAAACGTGGGGTCTAGCGTTGTCGTGTAGGAGTATAGGGCCCTTCCGATTTACCAATCCAGGTTGTTTTTTTCAATAATTTTTCGTGCATTTGGCCAATTTCATTGCAGTAGGTTGTAGAGGTAATGGTCTCACCTCTAGGCAAAAAGGAATAATGTATGATTCCAGCCATGGACCACCATACTGTAACCATCAATTTTTTCGGGTGCAAATTTGGTTTTGGCATTTGTCCTGGGCTTTCGTCGATGTCTAACCACTGCCCTGACAGACGCTGATTGTCATAAGCAATCGAGCTGCCGAACGACCTAGTTTACACTCATAAAAAAATATTACACGAAAATCGCGTGTTTCCATGTTCATATTTGAAGGTATACTAAACAGTGTGTAATTGACTGGGAAGCTAATGTTTATAAAAGAAAAGTAGAGGATTAGTAACTGCTTGATTATGATATGTGAACTTTGGAAGTAAACAACAGAAACTCGCAAAATCCTCTATGTATTTCAAATATTATAAAATCGGACATTTCATGTGAAACAACCCAATAATAATTGTTGGTTTAATTTAATTATTAATTTAAGTAATTTCATCCTTATATTTATAAAATGTAAACTGGGAAAATCAGTACATGATAGATAGACACATCCATCATCTGTTGTTTTCCCCAGTCTAGTCCAGTAAAATAAGGCTCCAAAAGTTCGTTCTCAAGAAAATACTGCCGAACTTTTATTCTCAACGGATCTTTATGTTTTTTGGGGTACTGAATCCGAATCTGAAGTTGGCTTCCATGGCAGACGTCGGCTTCATATCCAAAATCGCAAAATAAAAAAAGCTCAAAATATCGGTTACTGCAATATATCCTTTCTGCTGAGAGAAGAGTTGAGACCTTATTCAAACGAAATGGTACTCTCTCAACCTACAGAAGAAAACTAATGAACCCAGAAACAGAAACTAGGATAAGTTTATAACAATCTATTTGGTTTGACAGAAAGCTATGCTTGGAGATGAAAAAGCCCGGTGAAGTAGATGAATCCTACTCGACAAACTCTTTTGTGTCTCAACACAAGCTCATTAAAAATTTTTAAGGACTTGGGCTGCTTTTTCACTGATATTTCTAGCTTTGTTGTATTAGCGGAAATCATAGACAAATATGTACTTCAGTATCAAACTTCAACCTTTTATTTTTGTAATTTAGTAGCTGATATTAGATTTCCTATAGGGTCTGGTGGGAAGTTAATTAAGAACTGTCACCTCATATTTTTATTTTTTACTTCTGCATCTTTCAACTTGTCTGCATTTTTTATATTATTGAACCTAAATTATTTAGCTTTAATCATTTTTCGGTCTGTTATCTATTAGATGTTTCCACTAAAATTGTTCCGTTTCTTAGTTGTTTTTTTTTACATTTTTAGATTCGCTGCATTGATTATTTATTCTTTTTAAAATGACCGTTTTATCAAATTCCAGAGTTCAAAAGTCTAAATATCCGTTTAAAAGTCTAAATGACCGTTTTATCAAATTCCAGAGTTCAAAATCTTAATGCTATTTATTATTTACCAATACTTAATAATCCCTTTAGAGCATTCTCTAAGCGTGTTTACTAACACTGGACTTCTTCAAAAAAAAGCCTCAGTTCGGTTATTTATCTCAAAGAAGAAACATGACAGTGTCCTTCAAAATTCTCGTAATTTTAAGACATTACTGGAAAAAAAAAGTTCACAGCCGCTGAAGCAACTCGTGAAATTATTAAATATGCAGGGGAAGGTGTCCTTGAAAAGCGCACTGCGCGGTGTTGGTTTGAAAAACTTAGAAATGGAGATACGACGTTGGAAAGGAAGAAGGGCTCCGGGCGGCCATTAACGGATATTGATGAGGTTCTGAAGGAAGCTGTTGAGTCAAATCCGTCCACAAGTACTCGCGAACTTGCCAGGTAGTGTTGTGTGTCGAAAGATGCTGTTAGTCGCCATTTTCTCTCCAAGGGGAAGGTGAAAAAGACCTGTAGACTGGTCCCTCACGAACTTACTCCTCAACAATTTTACATAAGTTGTAAAAAGTTTACAGAACTTCATGGGTTTGAACTCCTGCCTCATCCACCATATAGTCAGACCTCGCACCTTCGGATTACTACTTGTTCGATCCATGGCCCACTTTCTTCAACGGAAAAAAAATTGAAAATTTTTGAAGTTCAAAATGCTGTCCAGTTCTTTGCCAGCCATCCCAAGGAATGGTATCAGCGTGGCATCGAGCAATTGGCTAGCAGATGGGTAATGATGGTAGTTAACTATGGACTATACTTTGAGTATTAATTGTATTTTATATCAAAGAAATAATAATACAAATATTTGTTTAAAAAACGGTAGTTATATTTATTTTTTTATACACCCTATCATATTAAAAATGATGAAACGTTTTTAAGGTCTCCTTCATCTCTTTCTATCACTAGAAATCGGTTTTCATTTTTATTATTTTCTATTTCATTGGAATCGTTTATACTTTTCCACCCTTTTTAAGTTTGGAGATCGAATGTCAGGTGGTTTATTCATTTTTTTTTTCTAATTTGTTTATTTTATTTTAGGAAACTCAATATAAGTTTAATTTAGTTAGGTTGATAAAACAGGAGAAAACAAAATCAATTAAAAGTAAAATTTATTTATCTTTTATTCCTAATAAACTGGCATAAATTAATAGAGTTTGACAAGTTAGTGAAATATAATGGAAATATAAAGAAGGAGCAAGTTGGGCTTTGCTCCGGCAATCCGTAGTACTAAACATGTCCTATTTATCTCCATTTCACTGTATGTTTGGTATCATTCAACTTAAAGTACTTCTATCTTCACTATATAATCACCCTGAATCTTATACTTAATAAATTTGGAAAATTAAATATAATATTTTAATAAATTTTTGTCATTAAACAAGGGAGCATAAGCAGCAGAGGTAGCATAAGTTGACAATCTTCTATTAATTTCCCGGACTACAAAGACTGCATTTTACAAAACCTCTTAGGGTCAATAATGTTTTATACAGATATTAAGGGTGTTTGAAATATAAAATTAAATTTTAAAAAATGGAGATTATAAAATATATTAAAAAAAAAACCCATTCTATTTGCCTAGGAGGGATACATTTCTGATAGCATTAAGTATATTATTTTGGGGAGAAAAGTATGTAGAGTTTACAATTGTAGTGCATATTTAATATTATAATGAATAAATTTTAGTGAAGAATAAAAAATAATTTATGATTTTAAATATTTTTGGATAACTAGCTGGCCAGTGATGGCGTATACACTGCATTTTTATGTATACATATTTGACGTAATCTTCTTTGCTATTTTTAAAAATATCTTGTTTTAATTAAAGTCAAATTATTTATTTATTTATTTTATTTTAAGTTGCCGTGTACTGCAACATGGCCAGAGGCACCAAATTCTGATTTCTTGTTTATCTAAATGGTATTAAAGATTCTGCAATTCCTGAGGAACTTCAGAACATCTGGTTGATAGTTTTTGAACATTGTACCCAGGTCTTTGTTGAAGATGGGTGTTCCAGCTGTAGGGTGTAGACTGCTATTACTAAATATGTGCTCTACTGATAGAGGAACATGGCACCTTGAGCACATGGGCTGTGAAGTACCTTCAAGTAGGTGTTGATGTGTGAGTCTTCTGTTCCCGATGCGCAGCCTAGTCATCACCACTTGTTCCCTCCTAGAGCCGTTTAGCAGTGGCCAAAGGTTTAGTCAAAGGTTTTACTTCAAAGTATTAGATATCAAATAAATGTTTAAAGAGATTAAAGTACAATTAGCAAATGCAAGATATTCTGATTGCTTCCAATACCATAAATAAAATTTTGTTTTGTATTCTAAGTAAACTATTGAGTATTGTTTATATTTGTGACACATAAAACGTATTTCATTGCAATTTAATCCTCTTTATGGAATTCATTGCCCATCTCAATTCGAAAGCTCCTTACTTCCTTTAAACATTATGTTTTTCTTTACCTCCTGAATTTTCAATCATCCGAGCAAATGTAAAACATGAATATTAATTTTTTATACATTTTAATAATATACATAAGATGTACTTTATTTTGTAACTCATAATATAATTATTAATCAGTTTTTATTATTATTTATTATGATTAATTATCATAGGCAGACGATTGTCCTATGTATTGTACTCGTATGTTATTCTTAGGGGACTCGTCTTAGAATAAAGTTAATTTTTTTTTCTTCTATTTGTTTTATTATTAAATGACAAAAAATAAATTATTATCTTTTAGAAACCTACCAGAGGTGCGTATTCTAATTACTTCTAACATTAACCAGAAAGTGGGTCGACCTTTTCTTAATTCTGGTGCTACGAAATGATAAGAAAGAGGGGTTCTTCGAAGAATCTTTGATAAAGAATGGAAACCAAGTTTGAAAATTTTTAAAAATATAAAGATCTCCTTCCACTTTAATTTAAAAACTGTAGTGCGTTATTGTTATGATTTGATATTATCGATATGCGAACAATCACAGTATTAATGATGAATTCAGTATAAATATGAATATTAACATTAGTACATTTACATATTCATGAACTCATATATGAATGAATAAATGATTATACTCAATAATTCATATATATACATTTATTAAATATCTGATATACACATAGTGAAAATAGATTTATAGCTATTTTTTTTTCGTTCATAAATTCAAATCGTTTATCTAAAATTTTATAATTTTTTTTTTTTTAATATAACCTAACAATTATGAATTTAGTAAACCAAAAAACAATGGAATACATGTTCACATGGATATAAATTCCCAGCTGAATTGATATTAATTAATTGGTAACAAGGAGATCTTACATCCACATTATTTTCAGTTCTCCTTCGTCTCAACAATGTAGCGTTCTTGTTTTCTATTATTCAATATATTCTAACTTGTTACTATTTGTAGTAAAAATATGTTCGCTAGCTATTGGAATGTTCTTTTTTATGTGGAGATGTTCACTTTAAGCGCCGATTTTATCATTAGAAGCATTGCAAATTTCAATAAATACGAGTAATAATTTTATAACTCAGACTCTCATTTTCGATTTCGAGTCGCTGACAATATTTTTTAAGCACAGTTTTACGATATACCCGTCCTTCTATGATAAGGACCTTACCCTCAAGAATTCGCAAGTTTCAATTTTCTTTTTAGTCGATTCCAAATAACCCTCCGAGGTCTCGGAGGCTATAAAAATAAGATGGCCTCGGGACCATTTAATGTAGAACATTTATTGAAGTGCTACTGATGTATAGTTTCTGTATAGTCATTGTTATAATTTTACTGCACCTTTACTTATTATATATATTGTATACATTTGTAAATATCAATAAAATAAATAAAAAAGAAAAGTCATGTTATGACTTACACCATGTCTTCCTGAAGGTTTCCTTCTATCAAAAGTCTAATTTACTGCGATTTCTTTCAGCTTTCGAACCACGGATCACATAAAGAGGAATTCCTTTATTAATTAGTTCATCATTATACTTATTTTTGCTCGCTGTGAACTTTTTTATTTTTTCCTCTGATGCAGAGTCCTATTTTATTCTCGAATAGTATTAATGCTTAAAGTTTGCGGATCTTGAAAGTAATTAAAACAGACAATAATATATAATTATTAGAGATTACCTACTTCTTTTTTTTTACACAGTTTTTGTTTTTTGTCACAATTAAAAAATATTCATTCATAATTTAAAGGTACGATTAAGGTTGGAATAGGAAAAGGAAATTACTATTCTAGCAATTATATACCGACGATATTATTTATAATTACATATAAGATATTTTTTGTTACATATATAGGTCCATAAACGCGATATATTTTTCGGATAGTTCAAATTGCAAATTTTACAATCAACTATGTATGGCCTTATACAAGATTGAAAAAAACAGGAAGTTGAACGTCGATTTCGACTGCTATAACACTTACTTGACAAACGTCCAAATTTCCCGATTCACTGCAAGAAACGGATCTATATGACGATTATCAGACCTATATGCACTTAAGATATAGAATATGGGGATCGACCTAACACCCGCATCCAATCACTCCAATCCAAATTCCTTAGAAAAATCCTTAGTGCTCCTTACTTTTGCACAAATGAACTGATCCACAATGACTCCCATACGTCGCCGGTTTTCATATATAGATATTTCATTATAGTACTACCAATGGGTAGTTCCTCTACAAGTTTTAAACATGTCATTATATTGAAGGGTATACCGCATATTTCCTACATGTATTTTTTAACACAGGTGTAAATTTCTATTAACAAAAGAATAAAAAAAAAATAAAATAAACTATCTAAGAACAAGATGTGTAATGTAAGTAAAGTAAATTACTGATTTTTGAAAAAACAGAAGAAAAAATATAAGATAAACAATATCGCAAGCTACATGTACTGACAGCTATACCATAGAGCTATAAACGAAGTGCTTCGAATTTTACCGATGTCACTCAAATTCTAAACGACTGGTTGGCCGAATAAGTCGGCCAGTGACTAGTTGGCCAAAATCATAGTCGGTCCATCTCTAATAATTATTTGCATATCTATAACATTTATTTAAAAGTGGCATTCTAAGAAACCCTTGATTTTGTGGTAAAATAAGCATCAGCGGATCCCCTCCCCCCCCTAGCTAACATTATAAATACGTAGCTATTATTCAATAAAAGTCATTCAAAATCAACGCTCAGTCGTTAAGATCTAAACCAAAAATGTAAAATTATTGTTGTAGAACGGTGTGCTATACAAGCGATTATGAAAAATTTCCACGATTTGCTGGGACTGACTTATATTGTAACAAGAACAACACAGGGGTTTTCTAGTTACGGTTTATTAACAAAATAATTATAACACGAGAATCAATATAACCAACGCATCATTTTTACTCACTTACTCCCTAGCAACCAGCTAACACTCTTAGCAACGAGGTTAATTCTCCTTATTATGTTGCAATATATAATATTACTGAGTCCCTTCATTCCGTGATTTCATTTACAGTCATCTTCATTTAGGGCTTAAAAATCCGGGGGAAAAAAATTCATAAGAGATTTTTCTCAATAAAGTTGGCTTTAGGAGTTCATCTCTATTTAGTATATTGAGGTTCAGATAATAGGAAGTCCCATTAGATAGTAATTAAAAAGAACTGGAACAGGATATTGCCTGGAGGAACTTTATCCTTAAGATCGATGACGTGTTGCTCCCTGAGTGGGCTCATCAAAATAAGGAAGTCCTAAATAAAGTCGGGAGAAGCAGCAACATACGCTAGGAGTGTATTTAGGTCGTTTTCTATATATCCATGTAAGTTACTTTTATCAGTGAACTAAATTATTTAAATTAAAAGTGCATTTTTGTTTTCAGTATTATTTTTGTTAAATTCTCACCTTTCAAAAACAGTCAAAACTCCTGTAAATTCGAAGTTAAAGGGTAAACAAATTTACTTGGAGTTATCAATTTTTCATCACCAGTTCTGAAACATACTATCTTTTCAAAATATCAGCACTTTTTTACATAGATTATATATATTTAAGTATGTAATTTAAAAATGTGCCTCAAGAAATCAAATATATTGGTATTCTCCTAAGGAACTGAAAATAACCATAAATTCAATTGTATCTTCATGAAGATACATGAAGCCAAATCTCTTTGAATACTTTTTTTTTTCTTTTTTTTTTTTTTTTTTTTTTTTTACGAAGAAAATTTGAATGCATAAATATTAGGTGCGTTGGTTTTCCCTACTAGTTTTTAAAAGAATATCTTCTGATCAGGATGGCTATTATAAATATAATTTTTTTTTTTCATTTTATCAAGAAAATAAAGTAGATTATTATATCATAATTGTCTGACCAATTACCAAAAAATTCAATCTTCCCCAATGCCATATCTACAGCCTTATATGCAGGGTAAAACCGCACTTTATATAACGGAACGCGGTACTTAGTCTTTCTCCCTTATGTTTCAAACATGACTTTAATATCTGTCTAACTCTGTACCCACTCACACCGGCAGCTCTTAGAGTTTCTGGAAATCCTCTTAGCCACCTTTGATGAATATGGCCTCGTTATTTCCTCAGTTGAATATTAATTTGAACTACAAGAGCCTTGTTTATTTGCATATCGTCTCTAGATGGTCTTCGTTCTTAAATATTTCTTCGTCCGTTACGGCGGATAACTGATATTAAGTACACTTTATTTTTCATAATAGCCTGGCTCTCCCATTATAAATATCATTAATAGAATAAGCGTTTATTTGTACGTAGAGAAACGGCTAAGTGGCACCATACCAGATATCCATCAGACGAAAATAATTATAACAATTTAACTAACAGGCTGAAGTCTAATTTTTTTTTTTTTTTTTTTTTTTTTTTTTTTTTTTTTATATACATATTCCGCCAAACAGCAGGTTTGGCATGACGAGAATTAATAGTTTTATTGAAATAAAATAAATGATAATACGCTATTATACTAATACATAAATATTGACATTCTTTCCTAATAAGAGAATATTTGGATTTATTTCGCATTACCGTCACGATAAATATTGACTTGCCAAAATAGAATCGAAATCAAACCACTCGATGTATTACAAACAATGCTTCATTGCGCCCGTTCTTTGTCAGTTATAAATTTAAAAATAAAACAGTTTTACACAATTTAAAAAAATAAAAATAAATTAATTTAAAGAAATAAAAGGGTTTCATTAACAATAGATCATAATATAAATATAATTAGCCCCGTGTTTGCCTTTTAGCTTTGTTCCTAACGGCCTGGACCTTCTCGATTATTATCTCATTTTCTTCTAGACCCTTTTGTTTTACTAGAAACAAAACAAGGTGGTTAGAGTGGAAACAATGCTTAACTTGGTTAATTCTAAAATGTAGTAATAAGAATTCCTTTTTACGGCACCACTTTAACTTCTTGGTACTCAGGCTCCCTCGCAACTCAAAACAAATTTTCGAATAGCATTAGCCTCGCCTTCCAAACTTATAATTATGGAAGCGATCTATTGATCCCAGAAACTATTATGAAAATTAAATTTCTGTAATAAGAGCTGATGTAATTTTCCGTAGTTATGATGATAAAAAACAATAATAATGAAAAATCAAGTAATCAGACACAATTCTATGTTCTGAGAATATATACAATACCTCTTCTACCTACACTCCGACATTAATAATTTATATTAACGTTTTTCCTTTATTACTAGTTAACATAAATTTAGCCTTAGAATAATGTATTCTAATCTATTTATTTTTTATTTTCATTTTAAGAATGTATTTATTCAAATGTTTAATCTAAAATCTTATCCGTTCCTATCTGAGTGATAGAACTTTCAAAGTAAACCATAAAAATTCCTATTCTCCCCTCTTTACCTATCTAGGCCCCAAGGTATCCTAGGCCCCATCCTCTACACGGTGTATACAGCTGACATTCCAAATCATCCTACCACTGTCCTCACCACTTACACTGATGACACATGTGTGTTATCAGTAAACAATGATCCCTTCATTGCCTCCCAAACACTCCAATCCCTAACCCTTCAAGAATGGTGTCAAAAATGGAGAATCAAAATAAATCCAAAAAAATCTCACAAAGTAACCTTTACCCTTCGTCGTAAGCCCACGACTTCCTGTCCTACAGTATCCTTTAATGATATTCCACTAATCCCTGTTGAACAGATCCGCTATCTTGGACTCCACTTGGACAAACGTCTTACTTGGAATCCACATACAAGACTAAAAAGACAAGAAACTGCCCGTCGTTACAGATTACTTCAACATTTATTAGACAAACGTTCAAAGCTCCCAATTAATTACAAAAGACTAATATACATGACTGTGATTAGACCTATCTGGACGTACGGAGTTGAGCTTTGGGGCTCCACTAAACCATCCAATTCATCTCGTATCCAATCCTTACAATCCAAAATTCTTCGAAAAATCCTCAATGCACCTTACTTTGTCACCAATAACCTGTACCACTTACAACCCAAAGGGTCTCGGGTTCAGTACTTAGGTAGGCTGTACTGTTTCTAAGCCAACGGTTGTGAAAGGAGGTGATTTGGCCAAAATTTACGCCGCCAAGTTTTTCCCCCAATTAAGGGTACCCACTTTTTAGGAGGCTGGGTGTGCCCCAGAAGGGTCTCCCAATTCGATCCACGGCCGAAATAACAGAAAATAAATTTTCTGCCATCAGTCGGACTCGAACTCGGGCCCGGGAGCATGGTAGTCAAGTGCCTTACCCACTGAGCTACCGCGCCTCCCTTGTCACCAATAAACTTATCCATAAAGATCTTAATGTTCCATATGTTGCAGATTTAGCCCAAACCAGATATCTATCCTTTCATAGTAAGCTCCATAACCACTCAAATCCCCTAATTTCTCAACTTGCTTCCCACACTATTCCTGATAATCCTCCGAGGCGTCTGAAAAGAAGATGGCCCAGAGACCTTCTAGTGTAGAATTTTTATTAAAGCGCTACTGATGGGTAGTATTTTTCATGTTTTGTCACGTTATTCTAATAGTTAACAGCACATTTACTTGATGTATAAATTTTGTACAGCTGTAAATTTCAATTGTTATTAAGAAAAAAAAAAATCTAAACTGATTCCTAACTTAAAAAGAGTAATGGATTTGTTAACAGTTGGTGTGTCTGTATCAGCCAAATTAGAAAGAATAAAAGTAGTTATACCTATACTATTATATAAAACGACAAGCCATTTTTCGTTTGCGATCACTGACCGCAAAAACTACTGAACCAATCTGTACCAAAGTTTAACTACATCAGCTTTATAGTTCAAGGAACGTTTTTTAATAATAAAATGTATACATTTCCCATTAAAATTGCTGTTGAAAAAGCGATAAATGTGTGGTGCGCAGTGAAGTTTTAACACTGACCGATAGCACCACGAAGGCGCGATAGGGGACGCTAGTCCTATAGTATCTATAGTACTAATATTTATGTTTTATGGTGTAAATAAAAAATGATTAATTTTATTTATTGATTTAGGTGATCCCTTAAGACAGTTACTCAGAAAAATCAAATTGTAAAAAAAATTTAATTAAATTCGAAATTAATATCAGCGAATCGATTCTGTTTTTAACGTTATGTTAAATTATAGTTATATGTAAAATTTAATTATTTTGATATGTATGCTCCAGGCAATAAAATAAATTTTCAATAAAAATGCATTACGATGATAATAATATATAAATCGTAAACAACATATTTCTGTTCCACAACTAAAAAACTATCAATGTGAATACCGATCAGCTGTTTATCATCGATATGCGTTGTAGTTCAGAATTGCATTATGAATATCAAGGTGGCAGTGATAGCATAAAACATATTTATAATTTTAAAATTTATAAATAAATATATTGGTATGTTCTAAATGCGTCCAATTTGAAAATATATACAGGAATGGAAAGATGGTTACGGTTATTTGCACTTTTAAAAAAGACAAACTTTTGTAGTTCTTATTGGGTTATTTTTCGTATGGAAGGTAATATTAGTTGTAGCCATGTATTGTGTAACTCAGGATGTTTAAAAAGTTTTTCATGAAATATTCTGTCAGTAAAGTAGTTAGTGTGAGTAAAGTTTGAGTCCATTAGTAGTGTTCTGCTACGTTCGTGGTTTCTTTATGTGATAATTTTTATTTTATTTTAACGCTCCCATAAATCTTATAGGATTAAAATCAAAGTTTTTCTTTAAATGTTAAAAACTTAAAAACTACTACTATGTCTTCATAAGATTTCATAGTATTTAGTTTAGTAGTTAGAGATAATTATTACAGAAAACCCACAAAAATACATTTTTAACATTTATGGAAGACTGTATTGTCTTAAATAATAAAAAAATACTTTCTCGACGTTGAACTTTATAAAATAAATTGGGTTGAGAGCTTAGATTAAAAAAAAAATTACAGTTTAAAATAAAAAAACTAGAAAAATACGCTATTATAGCAAACCTAACTAAAATGATAAGTTCGGTGAACAATTTGCAGCAGCCAGACCTTTTAATTGCTTGAGTTCAAGTTTCCAAGCTAATTTCCCTGCTCTATTCGTGATTTGTTTACAATTATAACACAGTTTATTTAAAATCAACCAACAATTTTTGTTTTTTTGACATATCTCAGAGTAAGAATGGGCAAATTGTTAATTTAAAAATCCTACCTTGCACAAAATTTAATTATCTAAAAGTTTTATTACATGAATTTTTTTTTATTGGATTAGTGACTAATGACTTCATTCCTGTGTTATGAACTCATAATGAACAAAACTAACGTTTTGTGAAATTTGGCAAAATATCTCGATGTTTGAGAATCGATTGTGGCTGTAATCAAATTCAGCTTAAGAAATGTTCTTAGACGCACAGTTTAATAAACTTTAGTTTTGTAAATTAGACATTTTTCGATTGAAAGGATTTTTCTTTGTTTTTTTTTTTCCAAAAACTGAAAAAAAAGTTTGATTTTTTTTGCTCCCTAAACATTTTTCCCTTATCAAATTTATTTTCATTTTTGACATTTTATTATCAGGATCTTTCTGGATCATATAAAAACATAAAACCTCCTACTCCAACTTATGCATGGCAGACCTTTATTTTAGGGATATTTTAACTAGACTGATTGAAAACATTAGAACAAAGATCTGCAATTATTATATTGTCATTGGTCCTTGAAACATGTGCAAATTTTTATTTTAATCAGATTGCTGAAAATCAGTAAAAATTACGATGAAAGATTTCGTTACATACAGGTGAAGTTAATAAAGGCGTATTAAAAATAAATATTGTTTCTCTAAACGTAGGAAATAATTACGTATAATAACGCCATGACTTTAATCCATATTAAAATAAGGTTTTTATTTTTTACTTCAATAATATTTTATTTTTATTTTTAAACTGGATTTTTACTTTAGGAACACAAGAGACTGGTTGGTACCGAATTAGCATTTACCTAGCTTTGATTCTAGGCTAAACCCATCCTATCTCAGTTTAGGAATTTACTGGTGTCTAGTATAGTCTGCTAGTGATAGCTCATGAATAAATCTAACCCAAAACCATTTCATTCCGAGATGTAATGGAAACCGGCTATTCATCATTTCGGCCTAGGAATAGTTAATTTCCCAAGTAATGCTAATTAAATCCAGGACTGTATTAATTGTCAAATCAGCGTCCGATCCTAAAGCCTGTTAATTAATCGATCTCTGAATCAACTGTTTACCTTACTCTCATAATATTCAGATTTTTGGGAAAGTTATATTTTACGAAAGTAAACTGAAAGTTGAGACTTAAACGATAAAAAAAACCAGCTCGTCAATTAGGATTAATTGCCTCAATTAATTGTCTCTTCGTAAGGAATTATTTTATTTGAAAACTAGTTTCAAATGTTAAACATTCATCAGTATTAAAACAAAATTATAATGAGGAAATTCAAACTATATACCCTATAGCCAGGGGTATATAGGGTATATAGTCCAATATGTATCCAGTATGTATCCAATAACGGATACAGTAATTCGACAATATATTAAGTAAACAAATCATTAAAAAAAACTATGAATAGTATACACTTAACACCCAAAAGAAATATATTTTGACCCCATACTTCCCATACTCCCCATACTAACATCCACCAAAGTTGGAAAGGAACTAAGAAAATTAGTTTAAAAATATAACCTTTTCAAAAAAACGGTATACTAAAATATAATGAATGTGAAGCTAAATACATGGGAGATTAAACGAACATATGAGAGCATACAATAGTAAGACCCAGGATAACAACTTCGCTATCCTTTTAAATAAAAATTACCATAAACTCAACAAGGACGCGGGACTAAAACTTATAAATCAAGTAGAAAATAGCTTAAACTTAAATATTTATGAATCATTAGAAATAATAACTCATTGAGTTGTATTATAGGATGATTATTTCTAGACTAGGAGCTTATTTCTCCAATAACCAAGTCGAACTGTTTGCTATCCTTCAAGCCGTATTATTAATTAATCATTTCATTATTTTTAATTTTATATATATATATATATATATATATATATATATATATATATATATATATATAATTAACTATTTTACAATAATCGGGCTACAGGTCTCTTACATTTAACAACATTTTGTTCAAACAATATTATTATTTATCCATTTTGTACATATACACATTTTCTTTCTTCCTTCTCCTCTCTCCTCTCTTACGTTTCGACCCCTTATTTAATGGGATCCTTTTCAGAACAAAAACTGGGTACCCCGAAACTCCAGGCCAGTAAGCCCACCGACTCCTGCAGCAAGTGCTTGCCAGCTCAGACACCAGAGTCTCTTAAAAAGTTGGTGGGCTTACTGGCCTGGAGTTTCGGCGTACCCAGTTTTTGTTCTGAAGAGGATCCCATTAAATAAGGGGTCGAAACGTAAGAGAGGAGAGAGGAGAAGGAAGAAAGAAAATGTGTATATGTACAAAATGGATAAATAATAATATTGTTTGAACAAAATGTTGTTAAATGTAAGAGACCTGTAGCCCGATTATTGTAAAATAGTTAATTATATAATTTCTAAAGGTCGACAAAATATAATTTTGATATATATACCATATATTTTATTTGTATAGGAGAAAAGAACTTCAGTAAATTTAAAGTGAAAAAACAAAAAAAAATTTATAAGAAGAGTTTTTGTCTATAATGAAGAAAAATTTACCGATGATTATGTTTACCATTATGGAACAATATAAAGGTTATAGTTAATAGATATTTCTTTGTATATTTAAAAAACAAAAAAACAAATGATTATGTACCATTATGGAACAAATAAAGGATTATTATTATATCAAAGAAAATTTATTTAACCAATTCACCGGCATCAGATTTATTCGATTTGACCAAATTTAATGTTAATTATTGTTCATATTGACTGGCATCTGACTGGGATGAGATATTGGAAAAGGAGTGTTTTAAATGAGCTTAAGGAAGGGACTTGTGTTATTTCAGGAGGGAGAGTTATCCAGAGGGTAGCGGATCGGACAAGGAATGCTGGTATAAAGTTGTTCGATGGAAAGGCAAGTATAGGTCAGAGGAACGTGATTTTGTTGTGAATCAGGAGTAGAAGGAAGACTTAAATTTCAACAGGTTATAAATGTATGATGGGCGATGGTGATAAATGATCTGATAAAGGAATGAACCCAGGAAGTATGATTTGCGGGTGGATGGGTAGAGCCACTTCAAGGCATTGTACAGGTGTGAGACATGGGAACGCCTCGGGGTTCCGAAAACAAATCGAACGAAGCAATTCATAATTCTCTTTAACCGTCTCGAATAACCTTTATAAGTGCTGCTACCAATAGGTAGTTGATTTGAAAACAAGTGAACTGTCATTTTTATCGTTCATCATCGTATTTACTTGATGTATAATACTTTATATTGTATATACAGTTGTGAATTTCAATTAAATAAAATTAAAAAAAAAAAAAAAAAAAAACCTGTCTCGGAGACCCATAGAGAGACCACCATACACTACGCAGCCATAAGTGAGGAAAGATGAGCGAGGAAACTAGGAGTTTGCGATTGGATTGTGGGAGGAAATGACGGGAATGATTAAATAGCTTCAGGATTCATATTGAATTTCTGGATATTTGGGCAATTTGAGGCTTCCAGGAAAGGAATATCATATATAAAGGGCATGGTATCGATAATGATTATTGTATTTACACAGATAGCGAAATCAGCCTTTTTAAGACCGAAAACATATATATGCATGAATTCTTCGTAGAAGAGATCAGGCGAGAATTGATCTCTTGCTACAGTCAATGAATACATATTTCCTTCAAATGCATAAAAGCCCATGCAGGATTACTTGGACATGAGAGGGCAAATATAGAAGCTAAAAATGTGGCTAAGGATACAATCCTTCAATTTTCATTTAATACAGCACCGATTAGTACTAATAGCACATTTTTGAAAACAACAGCTCGACAAACTTTATTCCTTTTTTTTTGTTCCGTTTCGTATTGTTTCCAAAAAAAAAAACCAACCAGTCATAGGAAAAACCAAAATGACCCACTCTACTATCTGCTATCTTTTTGAAGTCTGTTTGACTCCTTAAGTGATATGTATTGGAATTCTTGTCTTAAATAGATAAAAAAATTAATACATATAGTGTATGTATAGTGATGTAGTTTTTAAATGTTTGCATGTTTCAGAACTGCTGATGAATGTTTAACATTCGATCCTAGTTTTCTGATAAAATAATCGCAATAGAAGTGGCAATTAATTCATCAATCCTAATTGTATTGATCCTTCTATACCGTCATGCGTACCTCAAAAGAAACAGCTAGTCGTTTATCGGTCACTCCAACGTTTATTGGACTTGAAGGATTGTCTTTCAATTAATTACAATTCTATTCTGGACCCGTAAACCTTTTTGGACTTATGGAGTCAAGCTTAAAGGCTTCTCTAAACCTTCTAATTCATCTTGTATCTTTACTGTCCTTTAAAATTCTTCGTAAGATTCTCAATACTCCTTATTATGCCACAAATAAACTTGTCCACATATCTAACGGAGATCTACTTCGAACATTTTCCTTTTTTCTTGTAAAAGAGTATATTTAGACAGACGTAATACCAATATATAAATCCCAAAGTTGAAATAAATAAATCATATAAAACTTTTGTAAATATCTATACACATATATAGTACGAGTATATTTATTTGCTAGAAAGTTTAACCGTTACTGTATTTACTAAAACTTTGAAGAGCTGAACAAAAAGAAATTGATAGTATGAAAAAAAGAAGGTAGAAGACTAGAATATTTACGGTTGGGTCCTTTAATTGTGGCTTGTTCGTTTAATCCAATTCGACCCTCGCACAGGGTGCCACAGTCAGTCCCATTCTCTTTTACTGATTTTGTACCTCTTTTCCCCCTTTATTTTATTTAGGTTTCGGATACCAATGTCTACCGCCTGGTTTCTTGTTTTGTTCTCACAAATCGTAGCTCTTTAGCGTTAAAAGATTTTATCCATACGTAGATAATTTTATTTTATTAATAAATTATCATTTTATTAATTGAAGGGTTTGATGGAAAAAGGAGCTCCAGTTTACTGGAGATTGGAGCTTATGTAAACTCTTGTGTTAAAAAAAAGATAAATATTAGTTAGTAATATTAGTTAGATGACTTAGCTCCAATTATAATTTGACTTAGCTCCAATTGTTTGTTGTAATGTGGCTCAAAAGATGGGACTGCATCTTATATTTGTTTTTAGCAAGTTTGTTCAAATCATGAACTAGTTACATAAATTGATAAATATAACTTTTTTTTTTTAAAGCAAACCTTTCAATTCTCAATAATTAAATATTAAAAGCAGCAAGAAGAAAAAAATGTGTAAAAGAGGAGCGCGTTGGAATTAGTACATATCTTAATTTGTGTTATAATTTGTATTGGTAGATTTTAGAAACTATTTCGATTAGGAATGTATGATATTTTTATAAAATCCAATACATTGGTCAGATTCTCTTTTAATAATTATATTTTAATGTTCTTTGAAATAATAAGTTTTATTTTGACAAATATAACCGTCTTATTTGACGGTTATATTTATAAAAAACAATCATAAAAGAGTATCATTTTAAAATAAGTATATATTTTCGATTGGTATTATAAAAAATAAAATTTATATTTCCTCTGTTGGAAACTATTGTGATCTGAAAGGTTGGTATGATATTTTTATGAAATCAATGGATCGATCAGATTTTAAATTTGTATTTAAAACTTATTCTAGTACTAAACGAATCCGATTTGAAAATATTATAAGTAATCGAAAATTCTTTTTACTCATAGTTACTTATTTTTTCCTATGAAAATGAATTTTTGCTGTAACTATGCATTGTATAAGACTCTTAGGATGGTCATGAATTTTGTTATCAAATATTCTATTGTTTTAATTTGATTAAAGTTTGAGAATGTCTGTTTGCTGTGTACACACAGTCACGTTTTTATTTTTTTATGTGATTTATATTTATTTATTTTTTAGCGCTTCCTAAACTCTGTAAATATTTTTTTATGAATGTTAAAATTTTTATGACTAGTAATATTACCTTAGGAGTTTTCATGATAATAGTTATATATGGTTACTATAGCTAATCCATAAAAATAATAAAAGTAAAATGTATCAAAGAGAGACATTGTAATTTTATACTATTTTTTTTTTTTTTTTTTTTTTGGTGTAATAAAAAAACATATAACTCACACGTCGATTTTGGATGATAGTATATTTTGTTTTATAACATCTATTTTTTTTTTTTTTTTTTTTTTTTTTTTTTTTCCACGAAACGGCCTTGGAGACCACGCGGATATCAATTTTTGGCTCCTCTCTTGTTTTTTCTTTCCTTCCATTTCTCTTTCGTTATTTCTGCGTGTCTTTTTTTTCTTTCTTCTGTCCACGCCACTCCCTTTTTTTGAACTTCTCCTGCCCACAACAACCTTCTGTGAAGTCTGGGTCGGTAGTCATTAGTTCTGTTTTTTCGTAAGAGATATGTAGACCTGTTTTTTTCCGAAATTTCTGTCAGAATGTTTATTTGTTCGATCGCTTCTTCTTCCGTTTCCGCTAAAAGTGCAAGATCGTCTGCCCTATAACATCCATTTTATTTTTTTAAAATATTTTAATATAGTTAAACCAAAAAATAAATTAAGATTTATGCATTATTCGCCACTTCTTTTGAATTTTATAAATTATATCGAATAAAAAACTTCCAGTATTTATGGCAAATAATTAATCTATCCTCATTGTATCCTACTATTCCCATCATGCGTACCTCAAGTGAAAAAAATAATGTATAATAGATTAATTTGGAAAAAAGTTTTAAACCCGTTTAATACTTATTATATTATTTTATATTATATAATTATTATTATTATAATATTTGTAGCCCATCTTCTCTTGTTCCACCACTTAAGGGGTTAAGCAGCACAGGATAACGCATCTCTCAACTGCTTTGTGGGTCAGGAGAGGCATAGCGGGACCCCTTAAAGCAGAACATGAGAGAATCTGGTCCATTGCCAGGACTTCATTATCGAATTTCGTAACAGATCGCAAAGTCAATGCTTTGCGAAGAGAATTGTAAAGTTAGGTGGAGCTTGATAAAGCTTTAGATGACAAAATCTTGTACAAAATCAAATGCACAAGAGAGGTTTTCCAGGATTTTCATCGTATTTAATAAAATAGAATCGAATTTTCTATTAATCATCATCCTGGATTTCCTTTCAATTTTCATTTTATTATAAAACTAACAAAAATTATTAATTTTTTTTCAGTTTCAAAAACCATTGAAGAGCTGCGCTTGGAATGGAAAAACGTGAGACCAGTTATCATGGGAAAAGGATTGAAGATGCCACAGTTTGAGATTGTCAAAATAGCGGCCTCTGACTGCCAAGAATCTTTCCAGATAGGTTCGTTATTTACATTTATCTCAGGAATTATTATTTCTTATAAGTATTATTTGTTATTTCGGTGATTGTGAAGAATTAGAAATTACCTCGAAAATGAGTTATCTGTTAACCTTCAAAACAGGATTTTTAATATCTCCTATTTGAAAAAAAATTGTTAAATTCTACTTCTAAATAAGACCTTAAAGTATCTATTCTGTTGGTATTTTAGAGTAATTATAGGAATTTATAAATTGATCGAAAAATTCCCTATTATGAAGTACATTGTTTTGACTTATCAATTTATTTACAACAGCCAGGAATTTATTATATTATTTAATTGTTATTATATTAAGTTATTTAAGAGTGGAAATAATTTAAATATTAGTTAGTTGCTTCGATTGAGGGGTAGAATTCCAAAACCAGGCAAGTTCCATTTATAGATTTTTTTTTATTCTCTTATCTTCAGGTGGAAGGTTTTCTCACAAAAGTAGTAAAATTGCATTGAAAATGGCCATACAAAAAATAAGGCTTCTTTCTAATCCACACAGACGTTCTACTTTTATCGACCAGCTGAGAAAAATTTTCAAAATGGATTTGCCCGAATTTGGAATTTTACGCCTCACGTATTGGAAAATTTTTTGTTTTTATTTTTAACTCTTCATTTTCTAATCAACGATAAATCTTTTCATTGCTTTCTATTCCAATGAATAGTTTATTTTGTTTAAAATAAAGATTTTCATTACGCGATTATCATAATTTCTTATTTACCACAAGTACCCGATTTGTATTCCAAATGAGAAAACCATTTCTTTCCGGTTTTAAAAGTAAATTCCTCCATGAAATCGATACGGAATCATTAATTTAATCATACGATATGAAAGCTGGTTAAATTTTCAAGTTTTTGTGAGATTTCTAGTTCTGTGGATTTTTTTTCGAGAAACGGTGAGCATTGAAGTATTATACGAAATTGTATGTTTCCTAAATAAGGTGAAGATCAAGCTGTTCTTTATATCCAGAGTTTGTAAAATTCCAGGTTACATGTAATCTGGTATTATAGGAAATTCAATGCTAAATCTGAAAATTTGGTTAAAGTTTGAAAAATAATTGAGCAAACTAGCGATATTATAGCATTTATGGCAAAAAACGTAATTATTATCACCACATTTACTTGATGTACCGTATATATTTTGTGCAGTTGTAAATTTCAATAAAGTTATATAAAGAAAAACAAACACATTTGTACACAGAACTATAAAAGTTGTCTATTTTTTAAATAATTGAATTTATTACTTTGATAACAAGTATATTGCTTTATTTATTATTGAAAAATGTTTTATGGTATTTCACTCGATGTTGAAAAGCACTGAAGAGCTACTCAAAGAATATGTGTTAAAAATAACAAGTAAATTGAAAAAAATTTGTGATTCTAATGACAGTATCATTGTCATAACTTTTAAAGAAAATAATTAATTATAACACCAAATATTGATCACGATATCTTATTAACAAATTCCATGGAGAACTAAGGAGAATCAAATAGCAATCAAGGTTTGAGGTGAGTTGGAGTTGTTACGGGATTTGATGATTTGATTCCAGTCATATTCCAGAACCCAAAACTTTGTAATTGAATTTGTTTTCAATTTTTGGGATCAAAATTATATTTTTAGATTGCTATAAATATATTGTGTGCTAGAAATAAACATGTTCCACATTTTGTCTGCCATCTTGTTTTTACTATCAATATGATTAGTTTTTTTAGTTTTTTGAGCTGACAATCAGAGAGGTTATGTAACATGTGTTTAGAAAGGTGCGTGTGTGAAGGTATTGGCAACGATTCTGTTTGAATTTAGACAAATTCTAATAAAAACCGGTTATAAAAAAGAAATCGTGATCGAATTCTCTATATTATACCCAAATAAACAACATACGAGGTGTGATCAAAAAGTTCTAGGACTGAATTTTTATACATTTATTCATACAACATACAGGTTATTCAGATTTGTCTCCTTCGAAGTACTCCCCTTGGGAAGCTACACACTTTTCCCACCGGTGTTTCCACTGATCAAAGGCCCCAGAAAACTCTTCTTTTGTAAAGGTGTTTTACAGCTCCGTTGTTTTTTCTTTAATTTCGTCAACTGTTTGAAATCTTCGTCCTTTCAGGTGTCTCTTGAGCTTCGGGAAAAGAAAAAAGTCGGCTGGAGCCAAGTCAGGTGAGTAAGGGGGCTGAGGAATGACAGTCATTGCGTTTTTTACACAAAAAGGCCATCTTTATACCTCTTGAACCACTGATGGCAGCATGATCTGCTTAGACATTCTTCACCAAAAGCCTCTTATAACATCAAAAAGGTTTCAGAAAACGTTTTGTTCAGTTTCACCCAAAACTTCACACAAACACGTTGCTCTTCTTTCACATTCATTTTCATAAAATAGCCAAACTCTATAAAACTAACCTCAAACAAACTGTGCTAATGTTACTTTCAGTGATGTTATGATTGATCTGCAAACACAGCTGTGTTCCTGTTGAGTCAGGCAATACAATGCTGCCAACCGCATCGCTGTGAGACATTGCATTCCCATAGTATATAAAAAGTCCTGGAACTTTTTGATCACACCTCGTATGGGATATTAAGCCCATTATGGGTAAGATTTCCGTTAGGACACAATGTACTATTGATTTAATTTATAAATATATTTTTTAAAATTAATATTCTTAATAAATAGAACAAGAAAATTACTATGACTAGCTTAGATTTATGATTGTTACATAACATGAAAACTGTATGAAAATATACTTTCTTTTGTTTTAAAATAAATAATGCAGCCATATTCTTATAAATTGCTTTTTCCTGTTGAATCCCACCCCTTAAAAGGATTCAGGCTGAAAGCTGGGGAAGTTATCATACGATTAAAACAAACAAAAGTTATATGACTAAAGTTTCAGATATGTAAAAATATCTCGGCTAAAAAAAGATTTAAAAAAAAAGAAAAATGACATATATACACAGTTGAGAAAAAAAAAAACAAAGCCACAAGAGCAGCTTACAATCAGATATCATTATACAAAGTTATTTTAGTCAAAGGGTTATACTTTAACTGTAAATCCCCGACCTGGAACACATTTTATTAAAACTTCGTATTCTTTAGAAGTCGGGAATAAAGTTAGGGGAGAATATATACATATTTTTATTTAAATAATATTTCCTGTCTATTTTGACTTTATAGCAGCAAAAAGCATTGCTTTACTTCTTCTACATTAGTTTAATGAAGCTGTATAAAATAATTTTCTGAATCATGAAAACATTAGAAACATAGATAAATCGATAGTTTCCTTTAAATCAGCTCAAATAGTTCACTCTATGACTGCCTTTATTTTGAATAAGTTTTAGAAACTAGGTTTTAAATATATTTTAATTTAATACTGTATTATCATCTTGTTTACCCAGTTAACACAGACACGGGAAAGGAACGTGAAGAGAACGAGCCGAAACCGTGAGGAGTAATTTTAAATTGTAATCCCTGATTTTCTTCTATTTTAGTATTTATAAAGCAAATAGGCTACTTAAATGCTAAAAGTCATTTAAGAGTACATATGTGTAGATTTTGCAAAACAGCTTTTTTCACCCATTCTTAAAAAGAAACTGGGCTAAATACCACTCAACCGCCAAGTTTCTCCCCCAATTAAGGTATCCACATTCTTATATTCTCTATATTCTTCTGTTCCTTATTCTTATTTCGTAAACTAATGGAGAATTGTATGCAAATTAATAATTATTATCTATTATGTTTTTATATTTTACATTGTGTTCGGTTTATACAATTTTTGTTTTCGCTAAACACAATTTGAAATCAAAAATATTTGTTAAAGATATCAGTATAGAAGGATCAATACAATTAGGATTGATGAATCAATTGCCACTTCTATTGGAATTATTTTATCTGATAACAAGTATCGAATGTTAAACATTCATCAATCAATTCTGAAACATACAACAATTTAACTTTAATTTAGGCAAACCTACTTCTAAAAGATATCAGGACCTATATTAGACTAAATTTGTAGAGGCGAAAAGGGTCAGGTACAGATGGGTCCTTTAGGTTTTTCCTATGACTGGTTGATTTTTTCTGTTCCTGTTGCAACAAACTTAAAATGGGGCTATTGAAAATCATATAGAATCAGACATAGGGAAAATATTAAGGACCCATCTTTTCCTTACCCTTTTCGCTTCTACGCATTTAGTCATCTATAGGTCTTGTCCCAATATATTATATTTCCTGTCTTACGCTAAAAAAAAATAATGGAGTAAAGCCTTGGTGTTTTGAAATTGTTATATGTTTCTAGCAACAAGTTTTAAAAATAAAAATAATTCCAATAATAGTGACAATTAATTTATCGTACCTAATATACCATTATGCGTACCTCACATAAAGTGATTATGTCCTGTGAAGCAGTTTTCTTTTGGACAATAATTCGTTTGAGAATCTACAGCTTGGGTGATACATTCTGTGATTTGTTCAGATACATCACAATTTTCGGTTGGTGCTATTTGTGAGTTTTAGATGATTTACTGTTACACAGAGATTTGCGACAGAATGCGATCGTGAGTTGAATTCTTCAAGGTATTGTGGGTTATAGGACACCCAAACTGAGATGTATCTAGTAGGATAGCTAAGTTTTCGGTTATTTACCAAAATTTATACACCAGTTGGAAAAAAATATATATGAGTTAAAATATTTAGCCTGTTTAAAGTAATCATAATCATTAGCTAATATAATTCAGTGCTTTGTTTCAAAGTGCTTAACTTGACTGCCAACTTTTTAGGCTGCTCGTTTGATCCGCTATCAACATCAGCTTTAAGTAATGACCAGGATTTTTATACATACATTATTTTATTCAGATAACCGTTGATCAAATCATTTTACAGAAAAAACTTGTTTAAAAACTTTGTTTAGTTGAAATGTTTCTGAGTTGCAAAGTGGACACCCTTGACATGAAGGACATCATTATTAGTGACCGATTGGTCGAATTTTCCTTTGAAATGTTATCGCAGTTTACAGACCTTTCCAACCTTTAATCATGCCAAATTAAAATTGCTGACATGGAAACCACAGAGAGCTTTGAAAAGTTTCCTACTCTTTGGAGGTAGCCCTATAGTGTGTCGCTCTAATAAATAGCCTTCGTAAATTCTCTCGGACATCGGTTTCACATTTATCGGCGTTTTTATTATTGTTCACTGCTAGGTGATTTTTTTCGTTTCGTTTTTTCAGTCAGGCGCCTTGGGGATTAATCACAGCATTGGTTTGAAACGACATGAAGATTTAATGAATTTTAGTTTTGCATGGTTTATCGCGAAGTTTGTATATTTCTCATAGCGCCACAGAGAAATGGAAGTGTCCACTGACCAAAATTAATTACTTGATTAAACCAAATTATCAGAAATTTATTGATAGGAAAATAAAGGTTTAAGATCTGCCTCGATCTGATGATCGATGACCCGACGGCCGAAGGTCACTATCCCTATGATAGTGAAATATTGGTAAGGAAACCTGCAAATACGTCAGAATATGGCTGAAATTTGTATAAAACACTTGGGATGGCATCTCAATGGATACCATGGTAAGAAAATGGATTTATGGACAAGTTTATTTGCGACAAAGTTATTAGCATTAAGGATTTTGGATTTAGATTGAAATACATTGATAATTGAAATTAAAATTTTTGAATACATAAATACATTGTAGCCAAAATAAAAATAAAAAAAATAATTGTAGGTAAAGTTGATCGATCACTATTCCAAACATAGTTTTCTATTGAAAGAGATTCCAATTTACCTTCGACCAAATTGAATATCTTTAGAATTTAAAGAATTCAAATAACGGCTTTCTGATGACTATTGACGGAGTGAGATCGCGACCCTGCAGAGTAGTGTTGAGGTAAAAACGCTGAGGTGAAATATCTACATCTAGATAACAGACTAAAATAATGGGATAGTAAGCGATGATAGCGCTCTATCTATGGCTTAGAGGTAGTTTACCTAAAGTTATTTCATTGCATTACCATATAAAATGAAGTTATACATAATATTATATTTTTTTTTACTTTTTAAGAAAATATCGAAAATATTTTTGTTTCTTATAATGAATTCATTGAAAGGACATTACATCTCGATTTCGAGTTCTGGTTCCTCGAATTAACTATTGAAGTGTGTCACCCTTGTGGACAATATTACCATTAGAAGACACTTGTGAACATATCATTATCTATATTAGGTATATATATATATATATATATATATATATATATATATATATATATATATATATATATATATTACCTATAAAAATAAATCAATATACCTAACTTTTACTCTCAATATTTTATTATTTCATTAAATCATTTTTTTTTTTTTTTTTTTAAGTGCAAAGTTTAAATTATATATTTTATTTTGTTAAAGAAATGAAAATTTACATTTAATTTCGAAATCAATAAATATATTTTTCAAACATTATTTAAAGAGGCAGTTACATAGCTATTGAAAATATTGAATATAAAAAAAAATATTGCAATGCTTTTGATAAACTGGTTTAATAACAATGGTGTTCCAATCCTTTCATATAATTATGGAAATCTGTCAATACATAATCATTTAAATGTATTGTGAAATTAAAATATGTAACTATTTAATATGTTATACAAAAATCAAAATATATTTTGAATGATTATATAGTTGATTAAAAATAATTAGTGATTAAACTAAAGAGAATGTGCTGATTAAGAAGGCAGTGAAAAGAATAAGAAAGGAGTTTGGCCAATGTTTTTTTAGATCCTCTATCTACTTATTATTTACCATTTTACATTTTATATTAAATAGAATTATTACTATATATATATATATATATATATATATATATATATATATATATATATATATATATATATATATATATATATTTATATATAAACTTTATTCTAATGATTACTTTGTTTTTTGTTTGTTTTTTAAATCAAATCAAACACGTGCCGTTTCGTTCTACTACCCTTGATTTGAGTAATATCAAATCTTATATTTGAACCTAGTACCAACTAATATTAACAAGATTGTTTCGAAATCCTAAAAAAGTCATATTTTTATTAAAAATTCTGAAATATTTGAAACCTGGAACATATTTTTAAGTTGAATATTATTTAAGAGAAAGGGAGTGTCAGATTTAATAAAGAGGACCCCATATTTATTATCGGCCTGAGAGGTTGGGGAAGAACTTTAGCACTCCCGCCCTGGGGGGTTTCCTCCTTGAAAACACTTATAATCTTACATTAATGTTACAAAATATTGTGTTTCACTTAACACTTCACAATTATAACAGGTGAATAAAATTTTATTTCAATATTCGAAGCAAAAGGGAAGGTTCCTTGATAGCTTGTTTAAGTTTTTTCTTGAAACTGTATACTCTTACGCAAAATTTTTATAAACCCAAAATATCAATTTACCCAAGGATGATCTGTCACACTCGAGAGCAATAAGTAACAGAGGTGAACATTAATCCGTAAATAAAATATAAATACTAAAATAAAAAAATAGTAAAATATAATTATGAATACTAAATTTAAATAAATAAAAACACCGTTACTTTAGTAATACTATTGTGAAAGGGTAGGAAGAATGGATTATTTCAGTAGTTGTCGCAAAGACGTGGATAAGTCAGATTACCTTAAAAACGAGGTAACTATGAACCTTCAAAGTTGTATTTTCTATATCGCCGTTGTGAAAAATTGTTTAACAAGGGGACGTTTGCAGTTGTAACTCACAGATTTGAATGCCGATTTTCGAGTGTGTAGTAGGGACCTATAATAGAGCAAAACTAGAGTTATAGCCGCCAATGAGCATTAGGAGCCGAGAAAAAAAATAAAATATGAAAATCACGTTTTATTTTTTTTCTCAGCTCTCCGTCAAGATAGAGAAATGATTCTTTCATATTTAATTGCAGTTATGTATACTATCAGGTATAAAAATACTTTCGTTATGCTCAAAACATTACCCTGCTGTAGAGTGCTCAAAATCTCCAAAAAAATGACAAAATTCCAAGGAAACCCGCTTTAAATCAGTGGAAACTTTTTTTTATGAACAACTGACCTCAAATCTCGATTTAACGAACGATTTTAAAATTTTATGTATTGTAAAATATTCTAGAAGCCTGAGGATGGAACTAGGGTCCTGAAACATGTTACAACATACATAAGAATAAAATAGGAGTAATGCCAAAAAATACTTGTATAAATAATAAAATCTCCTTGAGCATAAATTGTAATTATCCTATTTATTTGCGCCATACACTGCCTACTTATTTCCGTCACATAAGATTTACTCTGCAGTGTATTTATTAAGCTGATAACAAATTAGTAAATAATGTTAATAATCATTATATATATTGAAAACTTAAGGTGAAGCGGCACCTTAAGGGTTGACTTTCGACAGGGTACCCGATTGGAGAATACTTATCTCTACCAAGAACTAATGACATACTTAGTTCCGTCGCCGGTTATACCTGGAGATAAAGTTTCGAACAAGGTAGTCAAAGATTCAAAAGAAGAAATGCAAAGATTAAATGGAGGGGATATACCCATATTTAAAATGGTTCCGTTAGTAAGAGTTTTTTCGGATGTCTTGTGAAAAGGGAAGAGATACCAAAGGGACTAAGAGCCCTATAAGAAGCAGACTAAAATGGAAGACCAGGAATGGTACCAGGTAGAGATGGACCTTGCGATGTTTACTTATGATATAATATATATTAATTAAAATAGATTCACCAACATTTATTATTCATCACCTAATTGTCACTAATTATTATAGTACATGGTAGGATAGTAAGAATTCTATTGTGTCACTAGGAACAAGATGTAATCTTAGTAACAGTAAAAGGATTTAATAACCTTCTAAGAAATTTGGTTCAATTTTTAATCGCTATCCATTTTTGATTGAACTTATTTTTATTTTTATTTTTTTAACAGGTAACTACAGTTGCTTAGTCGCTGAGTTCTATTTGAGCAGATCTGTTGGATTCCACCTCGTCCAGAGCTACCTGCCAACAATACTCATTGTCGTGATTTCTTGGGTTTCCTTCTGGATGGACGTCGACTCTGTACCGGGAAGGACCACGCTTGGAGTCACGACTCTTCTCGCTGTGTCTTCTCAATCTGCAGGTGATGAATTTTAATATTAATTTAATAAGTAGCTCAAGACTAAAACGACAAGAAACTGCTCGTCGTTTTCGATTACTTCAACATTTACTTGACAAGCGTTCAAAGCTCCCAATTAATTACAAAATACTAATTTACATGACTGTGATTAGACCTATCTGGACGTACGGAGTTGAGCTTTGGGGCTCCACTAAACCATCCAATCCATCTCTTATCCAATCTTTACAATCCAAAATCCTTAGAAAAATCTTAAATGCTCCTTACTTTGTCACAAATAAACTTATCCACAAAGATCTTAAACTACCTTACGTTTCTGACTTAGCTCAAACCAGATATCTATCCGTTCATAGCAAACTCCACAATCATTCAAAACCATTAGTATCACAACTTGCTACTCATTCCATTCCAGATAACCCTCCGAGGCGTCTAAAAGAAGATAGCCTCGAGGCCTTCTAATTTAATACTTCATTATATATGGTAGAACCTTTATAAGTTCTATATAATGGGTAGTTGCTTTAAAAACAAGTGACGTGTCATTTTTATCATTATCATCGTATTTACTTGATGTATAATATATTGTACTTGTAAATTTCAATTAAATAAAAAAAAAAAAAGTAGTTATTGGTATCAATTATTTAGTATTTGTGTCATAGTTGCCATTTAAATTAACAATAAGAAATATTTACCGTGATACGCAGTGGAGTACTCCTCACTCCTAACAGCAATTAATAAAGAAATCCAGGAATCCATAACCCTTCTCGAAAATTGACAGCAGTCGGACCGCAATCCAAAGATAATTTTTTGTATCAATCCCTTTGTAAGATTATGATTAACCACTTAGGCTACTGATGAATTGATGAATTGTGCAAAGAAAATAATAGACCACACAATTATTGTAGTCAGAGAGGGCAGGAGTCTTTTAATACGAAGAGTTGCTTCGGTGCTTGATCATTATAATTATGTTTCTTTTAGTTGACATTCTAATTACTATTTTATACTTTATATAATTAGATTAATATATTTTATTTAAAATACTTTTAAAAAAGTCGTAGTATTTTCTTCATACATTTCTGTTTTAACCAGCAGAACATTCTTTCAATCCTTCAATAGCCTTAAAAAAATTGTGGGCAAAGGAAATAAACGATATGACTGTATCTGTATTTGTTTTTTTAATTAATTAATTAAGAAATAATGCTTACTTAGTAATTTTACATGTTAATCTTTGTTTGAATATATATTGTTTTTTTTAACAATTTTATTTAACACCACTCAAATTTTATTCATCCAATTAATTATTTTAGATTGCTTTTATATATATATATATATATATATATATATATATATATATATATATATATATATATATATATATATATATATATATATATATATGTAATTTTTTCTTGATATAAATCAATATTATTAAATATATTATTTTATTTTTGAAGATGGATCAATAGATCCAAGTTAAATGTAATGTTCAATATGAACATTCATCCCCGGAATCACATCGCGATTTGCGAGTGCCCGGGGGTTATGGATCACTGAAGAGAGAAGATTTGCCTGGTTCGGATACGACCCCGGTGGCCTAGTTGGATAAGGCGCCACACTAGAGAGGTGGAAACTTGGGTTCGAATCCCGAACGGGTCAAATCTTTTCTCTTCAAAAATAAAATAATATATTTAATAATATTGATTTATATCAAGAAAAAAAATTACATATATATATATATATACCGGTGACGGATTGTCAATAGATCCAAGTTAAATGTAATGTTCAATATGAACATTCATCCCCGGAATCACATCGCGATTTGTGAGTGCCCGGGGGTTATGGATCACTGAAGAGAGAAGATTTGCCTGGTTCGGATACGACCCCGGTGGCCTAGTTGGATAAGGCGCCACACTAGAGAGGTGGAAACTTGGGTTCGAATCCCGACCGGGTCAAATCTTTTCTCTTCAAAAATAAAATAATATATTTAATAATATTGATTTATATCAAGAAAAAATTACATATATATATATATACCGGTGACGGATTGTCAATAGATCCAACTTAAATGTAATGTTCAATATGAACATTCATCCCCGGAATCACATCGCGATTTGCGAGTGCCCGGGGGTTATGGATCACTGAAGAGAGAAGATTTGCCTGGTTCGGATACGACCCCGGTGGCCTAGTTGGATAAGGCGCCACACTAGAGAGGTGGAAACTTGGGTTCGAATCCCGACCGGGTCAAATCTTTTCTCTTCAAAAATAAAATAATATATTTAATAATATTGATTAATATCAAGAAAAAATTGCATATATATATACCGGTGACGGATTGTCAATAGATCCAAGTTAAATGTAATGTCCAATATGAACATTCATCCCCGGAATCACATCGCGATTTGCGAGTGCCCGGGGGTTATGGATCACTGAAGAGAGAAGATTTGCCTGGTTCGGATACGACCCCGGTGGCCTAGTTGGATAAGGCGCCACGCTAGAGAGGTGGAAACTTGGGTTCGAATCCCGACCGGGTCAAATCTTTTCTCTTCAAAAATAAAATTATATATATATATATATATATATATATACTATTATATATATATATTTGCTACTCATTATATTATGTAATATATATATATATATATATATATATATATATATATATATATATATATATATATACTTAACTTAACTTGATTATTCTGATCCCACTTCAAACCTTGGAAAAGAAATAATAGATTTCAATATAATTTAAGAGGTTCAAAGCGTATTGGGTAAAGGGTAAAGGTATAAAGGGCGTATCGGGGCTCGCCATGTTAATTAAATTAATTATTTTAGAATCTATATAATTTGTAAGGCATATAGGTTCAGACTGACATTCCTGACATAGCAGTTTTAAATCATTGTTAAAGTGTTATGTAATTATTCTTCTGTTTTATCATGCCTTTTTTAGAATGATATCTGTGTAAATATTTTTGGTTTAAATTACGTTAGTTATGATAATTTTATTTTAATCTATTTCATTTTAAAAGAAAAAAGTTGATTTAACTCTTGGTTCTCGGCGAGAAGTCACGTATTTAAACAGTAAAGTCAACTAGAAAATCTTTGTCACGTTAGCAATCTCCAACTTTTTATGCCAGGGACGTTTTTGTTTATTTAAGTAATGAAAATTTCAATTCATCAGAATAATTGTTTCGTCCCCCTTTTATACAGAAGCGTCTAGTTTGTGAGGTATGATAAAAATTAAAATGGTGACAGTACATTTAGCTGTAGAATCAAAAGCACTGCTTAATATTATCACATTCATATTATGACAAAAATTATTTAATGGACTTACATGGAATGAATACCAAAGCATTTTTCGATAGATGATAAATGTGATTGCATTCAACAGAATTAACCCAACTTTACAGGAATAACTAACGACTGTAGACAGACAAAAAATAACTAAATATATTCAATTAAGGATTAGTTTTGGCCAGTGAACCGTGAATGAATACCTTCTCGCTGCTAGGATTTCAAGTACTTGGGTGTTTATATTAATGAAAACGAGACCCTCGACAAAGATGTTTCCATGAAGATATCCCAAGAAAGGGAAATGATTAGGATCCTTAAATCAGCCCTCTGGAATAAAGAAAACAACATATCATTCTTTTCTTCTTGGGAAAGCCCTGTATGACAACGAAACATGAACAACCAAACGGAAATATGTCCATAAGCCGCTCTCTCTTGAAATGTAAATTCCTTATAAGTAGTTGTGGCATCTAAAGATTCTGACACATTCCTAATAAAGTTATTAGGGAAACCAAAGGGCTGGAGAGGGATATTTTCTTCTTACCGGGCTGGAGAGGGATATTTCTTACCGAAGAAGACATGGGTTGAGAATGTAAGAAAAGAATGGCAGCAAGAGCACTGTTGGAAGAAAAAGAGAAATAGGCAGATAAGAAGAATTGGCAGGAAAAGGTTCTGTGAATCAACTTTTATTAGGCCAGTTTTTGCGTATGCATGTGAGACCTGGATGCTCAGAAAGGCATCTTCAGAACGATTTGACAGTTTCCGAAGAAAAATCCTTGGACGTTTAGTGGGGCCTCAATTTGAAGGATTGCCTCGCTTGAGAACAAAAAAAGAAATTGATTCAATGTACGACGATTTATTTATCTCCCAGTTCGCTCGAGTCCAACTTTTGGAATGGTTGGGGACGTTCTAAGAATGGATGAAGCGAGAACAGTAAGAAGAATTTACCTTGGGAGGCTGGAAGGAGTTTTGTCTAGAGGACGACCGAAATTTAGATGGATAGATAAGGTAAAAGAAGATTTATGGAAAAACGGAATATACATCAGGTGCTCTGCCGATAGGGACGATAGGCAAAGGCAACTGACCAGGCCAAGGACCGCAACATGCGTCTGTCGAGCCAATAATGAATTAATGAATAATTTAGTTAAACTCAAATAAAAGTTGACCATATTAATGAATTCGAATTGATTTATGTCAATATCTTGAGATAAGAAATAATGTTGAAATAATAGTTTTATTTAAATATTAGGGGAGCTTGGCTTAGTAATTATAATATAGGACATATAGTACAATGCATAGCTTCAAGGAAAAGCTATTATTGACCATGAAAATCGGTCCCTGATTTCTGACTCTAAATATACGAATCATCCATTTTCCTTTAAATCACAACAAGGGACAATGCGAACCATTATTGATTCAGTCTGCAATTATAGAATCAATTGTTGAAACCTTGTAACATTTTCAAACCCAATTTGGGCTCAAGTTTTCCAGGTTGATTATTACGGTAGGATAGTATCGACTTACCTTCATTCCTTCCCAATTAATGTTTAATATTGTTCCTGATCCAGAATCAGCCCTCGTCATTGTTTGTCCTAAAATCTGGTTATTTAATCGAGTCTTAATAAGTTCTGCAACTGTTTTAAGATCCCAGAAAACATGTCGGTCTCTCACGTTGACCTAATAATTAAAAACGGTTCCTAAATCTATACCAGTTTGTTGTAGAAGTTAAATGATCAATTCGTTAATGTTCTGTACTTGGTTGGAAAATATTTTCTGAAAATGCAGTAATTTATATTTTATATTTTTTTATATCACAGTTTTATCCAAGATTCTTACTATGGTTAGATGTGGGTCTAAATGCACTCTTTATAACAATAGGCAAATGTTCATTTATACCATATTACTCTACGTATATCTGTTTCATGAGCGTTCCTGATATTCCTTCCAGATTCATTTTCTAATATTATACTCACTTGAGGTACGCGTGATGGTATAGAAGAATCAATACAATTATGAACATTAAATGTATGCTAGCCCTCAAACGGGTTAATATTAATCATGTAATCAAACATTTTGATACTTAAAAGTTATAAGTCACATACATGAGCATTCCTTTAGGTTTTCCCTCTATGTAGAAACTAGCATCCCCCTTCGTGGCTTCTCCCTCTCCCAGTAAAGAACCTCTAAGCAAAGGACTTCTACTAGCAGAATCTTTATTAGCTAATGATCGAATTTTTATTTAGGTATCGATAAAAATCTTGTATAGTAGAAAGCTTGCAAAAAAGAAAAAATGAATTCACTATTCACCCAAATATATTACATTCCGTGATGTTTGCCAGATGATATGATTGTTAGGGTTTCCAGTTCTGGAAAGTCCAACATATAATTGAACGTGAGAGAAACACTCAATTCGAATATTTATTTCAACGTTTTTGTAAGTCTAACCCAGCAATAGCAAGTGTTTGTTAATTGCAATAGCAAAAGAAATTTTAGTAGTTAAAATCAAAATGGTTGATCAGTAGGAATCAACAAGATTCTAGGATTAATTTCGATTTCTCCTGTCGCTGTTCCACAGAGAATTATAGCCTACATGATATTTTCACACAAAGCAGTAATTTTTAACCTTTCACCATTGCACCGAGTAGATGCATGGAGTTATAGTACTATGGAGAGGCCCTTCCCATATATTGTTCCGTGAGGGGCGAGACCAAAACATAACCGGCCACGCTCACTATACTCAACTGACGACTTGCATTCTATATAGCCTGAGGCAATTGAAACGGTTCGTAATAAATAAAATAAGTTTATCACTAAAGTAAAGAAATCGCAAAAATAAAATAACAGCAGTACAAAGTCAAGGAAACCAAAAATTGAACTGATAAGAGGTTAATATACTGATAATACGGTTCACACCAAAATGGCTGCTTGCGCTGGCTATTGAGAGATAAGCCCCCTCCAATTGTCTATAACTCCATGAGTAGATGGTTGAAGATCACATTAATGCATTATTAGACATCAAAATTTGAAAGTATAAATTGGTAATCCAGAGGACAGATAATGTAAATATTATCTATTATTAGCGATATATTTGTCGATTTTTAAACATCACTGTGATCCAAATGTCGTACTGAATATTTATCTCTTTTTTTTATTACAATTTAATTGAAAATAATTAAATTTTATTATCAATTTCAAACACTATTGTAACCTCTCATATAAAATGGCGTTCGCAACTGTCGGTGAATTTTCAAACTTTATTCTTATCCACATATTATTCCTTATTTAATTACAAACTAATAGAAAATCAGTTGATTTTATTATTGCTAAACCTTCCTTGAGCTATAAAGATGATGTGGTTAAAATTTGGTACTGATTGATTCAGTAGTTTTCGTGGTTAGTGATCACAAACGAAAAAAGGCTTGTCCTTTTATATAATGGTATAGATTGAGATAGTATATGTGTTAAAAATAGTGTATAATTAAAAAGTTTGATTAAAAATATGTTATCTTAAAATTTTATATAATATATAAATATTTAATCGACTAGATTTTACATATTTCGCCGTAAAAGGTTCACTTAAAAAAAGTTAATAAAAACTGAAGGATAATGGACTTTAGTCGAAGCACAGATTTATTGAATATTTAACGCTTAAATGTTCAAACATATTTTTTTCCTCACTCTAGAGGCCCAGGAAAAACATGGCCTGTCCATTTCCACGTGCAAATAGATTGCATCAGAACTTTAATTTGTTTTCTTTTCAATAAAAGCGCGAATAACTAAGTGTTATTTTATTTGAAAGCTTTTAATACGAATCGTTTAGACAGTCGTTTCACGTTTTAAAAATCAATTAGAGGATGTTGTTAATTCTTTTAAAAAAATAATAAAAAATGTGAAATTGTTCATATTCTATTAAATTACAGGTTCATCAACCATTAGGTTTACTTTGAGTGAATTATCCTTCATCTGGAATAGTGTCTTTATGTAGTAGATACGAACTGAATCGGAAATAATGTTAAATACAAAACGTTGAAACGTGTCTCTATTTTTTTTATATATACTAACGTCGGTATTTAATATATAACTCATTTCGATGACATTTATATAAATGAACACTGAAAGAGATCTCAACAGTTGTTGAAAAAATCGTATAAGAAATTGAAGTGCGAAAAGAAGGATGTTAATGAATTCCAAAAAAAATATAATAAATAAAAAAAAAATGTACTATGTTACTTATTATTTTTACTTAAGTTTGAAGAAATAGGCTGCCAAAATTTTATGTGGTGAATATTTTTAAAGTATTTTTAAACTTTGAACATGTACCTAATAGATTTTATTTATAGTGTTCAGTAGATCAGAGAATGTAGATTCGGGGGAAAAATCAATAGCACCTCCAAGACAAATTCAGTACTCTATCGGAAGTGTAGTTCTGTTGATCCTAGCATTCACAATCCGATCTGTAGAATTTCGCTGTGAATGGCAGGCTTAATTGGAAAAAGGGAATTGTGTGGAAAAGTCAATCTCCACTTGTGTACCTTCAGTATTGTGTTGTATGGTGCAGAGGTCTGACTGATGACAAATAGGTTTTCGAGCCGTAATTGAAATTCTTTAAGAGAACAACATAGAATTTAAGAAGAGACAGCATGGATAGACATTTAAAGATATAGACTAAACAGAAAACAATTTAAATTGACAGTTTAGTTGATCCAGGTATATCGGTCGTATGCCACAACATATGAATACGAATAAGCCGAAATAAGTGAAATCACTCTGCAGAAAACTTAGAGGTTAGCTCAAAATCTTGTAAGAGAAATATTACGAGGAATCTAGACGCGTAACAAGAATGGCCTAAAGCATCCCCTCGCTAATCGACTATTTTTGAATAATTTACTTTGAATTACATTCAAGCATTTTTTGTCCTAAAAAGTTTCCTTTGCTGTAAACTATTAAGCAATGGTACGAAAATCTACTCATGTGCAGCCTGGGACTTTACGCCAACCCTCAGCGGTAAAGATTGACCACTTTGTTAGGTTTTACGGCGGATTATGGCGACTGTAATGGTTAGGTCAACTAATCAGGATAGACGATGGGAGAGCAGCTAAACTACTTTACTTCGGAACCGCAGATGTCAGACCCAAGGGAAAGTGGAAGATAATTAGTGTATCCAGCAGACATGCCACTGACTGGGCAAACGATTTTAAGAGGGCCAAGGGCAAATTATAATTCTTTGTATTTATTAACTAAATATTTTATTTAATTATATGATTACTTATTAATGTTGACTTCGGCCCAAAAGATCCTCGACTTTACCCAAAACTCCATCCTACCTCTTCCTCCTAGAAAATTCCTTCTCAATCACTTCACTGTCTTCTTGATCACTACCACCATAATATTTTGAATAATACTTTTATTCTTTATATTACATATTAAAGATTTACATATTCTGATTTTAAATACTAAAAATTTCAATAATCATTTACAGAAACTTTTTTTTGTAATTTATTATATATGTAAACAGTATATATTGTTGGACCAGTTAACAAAAGGTTTGAAATATTTTAACTATACTGCCTGTTTGAGTAATTTTTGAATAATAATTAAGTAATTTTGAATAACAATGCAACATTTCGCCCCTTTAAAAAAATAACATAATCATCAAATAATTATAAAAATATAAAATAGCACTAAGCACAGTAATTGAGAAGAGTGAATTTTTTTGAAGGTTTCGTTGCTTATTATTATTCCTATCACTACAAAATTTATTTATTTAAAAATAACGATATATTACTGTTTTGATCAGTTATAGAAAGCGCAGCTTGAGAAGGTGGTGAACCTGTATGCTACAACCATTTTACGAAAGTTGACCTGAAACGTCTTTCTAATAACATTCATGTAGATGTTGGAGAAAGCGGTGTATTCTTCAACTCTCAGCAAATTTTTGAAATTCACTAAATTTGTTCTCCCTATAAAGATTTGGTACGAAATGAGTAGTACTCCTTGCTTCTGATGGCGCGTCCACCTCACAAATCCTCTTTAGTTAAATAATTTTTTTTTTTTAATATGTATGACTAACCGGATACAAACTATATACAATATCAATTTAACCAATTATTATGGTTAGTTACGATGCTTCTATGATTGTATATAATATTCATTCCAAGATGTAACTAAAATACTTTTATGTACGACCTACATACTAGATACCTTCCTAGATAGAAGAGTTTAAGATCGATAATTCAGTAAGGGCAATACAGTAGGTGTAAAAACACTTTAAAATATGACTTGTGCAGACGAGTGGAGAGACAGGATCTGAAAAACAGCCGGCCATTGGAAGTGATAATAGCTGGTGGTTTTCCTCTTCAACTGATGAATATTCAGCTGCTTTCATTAATCTTACCAGGTTCACATTGCTTATCCTCTCATATTATTCTTTTGATTCCGCATCAAAGTAGATCAACCTAAAACGAATTCTCTAGAACGTGAATAAACAACTAATAGATCTTTTTTTTTTTTTTTAACTGCTTCTTTAAATTGTGTTTCTTCTTCAATGCCATTAGTGCTAATAATTTTTGTCTCTTTATTTTTTAATCTATACCTGTGCCAATGAGCACAACCAGCAGATGTGTCGGTGTAAATAACATATACAAAATATGGCCTTATAAATGCTTAAACCTGTATCCATCGGTTGTAAAATAAAAATGACTAACAACCATTTCTCCGATTGAGAAGATAACAGTGATCTGTAATTATAATTTTCATATTTAAACCACATATCGTGAAATCGATAAAAAACATAAATTCATTAGAATAAGTTATAATAATAATTAATAAATCAATAATTTTACGACAAATTTCCATTTTAACCGATTTCGGAGTCCCCAGCCTCGCTGGCTCACAGTGGAACGAATCAACGAATTTGTTGGACATTGGACCAATTGTCTAATAACTAAATTTGTCTTTTATTTGGATCTTAAATTATACTTTATACTTCTTTTCAACAAAATCCATAGATAAATTAATGTTAAAATCAAATCATATAGGAAAAATTCTGCATTGAAATTTATATTTTTTTTTAAACTCATATTTAAAAAAAAATCCATTGTTTGAGGTAATGCTTTAAATTAACCGTGCAACTACTGGAAAACAACTTATCCATAATAAGATATTTTAGGCAAATAAAACTCGGGATTATTTCAAACGTCTGGGATTTTTCGATGAAAATTAGGAGAAAAAACTCAAATGTAAATTGCGAAAATCGCCTAAAATCGCCCAAAAAACTACCTTCACCGTAAATAACTAGAATGCTTGAAGTTTTTTTTTCCATTAGTTGGATTTTGCTCTTAGGTGCTCTTTTCCGAGAAAATGATTTTTTTCTTTTCTTTTCTAGGTCTTGAGAATTAATTTTAAATGATTTCTGTTGATATTGGCGCTACTTTTCGCAAGTTTTCTTTTGTTTACCTACTTTTGTCTTTTGTTTGTCTGTTTACATTCGTTTGTCCTCATATAAAATGCTCAGTTTGTGTGTGTTATTTTAACGACATAGGTGCAATGGTTCCTAAAATAAATTTTCAAGTTTTTCAATTTTTCCAATTTAATCATATAAGTTTTAAAGATTATGACCTGGTATTGGAAACATGGATTAATTCGTTTGGACTAGAACAAATTTCAAATACCGCAAAGTTTTGCTTACGGGAAAAATTAAGAAAATTCAGTAGTAGTTTGAACTCTCGCTGGATTTCGTCCCATAGGAAGATCAATAGTTTTTTGGAGAAGCATGAAAACTGGTTGAATTTGGATTTCATTGTTCCTGAAGATGTTATCCAGAACCTACCTTCATTATCATCATCAACAAGCGCAAGTATACCATCTTGTTCTCAATCATTCGAGCAATTATCTGATAGACAAAGACGGAGAAAAACGTTTAAAGTTTTAAAAACGGAGATAAAGTTTTAGAAAATGTTCAGAGGATATGTTCGCTTTTGTCATGAAAAAAAGGTTCAAATCTGATGACGTAGGTTACATTGTTAATTTTATTAGGGAGCATCCAGAACATGTACTAAGTGTCAAAGAATTTTGTGAAAACCTTTTAAATCCAAAGGACCAAGAGAACGAAAAGGCATTAGCATTATATACAGCCGCTGATTTTACTAAGTTTCAGTACAATGCCGTCAGAAATAATGCAAAAGCATTAGGATATATATCACTTTACCCCAGCTACTATCAGATCCAAAAATTAAAAAAAGATTGTTATCCCCCAGAAGAATCCATATCGGTTAGTGACACTGGAGCAAATATCGTATTGCAAAATTTACTTGACCATACTTCTTCTCGGATTTTACAAGTCGTGGGTGGTGAAATAGGGAATGATAACTTTCGTAGTTTAACGTTAAACATTAAGTGGGGATGTGATGGGGCGGGTAACCAATCACAATATAAACAACGTTATTCTTCATCTGAAACTTTCAGCGAAGATTCGGTCATTTTGATTGCCTGTTTAGTACCGATTAATTTGATAAATTCAGAGAATTGTCAAATAGTCTGGCAAAATGAATGTCCGTCATCGACCAGATTTTGTAGGCCTATCTCATTTAATTATACGAAAGAAACAGATGAAACTGTAACGTCTTTAGTTCGAGACATTCAGAAACTAATTGATAATTTACTTCCCTATATAAATGACAAAATCTCTATCAATTATAGAATGTTATTAACTATGGTTGATGGCAAAATATGTAATATTTTAACTGAAACTTCTTCAGCTATGAGGTGTTTTTTGTGCAATGCAACACCTAAAGAAATGAACAATTTAAAAATTATAACAAATAAGGAAATAGTTAATGATGAGTATTACTCATTTGGCTTGTCCCCTTTTGTATTGTTTGATCAGGTGTTTTGAGTGCTTAATTCACATCTCTTACCGATTAGATTTCAAGTCCTGGAGTGCAAAAACAACAGAGCAAAAGGAGTTACTTGCAAGGAAAAAAAAATCAAGTTCAACATGATTTTAAAATTCAGTTAGGACTTTGTGTAGACCACGTAAGACAAGGTTTTGGTACAAGCAATGATGGAAATACTGCAAGGAAATTTTTTGCCTCCCCAGAAACTTCATCAGCTATAACAGGGGTTGACGAAAATCTAATTAGACGCTTTGCAATAATATTACAAGCTATTTCTTCTGGATCAATTATAAAACTTGATAACTTTGAAGCCTACACGAAAGAGACAGCACGGTTATATGTATCTCTGTATGGCTGGTATTATATGCCAGTCACCGTGCACAAACTGCTCGTGCACGGAACACTGATAGCCAAAAATGCTATAATACCTATAGGACAATTGTCAGAAGATGCTCAAGAAGCGAATCACAAGTTATTCCGAAATTTCAGACTGTTTCATGCCAGAAAATCATCGAGGCAATCAAACAATCGAGATGTTTTAAATAATTTATTAATAAATTCGGATCCCTTAATTTCGACTCTTAGACCGAGAATAATAAACATTAAACGTGATTTATTACCAGAAGCACAATCACTTATTGTTACTTAGAATATAGAAAAAAGAATCTTAATTAAAATTATGTTGTTATGAGTTTAATTCTGATCGTTATTTAAATAAACAATTGTATATAGGCACCTACATATATTATAATTTTGATGTATCAATTAGTCCTAGGATATTAACTGACAAAAGTAATTATCAACTGTTATATTATTTTTTTTTAATAATTAAATATTTTAGTTTGTTACGTTTTATTTTGTAATTTTATTTAATACATATGTATTTATCATTCCATAGAATATTTTATTGCATATATTCTCGTAGTATATAGGTACAATAAATGGTAAGTAAATGATGATAAATTATCCAACATCGAAATATCAAATCAGGAATTCTTACATGTTTCCTCTTACGATCTTATAAAAAGCTTTAAAACGGTACCAATAGCATTATTCTAGGAGAAGCAGAAGCGGAGATATTAACGAATGTCCATTCCGCCCTAACGTTCGTTCCACTGTGTGGCTGTCTTCCTGTGAGCAAAAAGGGGGGGGGGGGAGTTTCGGAGCAGAAGGACAAATATTGGGGACCCCTTTTTACCTCTCCGTTGACAGACACCGCTTCGTCCAGGAGCTCAAAAAAAAAATCAGAGAACTACAGGTTTTGCACACGACTGAACAAAGACTCTAGACCACAGGGTACCACTAGTCCATAGATAAGGTGATTCCTTTTCCAGCTCAACAGATAACGTGATTGATACATTTCCACTGCATAAATTTTATTTACTATTTAATTTTCAACATGTAGAAACTTCTATTTTAAATTGGCTCAACTATTAGCCATGACAGAGGGGTATCACCCGACAGAGATTACTGATCAGCTGATATTTTGTAGTGATGAAGAATAGAGGGGAACGAAAAAAATATTATGATAATAAACTATAAATAAATAAAAAATTATTAAATATATTATTTTATTTTTGAAGAGAAAAGATTTGACCCAGTCGGGATTCGAACCCGAGTTTCCACCTCTCTAGCGTGGCGCCTTATCCAGCTAGGCCACCGGGGTCGTATCCGAACCAGGCAAATCTTCCCTCTTCAGTGATCCATAACCCCCGGGCACTCGCAAATCGCGATGTGATTCCGGGGATGAATGTTCATATTGAACATTACATTTAACTTGGATCTATTGACAATCCGTCACCGGTACATATATATGTAATTTTTCTTGATATAATTCAATATTATTAAATATATTATTTTATTTTTGAAGAGAAAAGATTTCCCGAGAAAAGATCCCGACTGGGTCAAATCTTTTCTCTTCAAAAATAAAATAATATATTTAATAATATTGAATTATATCAAGAAAAATTACATATATATGTACCGGTGACGGATTGTCAATAGATCCAAGTTAAATGTAATGTTCAATATGAACATTCATCCCCGGAATCACATCGCGATTTGCGAGTGCCCGGGGGTTATGGATCAATGAAGAGGGAAGATTTGCCTGGTTCGGATACGACCCCGGTGGCCTAGTTGGATAAGGCGCCACGCTAGAGAGGTGGAAACTCGGGTTTGAATCCCGACTGGGTCAAATCTTTTCTCTTCAAAAATAAAATAAAATAAAAAATTAAATTAAATAAATTTATACAAGCCCCTCATCGAGGTTCTTTCAAGTCTTCGTCGAGGGTTGTTGAGAATGTCTGTAATAAACATATCCTGTATAAGGGGGTTGGTGTGTTCTGCCATTTGGTCGTGAAAGTGTTTCTAGGATTCGTTTATGAATAAATGTATTTTCAAAAGGCCTTGATGTAGTTTATTGTTTCTGAAATAGGGACAGGCTGCGGAATCATATGCAAAACCTTTGACTGAAACCGTTGCGATATGGAGATATAGACTTTTTTGCAGCGCCATAAATTTGTTTTCCGCATGTCCAGATGGGTTTCAGTAAGTAGGTGTACAAATGCCGTCTTTGTAACTTTGGGGTTTTAGATTTGTAACACAAAAGTGAGTTCAGAATCTTTAATCTTCTGCTCAGAGCCTTTCCTTTTTGCCTCGTATGATGGATCCATGATAATCTATCGGAGGTAGGTTCTTGGACTAGTAGGTCCATGTTGGTCATCAATGAATAGTGTTGGCAAGTAGTTTTTGTTTTTTGGAGGTTAATTTTATTTTACCACTTTTGCAACGAGACTTTCACCCAATCGAAATGATGCTATGACGTATATGTGGCTAATTTATTTAGTAAAAATATATATAATTTTATTTTTATAAAATATCTATTATTTTCATTATAGAAGGACTGAATAACCCAAGGCCTGAAAGCCATTAATGGATTAATTTTTTTTATATTAACATTATTCAATATGTAATGTATTTGGCATATAGCTAAATAGCAAACATACATTTAATAATTATTAGATATCTAATCTTATACTCGAGGCTTTTTCCAGAGTCAGGAAGTATTCGAAAATGATATTACTCCTTTGAGTTTCCATTTATACCTTTCGAATATGAAAGGAATAAATATCATATATCAAACATCATATATGGAATCATTAATTTTGAATCTCCATAAATTCGTTTCCTTTTTGTCTCCCAATGAGTTTTATAAAGGGCGAGGTGTTTAGTATACATAGTCCGTTAAAAGGAAATTCATCTCATGATAAACTTGACTACAAAGTCGAGAGTACAAAGTTAATTATCAACTTGAAACGCAATATAAACATAGTTTAAGTTCAAACAGTTCACGTTTTCGAGTGGGATCCTGTACAGTTATAGTAAGAATTTACATATTTAAATTGTATAATCTGTAAGATGGCTCTAATGGAAATTAATTTACACGTGCCATTATTTTAGGGTGTCGTATGACAGCAAGAATAACTTAAAATTTTTATATTTGGTTCGAGAGACATCGAGTAAACGTCAGTTTGGAGCCGTTGATGGGAGATGGTTTGAGGGCTAAACTTAGGAATTTAGGCTATGATGGGTTGGGCAGGAGGGAGGAGAGGTGTGTGTTGTGAACTTGGTGGTGTCGGCATCGATCCTTCGTGTTCGCTAAGCCTCTTTTATGGACTGTACAACTACAACCAATGAAGTTTCTTGCGTTCAGTACTTAGGCAAAGGAGAGACAAAGGCAAATAGGACTGACGTTTATGAAAAGAAGAGATTGGACCAAAATCACGCTTAACCGCCAGGTTTTTCAATATTTTAACTGTCGGATTATTAAACTTCGATGTGACTTTGTTTTCTTTTGGATAAAACCAAAGAAATCTTCAATCAATAACTCTGCAAGTCATCATCTTCATTTTCGCCTTTGATTTATTATGTGGTGCAGTCGATACTAGAGGTGACACTGATAAATTCCACCATGTTAGCTTACGTTTGAGTTTTATTATCTGAGGGAAGGACCGTCAGATAATTGTTTTAATCACCAGCTAGCTATTGTGAATTCCCTCTAAGAAAAAAGTTCTTATATACTAGGCTTGGCTATTTATCAGAGGCTGGAAAGGGAGGGGTTCTGTATATATTTAAGTATACTAATGTGACAGTCGTACATAACTATATTTATCCAAACATTGTTACTAAATTTATACAGCCATTATTAAAAAAACAAACATATTTTTACATTGTACTCGTAATATTAGTAGGAAATCCAAATAAAACAAACCCTCGGGTTTCCTCCCAGCCTTTTTTATATTTTCCAACATTTTTTGTTCGATATAAATTCATGTTGTTTTTTTTACCCCAAAGGGATTAGGTGTTGAGAGGGTCAACCAAATTCCTTGAAAATAACTGAATGGGGCTATTGGAATAAAGAAACAACTGGGTCGTACATTCTGCAAAATCAAAATGGGTGGGGATTTACGCTTCGAAGATTTTTTTCCCGATCTTATTTTTGTTGTAGCAACCGATTCATAAGTTTCTGTGTCTAACTGATAGGAAACATATATTTGCTTGAAAATAATATTTTTAAAATCTGTCCATTATAACCGACGAAAGATCTTGGTTTTAATGTTCGGTTAAAGAAATATTGCTCCATGGTTAGGTTAACGTTTACATCACCTATATGGTCAGTATCAATTTTTCCCTTGATAAAAAACCAGGTACTCTTATAAAATTTAGATTTAGGTGCTGTATAAATTTGTCTTTATGATCTGTTGTTTTTAACAGCCTTTTAAAAATATGTATATCTGTATTATTGAGAAATACTTGAACTGGCCGTGAGGAACTATGAATATAATGTACCCTGTAAAGATGTTACCTCATGGTAGCATAGCAATTAAAGTTCTGGGATTGTTCCAATGCAGTACTTTTTAGATGCCTAAGGGAACGATATAGAACAAGGACTTGAAAATTGAAGGGTTTGAGTTATGGATTTTATGTTTGAAGGATAGGTGTTGGGTTACTGCCAAAAAACCAAGATATGATATCCTAAAGTTGTTGTTTTTTTTTTTAAATAAACTTATTTATAATCACGAGCCTTTAAAGTAATCAATTAGAAACTTAAAACTTTTATCTTGTAGATATTGAAGTAGTCGAAAACCTCAAACAACTGAAGAGAATTTAACAATAATAAGTGAAGGAATAAAAAATTAATTGACTAAAATGGATACTTATTTACTGAGAAGCGCCACAACCCAGGATTGATCTTGGTTTCCTTTACAATGCTGTTTCACATTTCTCTGTCTCTTGCCTTCGTCCTCCATCTCCTGGCTCCCAAAACTTTCAGATCCTCCTCCAGATCCTGCAGACTTCGTGGTCGGACTTATCTTCTTTTGTCAAATACGGTTCCATGCACTTGTTTGCTCGGCATTCGGTTTTGAGAAATTCTTATTACATGGCCCAGCCACTCTACGTGTTTTCATTAACCGAACATTGGCCTCCTTATATAAGGAGTATACAACTTAGATGTCTGAAGTCTCCATGTTTTGTAGTCAGACTTAAAGTATGTAGTTTAAAGTTAGTTTGTATCAATTTCTTCTCAAATACTCTTAAGCTGTTTGTCATCGCGGCAGTAAGAGTCCAGGTCTCTGCTCTGTAGGTAAGGGCTGGTTTCAGTAAGGCTTTGTAAGGTTCTAATTTTAGCATTTCTTGACAAAATCTTACTTTTAATGAACCTCAGGTTTGCAAAATATTCTTGGTTGGATGTCATAATTCTTCTGTTTACCTCATTCATTTGCTCTCCATCTCCATCGTACAGTTCTGACCACAAATATATAAAACGTTTTATTTATTTTTTATTACAATTTTAGGTGACGTGTACAACAACCCAGGCTAGAGGCACCGTGAAAGATAACATTATATTAGATAAACAATTTTTTATTTTTTATTTATTTTTTTTTTTTTTTTTTCATTTCTTTCTATATTAGTGTCACAAGGGACCCAAAGAAATTTTTTTTTTTTTTTTTCGGTTGAGGTGGTTAAAAAGATGGAGTACAGTTTTTTTTTTTTAGGGCCTCAGGAGGACTGTTCCTTTTCTTAATCCGGTTTAAAGAAGATATTGTATAAGCTGTCCATGGTGGTAGTGGGTTGGAGATAATAGATAAAGTGGTGGTAAGGAATATGAGTCAGTTTTCGGGTTTCAAATTCAATTTCCTTAGAGATGCAATAAAATCCTGGATGGTAAAAGTTGGGTGCAATCATATATAAGCTGCTCCGTTGTCAGCAGGCAGATTGAGAGTCTATATAGTCTATGTAATCATAGTTTACTATCATTTTATAAATATAGAGGAATTCAAATACCTTATGTAAAGATTCAGAGCTCTGGGAGCGTTTCTCATCCTAGTATTTTCTTCCTTCCCTCTCTGATCCTGAGATATCTTACCCCTCCTATATAACGGGATTCGCTCCACTTGCATTATACAGTCAGTAAAGTGTTCTTACTTCTCAACCACTGCCTTTAAAATAACAGCCCTCTTTTTTTTCACTTTCTTTTTCATCTTTGCATTTTTTTTTAATTTTTTTTTTTATGCTTAAATTTAAGCTTTTTATTTGTTAGTCTCGTCTTTGAGTGCTAAATAGTTGGTAATTAATTTACGTCAGTAAGATTTTTTTTTCTACTGTTTTATTACAAAAAAAACAAAAAGGTAATAAGAGTTATCATCTCCAGTTACCCATCATGGAATGATTGTGCAAATTTAAATCATTTTTTTTAATTGTTCGCACCCCTAAACGACTTCGTATATACTTAAATTAAAGTAAATACTTAACTATTTCTACAATTTAAAACACTTAAACACTATTTAACAATTAAAGCATTTCTTAAAATAATATAATATAACTTTAAGGTTACTTTTGATCTGAGTTCTTATGTTGGCATGGGCATGTTGGCTCTGCAACGGTTCACAAAGCGATTAATTTCATAAAAGCTCATCTCAGTGACGTTATATGACACTTGTAATTTACTACAACTGTCACAAAGGTCTATGTATTCTCTTCATATGATAGAGCAGTTATATAAAGTTTAAGCCATTAAGTTTGTTTGATTTATTAAGGAATGTTGCTGAATTTATACCAAATCATTTCAAAAGTCCTGACGTTTTTTTTTATTGTTGAAGATTTTTTGTCTACTATATTGTTTGCTATCTTTAAAATAGGGATTACCTTTTAATCCATTCACTGCTAAACGTTTAAAGAAATATATTAAAATTGTGAGTCAATTTTATTATGTGAATTTAAACTTGGCTTGAAGGCAAACAAGGCCACTCGGAAAATATGCTCCGTCTTTGGTTAGAAGGTACTCTCTGAGCTTAAAGCTCAATTTTGATTTTCCAAATTTCGTCAAGGCGATAAAACTTATAAAACGCTTGACGATGATACTTATTTTGGAAGACCTTAAGTTGCCAACTACCAAGAAATTCGTGAACTAATTGATTCGGATACACGTCAATCATGTGCGGAAATAGGTAAGGAGTTAAACATTTCACAAGCAAGAGCCTGGAGACACCTACATTAAATTAGAAAAATAAAAACTGGATAAATGGGTCCCTCACAAGTCCCTCGTTCTCAAAGGCGAATAAGAGGCCATATATAACTAGGGATAAATTAATGGAAATTGGATGGGTAACATTGCCCTAGCCACCATATTTTGCTGACCTTTTCAGATCTCTGGACCATTGTCTCAGGTAGCAATGTTTTGATAACCAGCAAAGCCTAGAATTGGAATTAAATCAGCAAGATCAATCTTTTTAAAAAAAGAGGTGGGATAAAGTTGTTACTTGTGACGGAGATTATTTTAATGAATAAACTTATTTTATAGTTCTTAGTTCATTGAATTTTTTGACTACCCAAAAAACAACAGAACGTTTGAAACGACATGGTAGCTGTGAATATCAATAAATAATTTTAATAATATATATATTTCATTTAATATTCTAATATGGAATGCAGAGAAAAGGAGAATTTTAATGATACTAAAAATAAAATTCAGAGAAATTATTAATGACTTTTCAATTCTAATTGAATATTTAATAAAGCAATACTAAAATTAACATGACCTCTGTACTTTTTATTTTTATTTTAATTGAATCAAACAGCTCTATATTACCTTTTTTCCCTCGAAATTATTATTTATAATTAAGAAGTTTCCTCTTCGTTTTGTAATTATTACATTTCTTCTTAATTACGCTATAGTCCAGTAAAACAGAGTTTGGCGAAGAAAAAACTGCCAAACTTTTACTCTCAACGGATTTTTATGTTTCTTCAGGTGCTGAATTCGAATATAAAGTTTGCTACCACGGCAGCCGTCGCGAAACTATGTTTTTTCTGGACATCGCATTTTGAGCCTCTAAAAATTTTGTATCGACTTCGCATGGCTTTGTTTTCAAAGGTGTAGAATTCGAATCTAAAGTCAGTTTTTTCCCATCATTTCAGGACTTTGCTTTGTTAACCAATAGTGTGTCTAAAAAAAAAACCTAATTTTCGTTTTTTTGTCTTTTGATTCAAGGGATATTATTTTTCTATGATTTTGATGTGCTCTATCGAATTTAAAAATCTGCAAATCAAAAAATCAGTTTACCGTTATGTGTCAGAAACCTGATAGGTAATAATTATTTTAAATATTGTCCCCAACCGAAAACGGAACTGTTTAGTTATTTAATGGAAGTAATCAATTATAGCCCACAGGTTCCTAGACTGCGGTTATCGAAATTTTATTGTTGGATCCATTCGTCCAAATTCGTCGTGTCAGTGTCAGCATTTAGACCTATTCCAATATCAATTTTAAGCATTTTTACTAGTGAATACCTGTGGATAACATTTGTGAAGTCCATTTGTTGTAACAATTTGGACCACTTTTTTCTACTAGTTAAATTATCAAAGTAAATCCAAATATTCTCCAAGGTCGCAAGTGGTCGTAGACCATTTCGATCTTGAGTTACTTTTTATAATCGATATTTTAAATTAAAATTGGTTTTGACCTAAGCAAGTTTAAACATTTTTCAAAAATCAATTTTTTTTTTTTTAAATTTTCAAATTTAAATACATTTATTTTTTGAAATTATTATTTTTACAGGAAAACGTTTTATTGCCAATTGTTTTATCATGCTAAAAACTGTGAACAGCAAAGAATTTACATCGGATGTGTTAACAATTTCTAATGCAATTTAACAAAACGGGAAATTTGCGAGAACCTTTCAAACAAACGTAGTATATCGATGTTGATGTCCTGTTTGTACGTAATAAAATTATGTTTAACGTACTGTTCTTTATCGGCAATGACCACAGCAAATATTCAATAAGGATTCAAGCTACAAATATAAATTTTTGTTTTCAACCAATGTTCAACAAATTACATAGGCTCGTCCCACTGTGTGTCCGCTTCATACTCACAATTGCAAAAAAAAAAAAAAAAAAAAAAAACATAAATACCGGTTATTTTCGTTTTTTTTTTTTTCCTATAAAATGACAACCAAGCTTTTTTTTCGAAGAAAGTCTATGTATTAATTGTAGTTATGAAATGAAAAAAACAACGAAACAACAAATCGTTTACCAGTTTTCGGAAAAATGTTTAAGTTATTTTCTTACACTTTTGGGAAAAAACTTGTTTGAATCCAGAATTAATTTTTTTCAGCTCTAATCTGGTCAAATTTACCATTAGAATCCATGTATGAAGTTATAATCAATTCTCTTAAAATAGACATGCACGCTAAAAATCCTGTCCTGTTGTTTTTGGCACATTTTTTGCTGTTACTTCGCAAATTTTTTTTTCTCCCAAATTTAGTTTTTACAAAGCTGGTTAAATTTACTATTCAGATTTGGATTCAGTAACCCAAAAAACATAAAAATCCGTTCAGAATGAAAGTTCTGCAGTTTTCTTGAAAATGTCCTTTCGGATTTATTTTACTGTACTACTAAAAATTGACTTGAGAACGAAGTCACAGATGAACTGACTGAAATGTCAATTCCGAGGAGCTTAGTATTAGCTTGGTCTTAGTGAGGTCATATTGAGCCAGGAACGCAGCGGCAATAAAATTGGAAGAAGGACTTAGCAGAAGAGGAAACGGTGACTTAGAGAAATCCAATGCAGTTATTGGACTGGAGGCTGTTAGCCGCTCTGATTGGTTGCCGGCTAATCGGCCTTTTACCCCTCAACAGCTGATTCTATTTGCATCAATCTACATAGGCTCTCAATCCTGTCGTTGGCTAGGCACTTTCTTTCTCTGAGATAAAACCTGTATTTTTTGCTGTGGCGAAAATTATTTAATCTACGATGACATTTATAGTAACCTGAATAGACAATTCGAAACGCTACAGAATAATAGAGAGGGTTCCGAAATGTGGTTATATTTTTCTGTATAAGTTGGAGCTCTGTTCGAATTATTAGGACATTGCTTTAAGTGTAAAGGGTCGAGACAAAAATCTCGACAGTTTAATACTTTTTTGTGTTTCTACTACGTTTCTTTCTTGATGTTCCTACACAGCTTTGTTATTTATTAAACATTTTACCTCTACTAATATAGAACTGATCAATATAAGTGCTACCTATTAATGACTATCGAAACAAGATATATCGATATTTTTCTTTGAAAGTTCATATTTTTTTTCATTCAAATATTTGTCGTATCTCTACATACGTTAAGATATATCGTTTTCCCTATATTATAAAAATACAACATACAACTTTACATGATATATTATTTTATTTAAAAATAATTTTTTTTAATTTTCTTACCTGTATAGGTGCTGTGTACTGCAACATGGCCAGAGGCACCAAATTCTGGATTCTAGTTTATCTAAATGGTACTAAAGATCTTGAAATCCCTGAGGAACTTTAAAACATCTGGTTGATAATTTTGGAGGATTGTCCTAGGTCTTTGTTGAAGAGGGGTGTTCCAGCTGTGGGGTGTAGACCGAAGTTCCTAAATATGTGCCCCCAATGATAGAGGGACATGGCTCCTTGAACACGTGGGCTCCAAGGCCCAATTCACACAGAACGGACGTGGCGGAGACGTGACGCTTTTGTCTCTTCCAGGTTTGTCCTATTAAAAAAAGTCCGCGCCACGTCCGTTCTGTGTGAATTGGAACGTTTGTTTAATAGGAGTGGCGCGAAAGAGACAAAAGTCCGCGCCACCTCTCTTTGTTGTCTCTCGTGGCGTACAAGAAGGGGCGTGCCACTTCCTCGCCACGAGTTTTTTTTTCTTTCTTCTTTTTTAGTTAGCTTTCTTTTTTTGGGTAAGGGGTGAATCGGACATAAAAACAACATTAATAAAATTTGATATTGCAGTTGCATACATATACACCAACAATTTAATAGGGGTGAAATATTATCAATTTAATGTTTTGGGGGGTGGCGGGTTTTTCGGGAAAATCAGTCGAGTTTTTTTATGTCCGATTCACCCTCTCCCTCCCAAAAAAAAAAAAATTGAATGAGTGATGATTCACCCCTATTAAATTGTTGATATATATGTATGTAAGTCCAATATCAAATTTTATTAATGTTGTTTTTATGTCCGAAGAGACAAAAGCGCCACGTATCCGCCACGTCCGTTCTGTGTGAATTGCGCCTAATGTACATTGAAGTAGGTGTTGATGTGGGATTCTAGTGTGTCTAGGGTTGCCAGATGTCCGGTTTTCGACCGTCTTTCCGTTTATCCGACAATCTTTTGTCCGTTTTTAGTGAAATTTCGAGTAATATATACCTGTGTAGAAGTAGGATAGTTGGGTAGTGATAGTGCGGTCGAAATTAATTAATTTTGTCGCGTAGCGCCCTAAATTATATCAACCTGACTTCACTAATAGCTTTCAGCTTATTTTTTATTAGTAGTCCGTTTTTTTTTTTTTTTTTCAAACACACCTGGCAACCCTAGGTGTGTCCGATGTGCAGCCTAGTCATCACCACTTGTTTCCTGCTAGAGCCGTTTAGCAGTGGCCATGGTTGAGCATTTGGGCAGATCATTTTAGTTTGTTTGTCTCCGGAACCCTGGTCCAATAATTAATCCATGATTCCTTGCACTTCTGTTTAATATATATTTGATGGTCGCTGAGGACAATCGGTAAGTTGGATACAGGAAACATATTTCTCGCCTCTTTAGCAGCAGCATCAGACAATTCATTCCCTGGTATTCCAATATATCTGGGTACCCAAAGAAAGTGAGTATATTTATTGTAAATAACTGTTCAGTTATTGTGTTAGAAATTGGATTGTCAGGCCCAATTCACACAGAACGGACGTGGCAGAGACGTGGCGCGGACTTTTGTCTCTTCCCCTCTTCTGTTGTTTGTATGTCCGATTCACCCCTTGCCCAAAAAAAGAAAGCTAAAAGCCTAAAAAAAAAAAAAAACACGTGGTGAAGAACTGGCGTGCCCTTCTTGTACACCACGAGAGACGGCAAAGAGACGTGGCGAGGGTGGGAGGGCGACCAGTGTGAATTGGACCGTTTGTTTAATAGGGGAGACGCGGAAGAGACAAAAGTCTCTGCCCGACGTCCGTTCTGTGTGAAGTTTTTAAAGTCGAGAAAGAGGCTGGACAAATTACTATTTTGTGGATATCTAAAAATTTAACTATATCAAGTGCTAATTCGATAGCAAATAATTCACTTGAGAAAACCTAGTATAGCTTAGGAGGGCAATATCGAACTGTCGTTCCGGAAAATGTTACCGCGCAACCTGTGTTTTTGAACAAATTTTAACATTTCCTTGATGAAATTTTTGTATGTTATCATGCTATAGTATTCTTCTATCAAGTATTCATCTTGTTGTGTTCAGACAGACACTTCCTCGCTCGAGCTGTAACTGTCGTTCTACCCACGCTGATTTGGACGGTTGAGTCGTATTACTTGCCGGATCTTCATGTTCTATCCGTATAGTCTTGCATTTTCGCCCGCCAATTTTGAAAATATATATATATATATATATATATATATATATATATATATATATATATATATATATATATATATATATATATATATATAAAAGTAACAAAATTTTATAAATTCTGTTTAAATAAGGAGTTTTTTAATTGTTAGGAGCAGGGCACAGATTGCAAGATTGGTAGTGGTGGTATCTGCACATTCAACCTGGTAATAAATTTTACTGTTGGTAAATAAAAAACAATGAATATTCAAACAAATGATTAACATATAAAATGACATAGTGCTGAGCATCATAAGGAAGGTAAATTACTAGGAAGTAAGCATCATTTCTTAATTTCGTATCTTACTTAGTTAAAAAACAAATACAGATACAGTCATATCGTATATCTCCTTTGCACAAATTTTGGTTTTTAAATTATTTTCTGCTGGTTAAAACAGAAATAAACGAAGAAAATACTACGAATTTTTAAAAAGTATTTTTGATAATATATATTTAATTATACATATACATAGTATAAAATAGTAATCGGGATGCCAACTGGCAGAAATATAATTATTGTGATCAAATACTGGGCCAACTCTTCGTAATAAAAGACTTTGTGATGTATCTAAGCTCTTGGTTAGTTCTCCTAGTTAACTATAACTACTCCTGATCTCTCTGACTTCAACAGTTGTGTGGTTTATTCCTGCACGGTAGGTATAAACTCCCATGTGTCCTAGTTCCACTGTTTCCATTGTGGTTAGGATATAGATTTGAAACTCTTAGATTGTGCAATACACTGCTTACAGGATATTGTGATGTTATAAATAAATATATAATACAAATTATGATTGTGCTATTAAATATGCAGAATCATTTATCATGTTTGATTAAAATTTAATGTAAACAACTTTTTTTTTCGCTTTTTGTTTTAAATATTGAGAGATATAAATATTCCGGTGATTATCAGGTATAACAGCTGCACACAAACATTTTTCATTACAGCTTTCAGAAAAAGAGAAACATTTTATTTCTCTGTGTGAAGTTGAGTGGTTAATTCTGCTGTTTTTTTTTTTTATTTTTAACTGCAACGTTAGTACCAGTGGATTTCGCAATTCAGCTCGATTAAATGAATACTGAAATAATTGAAAACTTTTTTTTTTTTCGCATTAACCTTAAATCAAACCTGATACATCTCACTTGTGGTTGGGATTAAAATATAATTAAGATACACTTTCGACATTTCATTCAAGACTGTGACAATAGCATCTTTTTTTTAATGCAGGTTTTTGAGTTGTGTCACTTTAGAAATACATTTGCGATATGTTCGAATGATTATAAGTTTGTTAATAATTTAAACATTAATAAATCTGTATCTATATTTCGGATTCAAATATTATTATATATATAATCCAAATTATTATTACATTTTAATCATTCCGATTAATGTTTTTAACTTTTAACAAACAAGTTATTAACTATTAATAATTTGTTTTAGAATTTCTTTCAACCCAGATTGAGTACCTTAATTATTAATTAATTGTGTGTATTTGTATATATTATTACCTATTGTCCTTCACTTGGACAAATTGTAATATCTATAACTATAAAAACTTTGTTTAAAAAAAAAAATAGCATTTATGTTTTTATGGATTAATTTTTATCCTTTTTTTTAATTTGTAGACGAAATTCATTACTTAGGACTTACATTTGATAGAGGAATGACCTGGGGCCCTCACGTAAAACAAAAACGTCTCAGTCTAACCAAGAGATTAAAACTTCTGTATCCAATGCTTCACAAACGGTCGACATTAAAACTCCGACAACGACTGAATACATACACTTACCTGCTTAAACCCATATGGACATACGCCACACAAATATACAGGACTGAAAAAAATTAACACCTTAAAAAAATACAAATATTCCAATCAAAATTACTCAGACTAATCACGAAATCACTTTGGTACGTTTCAAACCACACACTTCACACTGATTTAGAAATACCCACAGTAAAAGAACATATAAATGACCTTTATAGACGATTTCATGACAGACTTCATGGACATAACAACATACTCATTAATGACATGGCCACGACTGTCATACCTGGAAATACTCTCAGAAGTCTTAAAAGAAGCTGGATGAGAGATTTGCTCAAATAAATCTCTTTAACCCATGCCAGGAGGAGGTACTATTGAGTGCTAGTCTCCCACACGCATACAAGGCCTGTAGTATTCAATTTCATCACATTCACTGATTGTTACCCTAATAACAGGTGTGAATTAAAATCTGAAAGAGAGAAAAAAAAAAAAAATTTGTATCCTAATAGAGCTAACCTAAACTCGTTTTCGATGTTAAAAATTATTAATAAATCATTAAATTTATTTTCTTTTGTGCCTATTGGATAAGAATTTAGAGATTAATTAAAAAGAATCCTTCCTGTTTTATTTTTCAATAAACTGTATTCACTGGTGACAGAACTTTTTTTTCATAAAGAAGATTAATCGTTTCTAAACTTTTTTTCCTCTCTGAAAGATCAGAAATGGCAGTCTCTCTGAGTTGAACAATGGAAGGTATCAGACAAGCACATCGGACGGATTCTCCCCTTCCACTGAAAATATTTAAATTATACACCGAAATAATAATAATTATTACGAAACCTTCTGAAGTATTCTGTTAGATCGTTAATTCACATCAATGCATTCCTTTCATTATTATAACTAAATGTTGATTGTTACAGCACCTAAGTTGCACCTCCATCCAGCTTATATTAAAAAATAATCAATTTAAAAAATGTCTACACTTATGATTATTCCATTAAGTAATATTATTAAATTAATATATTTTTAATTAGAGAAAGTAATTAATATAAATGTTCTTTCTATGGAACAGATAAGAATCATTCATTCGCCTTAAACAGGTTTCCATGATTCAATGACTCAATAAATGAGCTCTGATATACAGAAAAAAGTTGATAGCCTAGAAGGTATTATTAATTGAAAAAAAGTCTACCTAGTTCAGTAAAATATTTTTTTTTAAATGCAATATTATGATCAGTAAAATAATTTGGATATTTTTTAGATGTAGGCCGTAATTTTGTATCAAATGAATTCATCCCTGAGTCAGCAATTTCGTGCTCTTCAATTCAATAATCGAGGAGGCCCTGAACGAGAATTACATTCCATGCTCATGTCACCCCTAAATTTGTTTTTAAACCAACTCTCTCCAGCCCTCTATATACCAAATATTCATGATTTAGAAACAGTACTCATTACTTAATATTAATCTTATATATTACAAGGTCCCGTGTCCATTTTTTTTCAGTTGCCTCATTGGAAGCTTGAGATACAAGTGGATTTGGATAGTTATGGAGTTACTATGAAAGAATAAGTATCTGGTTTGGGCTACATCAGCAACATATTATATTATACACTAGCATTCCCCTTCAAGGCTTCGCCCGTTCTCATTTGAGAAGGACATTAACCTGGATACAATTGCTTATTGCTGGTTAGGTGTTTTAGACCTAAGATTACGTATTAGAGTAACTTGACATCAAATTTTTAATTTTAATGTATGATTTGGTAATACAGATGGACAGAGACCATTATGAAACTCTAACGGGAATTGGCTGAATGTACAGTCTGATAATGATCAGTGCAACTAAAGGCCCAGGGTTCATATTTTTACACACAATATCATAAAGCAAAAGATTGAAACTTTATATATATTTATATATATTTACACTGGATGATTTTTGTAAAATATCTTGAATACATAAGTCATCGTGGTGAGATAAGTCAGCTGTATGACAGTGGTGAATGCTGTTTCTTTTGATACATTGATGATTAAGAAATTTAAAGTTGTTATTAATATTTAAGAGATATTTGAACTTTGGAATTATTGTTATGATTTCATCCTTTACAATAGATGGAATGGGGTATAAATTATACAAACTATAAACAGTTTCTTCAAAAATTGGAAGTGCTAAAGTATAAATAATCTCATTTTCATGCAAAGCACATTGTACAGATATTGTGCGTTCTATATCTAGGATAAATTTAAATTGAAATGGATAAAGAAATTTGTTATTGTAATGTGGAGCTATCTTTTCTAATTCTTGAAACAATGTTTTTGTATTAATTATAGCTGGATGTAGAATATTTAATTTACAAAATGTTAAAGAAGTTTCTATATCAGAAATAGTAGTAGAAATTAAAGAGAAAATAAGTTGGATGTGATCTAATAATTCTTTAATTGTTAACAAGTTAACTACGGTTCCTATATCATTAATTTTTCGTGCAATATGCAGCGTATTCTCTTGTATGGTTTTAATAGTATTATTAAATTGAGTAATTAAATCACTGTTTATGGAATATTGGTTATGTATTTGGTCAACAATCTGGTCCTGATTTTCTTTAAGAGTTTTCATTAATTCAGAAAATTCTTTTTTATCATACGCATCTAAGTTACCGGTTATACCTTTTATAATAGTGCCTAAAGCGTTTATTAATCCTCTTTTAACTCGGTTATTCCTGGTATCATGTAGTTTAATATTATTTATTTTTTCGTTAATTATAAATCTTGTACTGTTAATTATATTAATGTGAACTTTTAATTCTTTTAATACTGAATTGTTATAATGTGATTCATTTAGGTAATTTTCAAATTGCCAATTTACGAAAAGATATTCCGTAAATAGTGGTCCTAAGTCTAAGAAGTGTATTATTGTGTGTTGGGATGTTTGCAATTTAGCGTGTCCTAGGTTGATAGGTATGACGCCGAGGTTAGAAGTAACATTTTTTATTTCTATCATCCCTGCAGTGAGAGTTGATACTAACCTAAAAATTAAATTATAAAAATTAAAGTCTAATCATTTAATTATACTATTTTATTGTATAAAATATTTTCCATAATTTGGCTTATAATGCCATCTCTTAAACTAGTAAGAGTTCATATTCCCTGAACTCGTTATGTTGTTTATCAACAATAATTATTCTTTTTATCATTCTTTATTTTTTTTTTTTTTTATTATTGTTATATAGTTTGGGCATTTTATCTGCCATCTTTTCACATCAATATAAGTCGTATCCAGCGACCTTATTGTGTATATTAAATTGTTATTTATATTAAATTATTTCTTATGCTTTTTATTTTAAAGAAAAATAAAATTATTTTAAAGCAAAAAAAAATTATTTACTAATATTAAAAAAATTAGTTTTAAATAAACATAATTATTATAGCTTGTAATTATAGCTTGTCTTAAGCGAAAGAATGTGTCCGGTGCGAGTGCTTTATCTCAGTTCTAAGAATGCTGACTCGGTCCAGCTCTTTCATCTGGGGGTCTACCAACATCGTACGTTTGTCCTTTCTTTTGCGGTCGTTTTATATTTTTTAAATGAATTTTTTCTCGCGTGTTATAATGTTTTTTATCAATTACAGCGGTTTTACTATGTTTAATTATTTTTTTAATCTTTTCCTTTTTAAATTTATTTTTTAATTTTGATTGTTTTTGCCTATTAGCTACAAATACTGTTTCCGGGATTTCGTTTGGCAATTCTTCGCGATTTTTTTATTCATCCTGGTTATATATTTTTCTTTTGCTACCTGATTCCTATGATTTATTTGTTCATGCAAAATTTTTACTCTTTCTTTATGTTTTGCAACATAATCATTTATGATTTGATTATTGAGATCTATTGCAACGGGCGAGTCTATATCTAAATGTCCAGATATTATTTCGATGGGCTTTAGTTGTGTGATGGAATGAATAGTGTTGTTATACGCGAGTACGGCATATTTAATTTTTTTTTCCATTGCGTCTTTTTTGAATTCGTCTCTATTATTTAATAACCGTAAATGTTCTATTAATGTGCTATGAAATCTTTCAATGGGTCCGTTTGATTGAGGTGATTGAGTAGCTGTATAATGTAGTTGGATTCTGTGTAATTTTAATAAATCGGATAATAATGAGTTTCTAAATTCTAAACCGTTATCTGTTATTATTTGTTTTGGTAACCCGTGATGAGAAAAATGAGAAATTAATTTATTAACGACTTCAGTTGCTTGACCATTTTTTAATTTATAAACTTGCGCAAATTTTGAAAAGGAGTCGATTAGAGTTAAATATTTTTTGTTTTCTAGTGTGATTGTATCCATGTGAACTATTTCAAATGGTTTAGATGGTGTTTTGAGTAACGTTATATTGGAGTTTTAAAGGATTCCGATCATATTTTGATACCGTACAAATTTCGCAATTATTAATTTGAATTCGAATTAAGTTTTTTCATATTAGGCCAATAATACAATCTTTTTATTCGATTAAATGTTTCCTCCGAACCGCGGTGGTTTGTTTTGCCAATGTGGTAATCATTTATTAAACTATTTTGTTCATCAGGATCTTGAATATCGATTAATCTACTTGTAGTTTTTACAAAATTTAATTCCGAATGTTTAAAATATTTTACCATGGTTTCATAAAATTGGGTATAAAAATCAGTTTCAAAGAATAAATAATATTTAACTTTTGGTTCAACGAATTCTTTAATTAATTTTATTATATCTTGTTCGAAATTTTCCTTTGATATCTGAGCGATAATTCTGTTTTTAGTATTATTAAAACAGTTTTTCGATTTTGGGTTTCGCGGGATTAATATCAACTAAATTTAAAATAATCTGATTTTTTCCTAAATTACTGGAGAGTCTGCTATTGGTATTTCGATTATTGTATTTCCTAAAGTATTAGAGTGAACGGAATTTGTTTCAGATTCTTCTGTTATATTATCTAAATTTTCATTTTCATCAAAATTTACGATAAGAGATGCATTTTCCGATGTTTCATTTTCGCGGTAAAATTGTTCTATTAAATCATTAATAATAGTATCAGGGTCTTCAGATTCTGTTAAATTAATTTCTACTCGCGATAGTGCGTCAGCGACTTTGTTTTCATGACCTTTCTTATATTTTATTTCAAAATTAAATTCTTCGAGTTTTAGTTTCAAACGATATAATTTTGAGTTTGGATCTTTTAATGATTGTAACCACTGAAGTGGTTTGTGATCCGTTTTGAATGATAAATTTTCTGCCATAAAGATATGGTCGGAAATATTTGGTAGCCCAAACAATAGCTAGAAGTTCGCGTTCAATAGTGGACAGTTTTGATTCACTTTCGTTTAAAGTACGGCTCGCGTAAGCTATCGGAAGATCTCGTCCTCCGTGCGTCTGTGACAATACAGCGCCCAAGGCTACGTTTGATGCATCTGTCGTTAAACAAAATGTTTTGTTGAAGTCCGGATATTGCAGGATGGGATTATTAATCAAAATATTTTTACTGGTTTCAAACTATCTAAATAATTTTTATCCGCGATGTTAATTTTCGATCCTTTTTTTAAACATTGGGTCAAAGGTTTTGTGAGGTGTGCAAAATTTGGAATAAAACGGCGATAATATCCTAGTAGTCCAAGGAAAGCTTTAATTTGTTTAGTAGTCTTCGGTATGGGATAATTTTTTATAGCAAGGATTTTATTAGGGTTTGGTTTTACTCCGTTTGATGTGACGAGATGTCCTAAATATTCTATTTCCTTTTTTAGAAATTCGGTTTTATCGGGCTGAATTTTTAAGTTAGATTCTCTTAGTTTTTTAAAAAACTTGCTTTAAAATTGATAAATGCTCCTGAAGGGACGTACTGTAAATTATTATATCATCTAAATAGGCAACACAATTTGGAACGCCCATGAGTATGTTGTTAATCACTCTCATAAATGTTGGTGGACTATTTTTTAATCCAAAAGGTAACCTTAGGAACTCGTAATGACCGTTTACGGTTGAGAATGCTGTTTTAGGGATACTCTCTTCATCCAATAAAATTTGATGAAACGAACTTGTTAGGTCGATTGTTGAAAAGTAACTGCTTTTGCCTAATTTATCCAGCAGTTCGGTTATATGCGGAATAGGATACTTATCATCGACCGTTTTCTCATTTAATTTCCTATAATCAATTACTATTCTCCACTTTTGTATTCCCGATTGGTCTAATTTTTTTTGAACTACCCAAATTGGACTATTGTAAGGTGAAAAAGAAGGGCGAATGATTTGTTGCTCTAGCATTTCGTCAATTTGTCTTTTCACTTCGTTTTGAAATATTTGAGGATATCGGTAATTTTTAGTATAGACTGGGATCTCGTCTTTAGTTAGGATTTTATGTTTGATTTGCGTATTTGCAGTTAGTGGAGTACCTTTTAAATAAAATAGATCAGAATATTGTTTTATTAAATTTTGAATTTCTTTTTTTTCTTCTTCGTTTAAATGGTCCGTGCGAATAAGATTTTTGACTTCATTGAAATCTGATTCTTTTGTTTTAATTAAATTTATATTATGAGATTCGTTATTTTTAAAAATTCTGATTGGTTTCACAAGGATTGGGGTTTTAATAGTTAATCTAAATGACCGATCCGAATTATTTTTTACCGTACATATAGCTTCGTTATTTTTAATTGAAATTAAACCTTCATGAATTTTAAGACAATTATTGAAATCGGTATGAGGAATGATTCCTTCTCCATTTGAGATATTTTTGATTGGAATTTTGATTACGGTTTCAGAATCGTTGTTTTAGATGTAAGTATATTCAGATTGAGGGGGTCTGTTGTCATAATGAATTGTTAAATTGCCAAAAGGTGTGATTAGTATATCATTTACTAAATCAATTTTCGCACCTAATAATTTAAGACTGTCTGTTCCAAACAATAAATCGAATTTAGGATGGAAGTCAAAAAATGCCAAATTTCAGGAGAGTTTTGGTGTGTGGGAAATAATTTAGATGAATCTACATTAGCATTAAAATTTTGTATAGAAGAACCGTGCGCGCTAGTAAGTTTAAATGGTTCGTGAGTAATGTTATTAAAAAAATTTTATTTGCTACAAGGACGGATACAAGCGATTTTGTGCACGCAGTGTCTATTAGAATTTTTAAGTTTGACTTTGGTGGAATTATATATGGAAGAGCACTAAAACGGGTTAAATTAAATAGGTCTATTACGTCCATGGTTCCTGTGCTAGGCTGGGATCTAAAAAATTACTTTGATCACTATCCAGATTATTTTGATCAGTGTATTGTTGATTTTCTTGATGATCGTCTGGAAATGATACAGTGGGATAGTCGGGTGGTTGAGCATTTGGTAATTCAGTAATTTGGGATTCACTTACGGACTGTTCCGAGTTTAGATTATGAAGTTCTTCAATTTCTAGGTTTGGGTTTTTCCGAACTGGGGTATTGAGAAAAGATTTAAATTTTACACTTTGATCAGGTTGTCTCTGATATTGGGAATTACTTCTATAATTACTATTGACACTCATAGGGGTTGACTGATTAGGTTGTTGGGGGTCTATATTGATGATATTGGTGTGGTATATATTGATTAGGTTGTTGGGGTCTATTTGATATAGATTAGTTGTTGGGGTCTATACTGATTTGAGATTACATTTTAGCAGGTTTGAATTGCTTTGTACTGGTTTACTGGGAAATAGTTTATAAATTGTTGGCGATTTTTGTGTATTGGTTTGTTATGGTTTTGGTGTGGGCGATAAGTGTCGATGACAAATTGAAAATCGTTCGTTAGCATGTTTATTGCCTGATTTAGGTCTATCGGATTTTTGGTTCTCATGAAAGAGCCAAGCGGTTCTTTCAGTCCTTTTAACAAAACTCTTAGTGCTAATTTTTCGATATATTTCGTGAGGACTAACGCCTCCATCGGCATTTCGCTCCTTAAATAACTAATTTGCAACTGTAATGTTTTTTGTATTTTATTATAAAATTCGAAAGGGGTTTCGTTGCCTTGTTTCATTCCCGCCATTTCAATATTTAGAGTGTACGCGTCGCGTTTGTCGGCGTACCCTTGTTTTAACGCATTTTTAATATCGTCCCAGGTATTGATATATTTACTATTAACCATGTCGGCGGCAGCTCCTTTAATTTTAGCACGAATTGATCCTATTAAATAATCGTTTTGGAAATCGGCAGTATTTTCGTGATTATAAAATTTGTTTATTAATTTATCAGAAATTTCTAGAAATCGCGTTAGTGACATAGGGTCACCATGGAAATCAGGTATCATCTCTAGATACTCTTTCTTTAATGTGGGAGGTGCCATTTTTATAAAATATTTAATATAACAAACAAAAAATAAAATGAGATAGTATGCAATGAAATTAAAATAATATGAAATGAAAATTAAATTTATCCTTAATATACAGTAACTTAATATTTAACTTAATATTAGATAAAAAATTATATTTTAAATAACAAAATATTTCTTTATAGTTATAGTAATGAAATCATAACCTTTTCTTTAAAAATAGAATAGATTTTATTCAAAATTATTAAATTGAAAAATAAAAAAAAAAGTTTAATATTGAGATAATATCTCTTAAATAAAAAAAAATCACTTACACTAAGATGACTTCGATAGTCAGATCCATGCCAGTTTAACGTCTCGTCTTCCTCTGAATGGACTCGTCAGCAAACAGTTGATACTGATCCTTGATATGCCCTCAAGTTTGACGATGTCCTACCGACTGCGCCAGTTATCTTCAATTTAAAAGTAAAGACTTTTTTAAAAAAGAAGTTTATTCAATAAAAGTTACAATATCAGAAAGAAGAGTGGCGTGGAGACGGCTCTGGATGTACTGAGAGAGAATTACAAAATTTCTTGAGGTTTATAAAGGGTTACAATGGCTTCTTCTAGGAAGCTTTATGCTAACATTACAGTTCACAGGAGAGCAAGTTCCCACGAGGGGTTTCTAAGAAATAGATTACAATGGTTAGGAGTCAAAGCTTAAAATTAAAAATATCTAAGGAAAAATATATAGTGTAACTTATATATATATATATATATATATATATATATATATATATATATATATATATATATATATATATATATTAAGTTATAAAACGACGGGCAGTTTCTTGTCGTTTTAATCTTGTATGTGAATTCCAAGTTAGACATTTTTCCAGAAGGAGTCCTTGGTAGTGGTCCTGTTGAACAGTAGCATATTTATAACAACTAATATAGAACTTTTATTGAAGGCTGCCAGTGGGTAGTCGCTTTACAAGCAATAGACATGTTATTATATGCTTTATCTTCACCTTTACTAGACGTATTTTTATTTTATTTTGTGTACAGTTGTAAATTTTTGTATATAGCTCAAAAACATGAAACAAAATAATAATGTTTATTATTATTGGTAAATCTTAATGATAATTCAATACGACCCCCGCATTTCATAATTTTTGAATAGTTTGCTTCGACACATCGTTGTCCTAAACTGTACTTTAGAATAAATATAGAATCTTGTGTTACCAATTATTCACACTATTGCAGGACGTAGAGATTATCCAATATGTTACCAACCTGTTCTGGTAAGTGCGAGATTTATCTCATTGATCCGCCTTGAAATTATTTGGATCTATTGTATCTGGTGATACATTTTTAGTGTATTAATATTTTCAATTTGCATTGCTTCAAATTCTGCTCTCCCGCTTTGAATGGTGCGAAGTGGATTTCGGGCTTAAAACATTCAAGGAAGCCACCTGTTGCCCTTAAAAAGGTTCCCTATCAATGCAGGAATTATTCACTTCCTCCATCAGGTGGCTTCTTAGTTTTCTATTGCTAAAGAGTCATTTAATTTTGAAATTCTACTTAAATTAAGAAAGGTTTTTTTTAATACTTTATTATTATTTTTTTATCCATTCTTGTCAGTTATCCCGTAACTCTAACCAGATGCGATGATTATATGAAATCACTTGAGGTACGCATGATGATATAGAAGGATCAATACAATTAGGATTGATGGATTAAATGCCACTTCTATTGAGATTATTTTATTTGAAAACTAGTTTCGAATGCTAAACATTCATCTTCAGTTCTAAAACATACAATAAAATTTTCAACACATCAGTACTATGTTACATAGATTAAATATACTAAGGTTTTTAAAAAGATAAGACAAGAAATCAAGCATAGGCACTCACCTTCGAGGTAACTAAAACACTGAATTTGTGAGAAGTAAAAGGGGGGGGCAGGTAGGTTAAGTTTAAACTTAACCTACCTGGTTAAACTTAACTTAAACTAGGTTAAACTTAACCTGCCTGCCCCCCCTTTTACTTCTCACAAATTCAGTGTTTTAGTTACCTCGAAGGTGAGTGCCTATGCTTGATTTCTTGTCTTATCTTTTTAAAAACCTTAGTATATTTAATCTATGTAACATAGTACTGATGTGTTGAAAATTTTATTGTATGTTTTAGAACTGAAGATGAATGTTTAGCATTCGAAACTAGTTTTCAAATAAAATAATCTCAATAGAAGTGGCATTTAATCCATCAATCCTAATTATATGAAATATAACTGCTATGAAGAAGGACATCACCGAGTACTTACTCATAGTATGATCTTTATTTAAGTTTATTGGGGTAGATCCCCCAACCATCTCCTTTTTAACCATCTTCGGGTATTTTCTGGCATGTTTCTGGAGGTCATGATTTGTGCTTGATTGTTAATATGTCCGTAGAATTTGTCATGAAATCTTTTGTATGAGGGTGTTACGCGTAGTTTGATAGTTTGATAGTAGGAGAACAGAAACGGTTAAGAGCTCAACACTCGTTATATTTAAATAACACTAGTATTCTAATAAGTGAGCTCCTTTTGGCTTTTTTTCTTCAAATAAAATGTCTAAACCAGGATCTGACCGATCTTGCTCGAACCCTCTCAACTGTTATGTTTAAAAAATTACTCTCATTTGGTAACAAACAATACAATCATACAGGTAAACAAATTAAAAAGTAAAAAACATATCGTCGCTGAGATTACCGATTTCGCTATGTGCAATTCAGCACCTTCTATGATATTAAATACAAAATATGCTTTGATACACATATGTAATTATTTTTTGGGCTAAAATTACAATAGTGTTTGGCCAAAATCTGATCCAAGCGTATTCAGGTTTTACATTAGACGCGGGATTTCATTTTAAAATGAAACTTGCAAACTTGATATGACTATCACTGACGGTCAAAAGGGCAACCCCTAAAACAAGTTCCATGTTATTCTTTCTTTAGCAAACAGGCTCAATGGATCCCGTTTTTTTCTTTATTTTTGTATAGTTTGAAGTTATTTATTATTTGTTTTGTTCTTGTTTTGTTTTTTATTTTATTATATATTATGAGGTTCTTTATTTATTTATTTTTTCTCTATATTACTTATTGCCCTTTTTGGGTCATTGCAATACTTTCTCAATAAAAGAATATTAAATTAAAGAAAAAAAAAAAAGTGCTTAGGTGTAAGTCAGTATCGCAAGGTGCTTCTCTACCTAGTACCTGTACTTCCATCCTCCCCACTGTTCTCAATTCGAAAAGACCTCTTCTTATTTCCATCTTAAATAGAGGTATATCCCGTCCGTCTAACCTATGAATTTCTCCTCTTAAATTTTAAATCCTCTGTTTGAAAACTTTTTCCAGAGTATTTCAGTCACCTAGCTGACAAAGGACAATAGCTGATCAGCACCTATAGTACAAAGATTGGGTACTTTTATCTATGTACCTTGCGCTAAGGATGCCACTATTCCTTACATTTTCGACAAAATAATAATCATTAGTTTGTTATCTGTTTGTAAGCCAAGACATTAAATTCTGTTTCTATTGAGATGACTCTCAGCAATTCATTACCAACCAGATGAGATGATCAACCGGCCTGCAAAATTAAATTATTGATGATTTCTTATTGAATATATTTTGATTTCACAATTCCCAAGTTAGATTACATTACAATGCACCATATGATTTATGTTATATCTATATTGAGAAGGACTTTGTGAGGAGGATGTATGATCGCATTGTAGTCAAATCAACCACCATAATAGACGGCCTTTGACAGAGAGCAATTAGTCGAGTCGGGGTCGCCTATACGAGTATGGCTGACCCTATCAATGGTTATAGAACTTGATGGTAGATATTGATTTGTAGATATCATTATTATTACTATCTATATTTTATAGATAATATCAGGACAATTTTTATACAATTGTCCTGATAATTTACCATTTACCTTTATATATTAATTTTCTTTCAGGTATTCAAAGCGGACTACCACAAGTCAGTTATGTGAAAGCCATAGACGTTTGGATGGGAACATGTACAGGTAGGAATATTGTAACTACATACTTTTTATAATTAAACTTTATAGAAACAATTTATTTTTTTGAGAGAGGTATGATTGTAAGCTTTGTTAATATTGCAATAAAAAGCTTTTTGTTGTTATATAAAAGTTAGACTTTATAGATGCCTGTGTTAAAACTGGACGATTACTGAATAAGATTATTGAAATTTAATAGAACAAAAAGAGGGACAGTGGAGAAGTTAAGTGATTAGGAAATCCTTTAGATTTTCCCTATGACTAGTTGGTTTTTAAATAGGACTGTTGGAAAAATTAAAAAAAAAAAAAATTGAACTTATTTAGAACATGTTTATTATTCGTCGTAATTCGTTAATATTTAATTTTACTTGAGGTACGCATGATGATATAGAAGGATCAATACAATTAGGATTGATGAATTAAATTCCACTTCTATTGAGATTATTTTATTTGAAAACTAGTTTCGAATGCTAAACATTTATCTTCAGTTCTAAAACATAGAAACATTTTTCAACACATCAGTACTATGTTACATAGATTATATATACTAAAGTTTTTTTAAAAAAGATAAGACAAGAAATCAAGCATAGGCACTCACCTTCGAGGTGACTTTGACCTTGTGACTCATTGGGTTTTTCCTTTCCTATGGGAAACAAATTTAAAATGAGGCTATTGGATTTGTTAATCTGATCATTTAAACAATAATCTGGATCGGTTTTAAACGATTTTATTATTTCTAGTGATTCAAAAGTATTTAATTTTAGGCTATTTTCTACTTGATGTAATATTTTTACTCCCCAGTCTTTATTAAATTTGTGGTTATTTTCATTTAGATGGATAGCGAAATTGGAATTTTGGGTCTTATTAGTGTATGCTCTTATATGTTCATTTACTCTTTGATTTACTGATCGTCCGGTTTTTTCCCGTGTATTTTGCTTCACAGTCATTACATTTTAATTCGTATACGCCGCTTTTTTGGAAAGGGTCTATTTTGTCTTTCGGTGAAGGGAAGTATGATGACAATGGTTTATCTATTTTAAATGCAGGGTTTAAACCTAATTTTTTTTAATTCTTTCCCGACTTTAGCGGATATTGGGCCGTAGTATGGTATCAAAATATATTTTTTAGGGGTAGCTTTATCCTCTGGGGGTGTTTTGTATATATTATTCATAGTTTTTTTATGTATTTGTTTTCTTAAAATATTATCGATTGTGGTTTTACTGTATCCGTTGTTGTTAGCTATAGTGTGAATTGTTGATGACATAATTTGCCTATGGTCTGGGACGACCAGACAAATCAATAGTTTCTTAAACGAAATAAACGAAATCCACCCTTCAATTAAATTCACACTGGAGTTAGAGAACAATAAAACTTTAAACTTTTTAGACATAGAAATCTCCATAAACAATAAACAACACAAATTTAATATATACAGGAAACCCAAACTCGCAGCATTTCATAGCATGATATACCGCCTTTTAAATATACCGCTAAATGAACGAAATTATAACAAAGAAATACAAACAATTCACACTATAGCTAACAACAACGGATACAGTAAAACCACAATCGATAATTTATTTATTGAATTTATTTGTTTTTTACATTAAAATTATATGTGTGTAGATTAGACATGACACTAAGACGAGACTTTTTTAAGTCGATTGATATTATATTGGATAAGGATCATATGAGTATGAGGATTGTAAGGTAATTCATAAGTTTTTATATAATGTACGGTAGTTGAGTGTTGATGTACCATATTCGCGTTATGTCATACATGTATGTTTTTTGCATATTTTCAGGGCTTGATAATGTGGCAATGCCACGAAACGTCGCTTGAAGAAAAAATTTTTATAAACTATCATATATATTGTGATGTTAAGTAAATGATGGGAGAATAGTTGTTTTTATATTTTTATATATTACACCTTTATATCTAATTAATTAATTTTAGACTGTAGACGCGATGTCTTTGTTGAATTTATGGTTAATTTCATTTAAATGGATAGCAAAGTTGTAATTCTTCGTCTTATTATTGTTCTTTTATTTTTTTATTTACTGATCGTCCAGTTTTTCCGTATATTTAACTTCACATTATTCCACCGCTTATTTAGAAAGCATCTGTTTTGTTTTTATGTATATGGAAATAGGATAACAATGATGTATCTATTTTAAATGCGGAGTTAAATTTTAATTTTCTCAATTTCAACTTCGGTGGATAACAGGCAGTTATACGGGATAAAAATATATTTTTTGTGGTGGGTGTTGCGTATGAGGTTGTACCCAACACATTCTCCAATAGGTCTCCTAGAAATTATAGTGTGAAATCAAATATTTACGAATCATTAAAAATAGTAAAATCGTTTAAACGTTTTTTGTTTAAATGACGAGATAAATATTTCCAATAGTCTCTTTTTAACTATGTTTACATTAGGAACAGAAAAACCAATCAGTCATTGCAAAACCTTTGGGATTGCCCATTTACCTGACTTCCACAACAACCCTTTTTTTGTTCTGTTACATCTCAGTTAAATTTAGGGCATGACATACTTTATAAGCCCTTCCATTTTTTTCTAGAAATCCGTACGTTTGCCGTAATTCTTAGACATAACTCCTATTTATTTATATAAGAAACTACATGTTTTGTAGTTTTGGCTCCATCTTCAGGTTGTCTAAAATTTTTAAATATATTAATTTGTTACATTATACCAATTTATTACATTATACCAATATTATGTTTATTTTAAAACATTATATTATATATATTTGGTATGTATTAAATTTTTGTTTGTTTTTAGAACTGTGGATGAATGTTTAACAATCAAAACTTGTATTTGAATAAAAGTGCTTGTGTGTGTGTTTGTGTCAATTTGAATTAAAACATATTTACTGTACCACTAATCGTACGGGCTTCTAGGGCCATGTCAGCAGGGGGTTAGAAGTTCATCCAGGCATGTTCTAGATTCCTGTTGGGAACTAGCTTCCTAAGTACTCATATTAATAATATTATAAAAATAAAATTGTACAGTTGGTCATAAAACAATATCCTTTCAAGATAACTCTTTATCCAACTTTATTGGACAGCTTTTAGTAGTTCCTCTAGCTCTTAATGAGGAAAAGTTAGCACGCAAGCCATTTAGATGAGCTCAACTGCACAATCATAAGCAACGGATATATTTCATTCCAACATAGTTCTCTGGCTATGTTTCTTTTAGTAATTTCCCTGCTAATGTAACAGAACAGAGTGCTAGATGTCAATTAATATATACATATATCTACTTCCATTTTTTGAAAATTGCTATTGTGCAAAAGGTAACCGCAGTTTAAAACAATAAATTTTAACACCTATTTAAATAAATATTTAATTCTTTTCCAAGCAACTCAGTATTTAAACTTAATTATTTAACCGGTGTTTATACTTCAAATTCAAACACAGTTCACATTTCCCTCTAGTCTCGTTTAATCAAAGGTTTTGTTTAGATACTAATTAAAGGGAAATCACTAATACCGAACCGTTCTGTAATCCGAACCCCGGAGGGAAAAATAAATACCCTATAATAGGCTTGTGTACGTATTGTTGTTTTAAAATAATGATATATTTTATTTCAAATAGAAAAATAAGGTAAGAAGATCTAAAAGACTAATTTTTTTTTTCAAATAATTAGATTTCCAATTAAAAATTGTTACCGGACGTAGCTTACGCTATTCAGAAATATAAATATTAATCAAGAGTTTAAAAAGATAAAATAAAAAAAGAAAGGTCAGAGGAAATAAAAAAATATGTTCTCATATTCAAAACCAAATTTTATAGGTAACTTAACACATTCCGCCAGTTAGTTGAAATATAGTTTTGTTTTTAATTTTTTAAAACCCACAAAGTATCACTATGCTTCATCATTGGTTAAGAGAGCTTAGACAAGCTTACCTTCTTTTCAATACTCGTATAGATGAACAGATAATTCTATGAGGATGGCCGGCAAAAAGAACACATAGAAAATTTAATAGTATCCAATCGTGTGAATTTTATGAAATATATAATGATGATATCACACTGACTGACTGTTGTATGCGTCATTTATGATATTGATATCCCATTGCTAATTTTCGTTTTTAAGTTTACCTATTACTGCAAAAACAATTCTTTTTTTTTTTTTAATTCTCAAGTCTACCCAGAGGAGGCATTATCTAACTAATCCAAATGTCAATTAGAACCCGGAAACTATTTCATCGCTCTCGCCATTTCCTTCCTCAACCCACACTTCGACCGCTAGTTTCCTCTTTCCTCACTTTGTTTATGGCTGAGTGGTAGGGATGGGCATAATCGATGATTTTCATAATCGAATGATCCTGTTTCGAGTGATTGAGATAATCGAATGATTTCATAATCGATTATTTGGAGGAGCAAAAAAAAAAAAAAACTTTTCCTTTTTTAAATAAATACGATATTATTCTGCCTTTTTATTATAAAAAAAAAAAAATTATTTTTCCTATCTTCTCTTTCCAATTTTGTCCTTACCATACTACTTTTCATCATAGAAATTTAATTGCAATGATTCCCTGATTCATTTTTATCAATCAGATATGAGTCATCTCTTAATGATTCTGCATGGATTATCTGTGGTATTACAAAAACTAGAAATCCTACAAGTTTTTTTTATTTAGTTTTTCCAACACTTGAGAAGTTAGCGATGAAAGGAATAGTAAGAATGGAAAATGGATTATTTCCTTTTGCCTTGCTAATAAATGACACCAATCATGGGAAGTTTTATGCACAATAATTATGGAAGATAAACCATTTGTTACCTCATTTTTGTCCAAAATTTATAACTTAAGGCTCAATTTAAGTACAGATTACAGAGTAATTAAGTGTTTAATATCTGTAAATTATGAAATATAAAATTCATTAAACAAATATTAAAAACGGGAAAGTTTTTTTTTATAGAAAGAAACACACTAATTTTTCAGTTTTTTATTTAACAAAGTAAAGTATACATACAAGACAATTAACTATAAATAAGGATACACAGTATAAAATTCATAATGATGATAATATATTCTACCAAAGTTACATTATATATTAAAAACATATTACAATTCATTGATTGGGACACTTCCATTGGAATTTTTTATATTAAGAGAACAGTTTCATATGTTCAACATTCAGCAGTTCTAAAAACATACACAAAATATAAAACATCAGCACTTTTATAGATTATACAAAAAACATGTTAAGAAGTAGATTGATGGTTGGGGTATGCAGTCAAGAACAAAGTAGTTAAAATTAAATTTTAATTTATAATGCCAAACGTTTCAACTTGCATTGAAAGTCTTCATCAGGGCTAGAATAAATGAAAACAAACAAAAAAGTATATTGTAGTTTTCTTTTATTCTAGCCCTGATGAAGACTTGCAATACAATTCGAAACGTTGGCATTATAATTTAAAATTTAATTTTAACTGCTTTGTTCTGGACTGCATACCCCAACCAACAACCTACATCTTAGATATATCACACCAATAGTAAAAATACTCAATTATTGCATATTCATATTCATTTAGTAACTTCTATTTAGTTATTTACATAAAGCAGTCACACATATTTTAGGCCTGCTAATAAATGTTATTTGATGTAAAAGGTCTTTGTCATTTTTATAAATTGCACCAATTAGATGTGAACTTATTTTATAATATGATGAAAAGATTTTAAAAAGTCACACACTAAAATTTCTTGAAGAAATCTTTTTATATGTTTCAGAGAGGTCTTCATTCACAAAACTAATTCATAATCACTAAAATAATTTAATACATACTAAAATAAATAAGGTAACACAAAGCAATACAGTTACAAAAAGCAATCAATAACTCAAAAACTCCTAGTAGAAAAATAAGCAACTAAGAAACAATAAAAAATAAAGCAGGAACCACAGAATGAACTAAGAAAGATGGCGGCAGAAAAGGTTTAGATATTAAGGGAGTGAACGTCGAATATATATCAATTCAAGGTCATCATTCGAACTGAGTCCGAAATATGAATGATCACTCGGAGTAATAATCGAATAATCATCCAAAGTCAGTACGAGCGATAATTCAAACTCGTAATCGAATGATAATCGAAATCAGACCGAGTGATCTTTCAAACTCATAATCGAAAGATCATTCGAAGTCAATACGAGCGATCACTCGAACTTATAATCGAAAGATCATTCGAACTCAGGTCGAAATATGAATGATCACTCGAACTGACAATCGAATGATTTGTGGTAGCCGTTCTAATTTTGTAACCGTTATTTGTAAAGTATCATTCTGACGATTCGTTAGTTCAGGAAATGACCTACAAGAGAGAAAAAGGCGCTGTGTTTAGTTCGAATGATCACTCGTTCTCACAGACCACAATCGATTAATCGATGATTACAATGATCGAATGATTATCGATTATCGAGTGATAATCGTCATTAGATTATGCCCATCTCTACTGGGTGGTATTCAAAATCTCAATGGGATTTGGAAACAGACCGAAGAAAATGAGATGAACAGCTTCATCAGGGCTGTTTTTAAGGTTTCTATGTTATACCCCTTTACACTGTGTCTCTTCCCTTCCTTCTGAAAATATTTTCTAGTTACGTTCCTTTCCCATATCATTATTTATCAATGGCCATCCTGTTTATACTATCTTCTGAAATTAAAAACTTGCGTCCACTCTCCACCCTCATGATCTTGATCTCCTGACTTCTACTTCATTTCTTTCTTGCCCGTTCCACCATCCTTTGGAACACTCTCCCTCCGAAAATTAGGGGATATTTATACATACCTAAGATTAAGTTGAGGAATAAGGTTGTATATCATCCCCCTCTGCATCTTAACTTATACATGTATATTATTGATGTTTTTATTCCAAATGTTAGTTCTCGATTCCACCGTCAATTGATGATACTAAGTCGATTCGTTGGAACCGATCGCCGCTAAAGGAGGAGATTATAATTCCAAACTGCCGTGACAGAATTGCTTACGAAGTATATACAGCAAGAAAATCCTGCCATGTTAATATAGTTATTGCTATTCTTAGGTTTTTCTTTTCTTTTTTTTTTTTTTTTTTTTTTTTTTTTTTTTTTAACCAGGATAAAGACTAATTATCAGTTTAATCTGGTTTTAAGAGTGATTTTCGAGTTCCAATATACTATCCAATATATCACAGAACAGCCAGAGAAATCCGATCTTACATTAGCATGTTAGTCAAATGCTTCTTCCTCCCTATATTATGTGATGGGTTTAGCACTAAACCTACCATGACGGGTCAAATGACCCTGTTCGGATTATTTGGCAGAAGTTCATGGAAGCAACATTCATTACTTTTCTCTTTGACTTTACAACTTTTATTAAAAAATATATCAATAGCGTTTCTACAATATTGACTCCTATCTTATTGCTTTTTACCGAGAAATTGTGGTAGATCTATTGTACACATAAAATATCGGTAGGTGTTAGTGTTAAATTTACTTTTACGAATATTTAATAAATATCAAAGGGAAACCAGAACATCTGGAGTATTTACCTTATTGTATGAATATATTTATTACACGTTGTAGAAAATAACGGTTATTTTCTGTTTACTGATTTATTTCTTAAATAATTACTGTTTTTTTCATGGATTTTTTGTTGTAACAGCAATTAATTTTTATTACGAGGTGTTGGTATCGATAATTTAGAACCGATTTTTGGTATCGGTACCATTATCAAGGATCGAAACATTTCGCTTCCGACAAACCACTAATATATATCTGTGTTTAAGTTTCTATTTTTTTCAATATTTTATTTATTAAATATTGAGGATATTTGTTTTATTTACCTTCTTTTTTTTTTTTTAACTAATTTTATATTGGCAGTAATAGTGTATCTCTTCTCTTCTTATAGTGTGTTTTTTTATTTATTTCCTTAAAATTTAAATTTATACATTAAAAATTTGAAAGTACCTTGTTTTATAAACTAATCATCATACTTTCATATTTGTCTTAGGGGACAATTTTTATCCATAATAAAAATTAATTTTTCATCCTTTCAGCTTTATAAATTGCATTGTTTTAATATTATTCTTTGTTTTGTTGTTGTTTTATCATTGAAACATTTAAATGATAGCGGGATTTTTATATTTTTAATTAATTTTCTATTAGTTTAGTCTCACGCAGTAAAATCCTCCATTTAGATAACGAAGCAAACGCCGTTGTTATAATAGCTTTTTTAAAGCCATATTGCCATCCCCCTCTGTATTATTTTAAACTCTGTATTTTTTTGTATTCAAATATTTTTTACGAATATTTCTCTTTAACCGTTGAAGATTATTACGTATTATTACTTTTTATCGATTCGTTTTTGTGTCAAAATTTAATTTACATTTTATTATAACTCATTAAATTATAATATCTTTATATATTTCCCTTATTTTGTATTATCAGCCATAATACCCTACCTACAAACTTTATTAGTCAGTTTCTATTGATTTTCTTATTTTTGGAAATTATTTTATTATTTACTACTTTTTAATGTCAACCTTTTTATGGTAAATAAAATTATTGTATTAAAAATATGAGAATATTCTATTGACCTATTGTTTTATCTATTTTTTAATGTTCTTGTTTTATAAACTAGGGAATCTACAGGAAAATTGCACGTTCGATACGCTTTCATTTAGGTTACTTCCAGCGCAAATTTACATATATGGTACAGCAAACTAACGAATAATATAATTTTTATGTAATAGATAATATTGTTAAAATCATATCCAACCACAATAGATAATATTAGTGCACTTTACAAAAGTAATCAACTCAAAATTATAATTAAATCTGTTTTTTGTTTGTTTTGTTTTTTTGCTCTCCTGAAAAGTAGGTAAATCCATATTCGTTACATAGTTCTTGTATAGTGATATGTAGAGACCGGATTACTGTGTTATTGCACATTTAGTTCGCTTTGATTTAGCGCTCTCTAACCCAAGTAGTTATCTCATTTATATAATAAGGATTCTTATTCTTAAATTTTATTTTGCACGAAATCGCACAAATTTGACTTTTTGAGCTTAATTGCACGAATTCGGGTTTTACTGCACGAAATTGCACAATTGAACCAAATTCATCTAATTTCACTAACCATTTATTTTTTTTTAATTTTCTTCTTCTTCATCTAACCCTTATACCTCAAGGTGTCGGGGCAGCCAGCAACCATGCTCAAAACACCTCTCTATCCGCAGTCAACCTCCTAATTTCTCCCATAGTGAGTCTCCTCCTCCTCGCCAGATCCGATATGAGGTCCTCCCATTTACTTCTCGGTCGTCCTCTAGGTCGTTTTCCCACTGATTTTGCTTCCCATACTTTTTTTGGCAACCTATTGATTGGCATTCTTAGTACATGGCCAAACCACTTTAATACTTTTCTGTGAATATAGTCTATCAGCGGTTCCTGCTCCGTATTCTCTCTTATTCTTTGGTTTCGGATTCGGTCCAACCTTGTCTTGCCAAGAGCCTTCCTCAGGAATTTCATTTGTGTGGCTTGTATTCGGCTTTCAAACTTCTTGATGCCAGGCCAGCTTTCAGCTGCATAGATCAGCGTAGGGATGAATACTTGCTTATATACTACCGTTTTGGTTTTCATTTCTACTTCCCTTTTTCCAATTATAACATTGCGGAGCTGGTAATAGATATTAGTCGCTTTCCTGATGCGCTGATTTATTTCAGAATCAAGCCTGCCATCATTACTCCTTTAATGACAATTAAACTCCTTTAATAATTAATTTTAACTCCTAGGTATTGATAGACTTTAACCTGTTCCAAGTCCAAACCTCCACAAGCCACAGTTCCTTGTTCCAAGCAACTACTTTTAGACACGACCATATACTTTGATTTGTTGGGGTAAATCGTCATCCCTTTTCGGCTCAGTGCTTCTTCCCACACTTCCTGCAGGGCCACTCTGCTCTCTGCAATTAAAAGAATGTCATCGGCAAATACCAAATTCTGGATGTATATGGGATGCATTCTCCAGTTTCCTACTTTGAATTTAGGGCCTTTGTTTAGCTTCCCATATTATCCTGTCCATGTATATTATGAAAAGCAATGGGCTTAAGCTATCCCCTTGCTTTACCCCTCTTACCACTTGGAATCTGTCCGATTTATTTCCATTGAGCCTGACCGTCCCATATGTTTTCTGGTATAGGCTAAGGATTGCCTGTATTAAGGTACTAGGCACTCCCTTGTCCTCAAGCGCCCGTTTGAGCTCCACTCGTGGTACATTATCAAATGCCCCAGAGAGATCTAAGAAGGCTAGGTGAATCCTTTTGCCCCTTTCAATAAACTTCTCGATTATACTTCGAATTATGAAAATATTATCTTGGGTTTGTCGACCAGGTCTGTAGGCTGCTTGTTCTTCCTGAAGTTCATTTTCTACAATTCTTCTGAGCCTCCTCTCTAGTATTCTGGAGTACAACTTAAGGGATACATATGACAAACATATGGGCCGATAGTTTTCACAATCTGTCGTGGAGCCTTTCTTGTGGATGGGAATCCTGACATTATTTTCCCAGTCCGTGGGAACTTCCTTATTTTGGAATGCTTTATTGAAAATATTTAGCAACCACATTTGTACTTGGCAGCCATCATATTTCAACATTTCAGCCGTTATTCCATCATCACCTGCTGCCTTGTTGTTTCTGGCTTCAGCCATGGCCAATTCCACCTCCCAATCTTCGATAAGATCATCCTCTTCGACAGGCGTTCCTATCAGATTCTCGTTATCCCCTACTTCTCCTCCATTTCCAAATTTCTTACTGAAAAAGTATGCCCATTCTTCCAATACTTTAACCTCTTCAGTAACCAGCTGTCCATTACTATCCTTGATACTTCTTACTGGCCTTCCGTATTTTCCACATAATCCCTTCATTGTGCTCCAAAACTTCCTTTTATCCTCAGCATAACTAATTTGGAGTTCTTCACCAAATTCAATCCAGCTTTTCTCCTTAGCTAATTTCACAATTCGCTTTGCCTCTCTGGTCTTTTCTTGCGATTATTATGCAACATTTATAACAATAATTTATATTAAATAGGTTAATTAGTTTTAAATTGAGAGTAAAAAGTCGCTTAAATCAAATGTATTTGTGACCTACTACTTTTAAATGATCGTATTGAATTGGGCTTTGAGGATTTAGGCAAACATTGAGGATCGACGTACTTCCTAGAATTAAGACGTTTCCTCAGCAAATTTTACTCCCCGCTTCCCATTTCATTCCCCACTTCTGATTTAGCACTAAGGGCTAGTTGTTGACAAGATTTTAAACTATCAACGCTGAAAATGCCAAAAACGTCCGCGAGTGTTTCTAAAAAATTGAAAAAATGGACCAATGAATATCCAGAACTGATATTTGTATGAAATCCACGAAGAAAGATTAAAACGAATTGAAAATGAAAAAGGAAGATATTTATTTTCAAAATTCGAGTAAATCCTTAAGAAAAACTACGACTACATTCGTTAAAACAAATTAAGTTGTTTTATCAACGGAAAAGTAAATTTTAATAAAGATATTTTATATTTTTATAAGATATTTCTCACACAAATCCGGTCTCTAGTGATATGGTTACGATATGGTGATATGGCTACGATATGGTCGAAATTGTTTTCGGAGGGAATAAAAACAAAAAGGTTTCAGTCGATTCTTGGAATGCTAGTTCAGTGAATGTCCCATCTGACATGGAAATGAAGCAATGTACATTTGAATACTTCATAAATAGATATGTGAACTATAGAATTTCGAAAGGAAAGCTGTATTCGACTCGAAGTTGAACAAACCAACCGAAATCGGACTATGTCCCAGTAAAAGATTATTAATTACATATATTAATATTACCTCCGGTGTAATTTCTAATGAGTGAACATTTTATAATGTTTTGTTTTTTTGTCTTAACTCTCTATGTTTCATACTTATCTTCTTACCACAGCTCATGTTCTTCTACACTGTGACTCGAATTTACGGTATTATAATATAATACCGTAAATTCGAGTATATTATACTTATTCCCTAATGTTTGCTTTTGGTCAATTTTAGAATTTATAGAAAGGTATACTTACGCTCCATAATTTCTTCTTAACTCCTCGGGATTTCATGATAAACTTTATCTGAAGGTGAGATTTTCTTACTATTATGTCTTCCTTCTGATAAACTTCTCTTACCAAAGTAAGAACTTTCACTACCATTTTTCGTAATTGGAGATTTATTTTTAGTTGTGTCTGTAATCTACTAAATAGCATTCTCTCTTCCATGATTAATTATTAATCGAACTAATAATTCGGTTAATACACGAACTACACTATTCGGGGATACAATCCTAGTTTTTTTTTTATAGGCACAGCATCTCATTAGACGTTCTTGTAAAATTAAATTAAACCACTAAAAATATCTACAAAAACCTATTTATTTAAAAAAAAAAATTGTAATCTACTATATCCAATTATTTTGGAGTTATTATTTCCAAGAGCCACTTGGGTTTTAAGATGCAGCCGAAGATGAACCCTTGGGGCCAAGTCAACATAAAGAAATAATCATTCAAATGAAGAACTTTTAGTGGAGAAGATAATCAGAGATACAGTCCAATAGAAACACCAAGTCTAAGTAGAACAAAGAGTTTCTTAGATCTTCAGGGACGCAATGGGCCAGAGCATAGTCCACTGGTAGAGAAAAGATACCTTAATGCGTGCCAACGTTTCGACCTGCCTTGAAGAGCTTCTTCAGGGCTGTAATGAACAAAATATATGTGACAAAAATAGCAGACCGTCAAACAATTAACAAATGGAATACAGAATGACACGGGTAAAAAACTATCTACAAAAAAGGCTATTGGAAAGAACAGATACATAAATCAGTAATAATACAAAGTAGCGAGGTAAGGTTAAGGACTATACAGGAATGATAAGGGAAAAATAATAATAAATTAATAAAATAAAAACAAAAAAAATTAATAAAATATATATATATATTCCTTAATTCCTTCTTTGACTGCATTCCTGATTATCTTCTTCTCCATTGAAAGTTCTTTATTTGAACGATTATTTCTTAATGTTGACTTGGCCCCAATGGATCTTCTTCGAATTATTGAAGGTTGATGACATGAGATTGGAGTGTATGTGTGGCAATGAAGGGATCATTATTTACTGATAGCACACATGTTATCAGCATACGTGGTGAGGACGATGCTAGGATGGGTCAGGATATCAGCTGTATACACATTGTAAAGGATAGGAAATCTGGGATACTTCCTTGAGGAACGCCAACAGATTGGATAAAGAATGAAGAATAGGAAAAGTTATGATTAGGTTAGAAATTTATATCCAACTTGAAATCAATAAAAATATTTCTGCTGAATAAAAATGATTACCAAATCAAAATATTTATCCTTTAATTTTTGATATTGTATGTAAAAATATGATTCATGATCCTTAAGTTGAAAGTAATGATTGTGCAGTTCATTATCTGAAGAATTTCTCTATAGTCGCTGGTTCCGGATTACCAACACATAAACTAAAATTAAAAATAGGATGTCAGAATATGCTTTTATGCAATCTTCAGCCACTTAATTAGTGCAATGTTTACCAGGTTATAACGACTGCTAGGCGTTCAATTATTAGTTTAAATCATCTATTTTTTTTACTTATGAGAGCGGGCGAAGCATCGACGGGAAATGCTGGTAATACATAAAACTTTATTTTAAAAAACAGCTATGAATATCCGGTTAGTCATGTATACCGCAAATCTTTGTTTCTTCTTCAAATGATTATCAGTAATTTATTAATCTCGCCTGTCATCAATTATAAAGATTCAGAGTAAAACTGGCACTTAAGTGAATTTGATAACCTCTATCTCGATAGAAATTTAGTTTCTTTAAAGTATTCACAAACTGCCATAAATTAGAGCACTCACTATACGTAGGCGGGCGTGATCCTTTAATGTCGAGGATTCAGGCAGTAGAAGTTTCTTTGAGGGAAAGCAATAAGAGAATCCTCAGAGTGGAAAGAGGGCGAAAGAACCAGGAGGGAACACAAGTCCTTTAGATAGTAAGATGTCATTGTGGAGCTGGCAATGTAAGGCTCTTGTTAACTCAGTTCCTTCTTCCTCGGGTAAGATTTGGACTTTGGTCCATTACCTAATTCAAATTCTCGAACAAGTAACAATTTCCATTTAACGGTCATTCGCGCAATCTTCGAAAGTTTCGAATAGTGTGCATAAAAGTATTGAAAGAAGACTCGTGGCAAGATTCTATAGATTTTTGTTTCTTTTCAGGCTTCGACACGAGAATAGAATGTTCAAAAGTTAAAATGATTGCTTCCTTACTGAAAGCCTCCCACGCCTTTTATTATAATCTCCAGATCCTTTGGTGTCTGCTGTTCTTATTTGATTCATCTCTTATTTGTTATTTGACTATGAATCCTTTAATATTCTTTCGGGCTCTTGATTATTACGATATAAAGAAAATTTATTTATGTTATTTTATTTTTAATTTTTAACGTTGTACTTCAACTAGAGAAAGGAATGGGTTATTACTAAAGTCACCAACATATCCTAACCTAACGAAAAGTTCAAAACTCATTCCTTTGGGTCCACCACCTAATAAAATTCAACCTATGTCGAATTTGAACCGGTTCTACTTTTCACTTAAGAATGCCTTAACACGGCTTCATTAATTGAATTTTAAACTATAAAAATTCATTTGAATTTGTTTCCAGTATGATTAAAAAGATTGAAAGACAAATTAATGTAAACCAGTACAGTAAAAATACTTTTTAATTAAAAATACTCAGGTATATTATTTAATTTATAGTTTTATTTATTTCACTAATAAACTTATCCGTAATGGTTTTAATAGTTGGCCCGATCCAAAGAATTATACTTCCATGTTAAGCTCCACACCGGCTCGAATCCATCTGTTTTCCTTCCTCATTTCCATTCCGTTCCAACCATCCTTGGCGTTTGAAGTGAAGATGACGGTGGGACCTTCTAATATAATACATTTTTCTGTTTGCTAATCGGTTGCTGCTTTACAAGTCATTGATATACCATTAAATTCACAGTTTTACTAATTTAATTATTACAGTTGTAATAAACTGTACTGTAAAATTTAGTTCTAAAAATAAAAATTTATTTGAGAGGGATCAATCACTATTATAAATAATAAAAATGTTAATAAAATATGACTTTAGTGGTCCTTGTGTTAAAGCGTGTTCGAGTGGCATACACATTATCATTCCTGTAAACTAAGGTGCAAAGATTTAAATCCGACCTAGGCTGTTTCATATTTCTTTCGTGGTGTACCCAAAGAATAATCCTAACCTCTTCCCTTTGGCTGGAACAGGTTGGTAGCCTATATCCATAATACGTCCCTCCTACCCTTGGTGTAGAACATGTCGCTAAGACCCACCGAACATTCTTTTTTATTTTTCGATTTTATACTTCTTTCTGCTCTGATGATCGTCATCATTATTATAACGGCCCTGAGAGCACTTGCTAAAACTAATGTGTTGTTCTTCGAGAGTTGTAATGTGAAGTTACACTCTCTTGTATGAATGTTCCCTTAGTTCTTTCGGAGAATAGTCTTAACTACTTAATTCAAATACGTACTTAACTCAATTCAATACAGATTAAATTTGGTGATTGATTCCAGGGAATTGGTTGTCAAATAGCTATGATTAAATTTTGCCTAATCCTGTCACTTAGAGAGCAGGCTCAGGCAAAGGAAAATTACTTTCCAGAGATTTAGTGGCGAATTGTTTTCATATGTAAAGGCACCTTTACACCTTCAAAACTTCATATTGACTGGACTAGTATGTTGTTACTGGCAATCAGTCAAGAACACATCGAAGTATTATTTGGACCTCTAATGTTGTTCATCTCGACACAATGTTATAAATAAAAAAATCTGCTAATAATTTATAGATTACCTATTTAAATAATAAAAAGTTTTAAAATAGTTAGATTTATTTTATATTTTGACTCTGATTACAAATCTAGATAAAATATTAATATTTTTATTTAGTACACCTCTATGTTGTCTTAAAACTTTCTTGTATTTTATATTTTTTCGAATTTTGAAACTGTGAAAATCCTATGATTGAATTGAATATTATTCCGAATGAAATTCAATGAAGTTACTATTTATTTATTTTTTTTTATTTATTGCTTGGCTCTACTGCCCTAGATGGGCCTTGGCCTCACGCAGAAGAGATGACCATTGGAGTTTATCCATAGCTTTTCTTCGCCATCCTCTTATTCCTAGATTTTTCAGGTCGGCCTCCACATTATCCTGCCACCTTATTCTAGGCCTTCCTCTTAATCTGGTACCATCCGGTCTGTCATTCATCATCCTCTTTGGCAACCTCCCGTCCGGCATCCGTTGGACATGTCCCAGCCACCGCAATCTTCCTTCCTTGATGACCGCTACTATATTCGGTTCCCCGAATAGCTCTTCCAATTCTTTGTTCCTTATCCTTTTAGTTACTATTTACTTCCTTAAATAAGAAAAATCTTAAATAGAACGACTGCTTGGATTTTTATTTTTCTCCTAAGCCTCTTGTGTTTTAGCAAATGGATATACTTATGCTGTGATGGAGTCTACTCATTTTACAGTACAGAGTGCATTTTAAGGATGTTAAATGTATTAAATGCATAATAGAGGAAAGTATTCGTTTGGAAAGGGAATTATTAAAATGAATAGCAACCCCCGTCGCGGCTTCGCCCTCTCTTATAAGTAAAGAACTTCGATAATTTTAACTAATATGAAGGGCATCGTTTGTTGCTGAAGCCCCGTAAAATTGTCTTGATATTTTTAATGAGGCTCCAAAATGGAAATAATTTGTTGAAACTAAATAATAAATAATTACGAAAATTAAATATTACACACATAATACACAGATAACTAATAATAGGCCTTTGAAACTTAAACAAAACTAATGAATCCATAGAAGAAATAGTTCAAATCAATTCAAACTCTAATACTTACAAACTGGGAGCGGGGTAACTAACTGAGTAGGTACTTAACCGAGCTCGTGCCGGTCAAGGGCAGAGAATTTAATTTCTGATTCTTCAACCGTGAATCGACTTCGTGGTCTGGAGATCCATCTAGGGGTGTAAAGTGGGTTCCCTTAGTATAAGAAAAACCTGTCGGTTGAGCCTGATTGTTGACCACATCATCTCCTTACACAACCGTTTATTACCAAACAGTGCTTCCTTACTAGTACTGAACCTAAGACTCTTTATTAATTGTGGTAGTACAGGTTAAAATACTGTTGTAGGATTGTTGTAGGAAGTTCTGGGCGCTATAGATGTTCGAAAAAGGTCGAATATGGTGAAACCTCGTCTTCATTTACTAAAAATAGATGGTAAAAAGTAGAAAACTAACTAGCGTCTTAACTAATAAATAGAAGAATAATTTTTGTATCACTGAATATTAGATGGTAAAATTATTGATGATGGGTAATATACAGAATTAAAATGTTTACAGATATACAGAATTAAAATGTTTGAATCGCTTCTTGAAAATTTGAATTTTTTTTTATTTCAGCATTTGTTTTCTGTGCTCTACTGGAATTCACTTTTGTCAACTACAAATGGCGGAAGGTAAGTCGGCCACCAATGCAGAGCTACCGTGTCAATGGAGAAGTGGCCACTGTTGATCTCCCAAATGATCCAGTAAGAAAATATTTAATGAGTATATATTTTACTTAACATTTACCGCCGATTTTATCCTGTATCATTTCATTTTAACATGGAGTAAATGTGTTTCATTAATAACAAAAAAAAAAAATCAGTGTTAGGTAGCAGATTTCTTATCTGCTTCAGACATTTTTCTCCTTAAGAAACCAAATTTAGCTTTGTTTATTCTAGAAAGGGATGTTCCTGTGTGTATGCATTCATATTTTTCAACACCCCAGGGCTGACTGTTGTCCATAGTCCTCTTGAGGCACACCGAGCCTCTATAAAGTGAAAGTGGAATAAGCTTGTTGACCATTATCCGCTTCTTTCCTTATCAGAGTTTCATTAAGTTTACTTCCGAAATCTGTGTATCATCTATCTATATAGAGATGCTTTTTTCTCCTTTTAATCTTATTTTTAAGACAATTAAAATCTATATTTCAGAAACTACCTACTTATAACAGTTGTTTGTGATTGGGATGTTATATATGAACCTTACTGAATTTTTCCACATTTATGGAAATACCCTGCTTATCCAAATGTTTCATAGACATAGTTTGTTCACGTATTCATATTTCACTTTGAACTCTAACGATACAGAATCTAGAAAATTATTGTTTTCTCAATTACCTATCTAAGGAGGGAAATTTATTTTATTATACCCTTCATATTTATAACCCTGTTTAGTTCACTTTATTTTTATTTTAAAGACTACTTCTGAATAACTATTACTAATGAAGGATAACTTTGTTTTTATTAATGCTGCTATTATGTGTTAAGCATTGTCTCTGAATGATACTTGTATTCTGCTACTTTATAAGGCATGGTCTCCTCGACAAATCTCCTCTATTTTGTGCAAATATCTAGCAACAATTTAGAATGTTTTCAATCAACAATAAAGTCCTACCAAATTTTGTATTAGAAATTACATTTTTTTTTTTTCTCATTTGTATCTTTATCAATATTCCTAACACAACTGAGGAGACTACTGGGAGCTCTACCACTTTCTGATTTCCCCAGCTTTGTCAGCTCAAGAATATAAGTTCAAATACCCCACCTTATGGTATGATGTAATTTACAGCTTTAGCTAGATAACTAGAAGACATGACAGATACTTGCCCAATCTGTTGAGATTTAAACTAGTGTGGCTCCTGCAAGCATTGAGAAAGAGTAACTGTAGAGATTCGATTGGAATTGGTACAGTTAAGAAGCTCATCCTTTACCTATGGGACTTTTAATAGATATTTAACTATTTTTTCAGTCATTAATAGTTTAACTAATTTACTTCTTACTTTTTTTTCAGATTAAGCAAGCTTTTCAATTAGAAAAAAAGGACCCAAAAAATGCTGCTCTAGCAAGAAAAATAGATGAATATTCCAGGCTGGGATTCCCCTTAATCTTTGCCATCTTCAACATCATCTACTGGTCATATTATCTCTTGTAAATTTGTAGTTGCCATAAAAAACAACACAATAATTCTGACAAATAATGGCATTAACATTTTTTGGAGAGCTACATTAATGGGTCCACAAATGTAAACAGTTTTTTTTTTTTTAATATTTTAGATTAATCCATGTGTTTTTAATTTAAATTTTTCTGAGTCCTTTGGTTCATACAGTGTGACTATATTTTTATTTGTAGTTTTATTTAGTTTATTTTTTTCTTTTGAAATAGTTCATAAATGATTCTATAGTGATATCTTAGTATCTTCAAAGATACTACAAATTAACAAAAAAAAAAATCTGTTTCTTATACCTGCCAATGCAAATTTCTCATTCTTTATTCATTAATGATAAAACAATTATATTTAGCACCATTTTTTTTTATAAATGAACTTCCACTTCATCAGCCTAATATTTATGTTCATATATCAAAAAGTTTGAATTTTTATAGAGGTTTGCAAAAGTATTATTTTATATATAAATGTACAAGTACCTTCTATGAAATGTACATACATTAGTAATCAATGAAATCTTATTTTATCATTTTAAATCTTATTCAGACCATGTAAAAATATTCTCAAAAATGTATTGATAAAAATAAAACAAAATGTAATCATATTTTTAAATAGTCGGGGACCAGTAAAAGGCTTATTTTGTTGCTTCAAATTTTAAATGAAATTTACGAAGAGTAGGGCCTTTTAAAGAGGACTGAAATGAAACTGATTCATTTGTATTTTGTGACTTAATAATTAACTGTAACAAAAAATAGACACCAGTGAAAAACAAAACAAAAAATTTTAAGCAACCTGGAAAGTTGTAAATTCTTTCTTTAACATTTCTCATCAACAATATTGGACCAAATACATGTAATAATGGCAATTTAATATTCTCGGCATGACATGGAATACTGCGAAATGATAAGGTGTTTGAGTAATGAGCTACAAGTTCATTTTTGCTCATAATGTTTTAGCTTTCGTTTTTTAATTACTTTCTTTCCTTAAGTCTCTCCCATTTTACTATGAGGACATGTATTGATTTATTAAATAGCTGCTCAATTTTTTATTTGACTGAAAATATTTTTTTTTTTTTTTTAATATACAATACTTAATAATAGCAAATTCTTCATTCATTGATATAAACATTATATCAATGAATGAAGTCATATATTATCATATATAATAAAGTCGTATGAGAAAGTTAAGATGAAATAGTCAAGAACTAAAACTAGTTTGATTACTATACTTAAATAGGTGTTGTAGTTTAATGTATAATACTTTATACAATTTATTAACTGTTTTCCACAAATTATCTTATTTTTTATTGTTTTATAGTCATCCTGTCAGATTCATTTATTTTAAAATAAATAAACATCCCAAGTATGAAATTGTATTATTTACATAGACTGTTACTAGTTTTAGTCAAATATACACCTATTATTTGAAATTGGATATCAAACTGATCAGAAAATGGTTTGTATGTAGTTTTATCTATTATAGAAGGGCTAATACAGAAAATTATAGACATAAAATGCCTGCACCCCATTATCCACAGCTCTAATCAGGCTACAAATGGCTGGCAGAATACAAATCAGCTACAGCCACTGAAAAGGGCATTAATGATATTGTTGATCCACCAAAAAAACAATGTCAACTTTCTTTAATGGAATTAATATGGCTCTACTTTTTGGCACCTGCTTGCTTGATTAATGTTACAATACACTTGGCTGCTGTAACCTTTGTAGACTTAAACCACTTCTTAGATAAGTCTTAAACTTTCTCTATGTATCGATAAAAATAGTTGATGATATTGTAGTTTCCTTGATGATGCTGTTCAAGCATGTTCCTACAGTAATCTTAGTATCATTTGACTGTTTACTTCTATAATTACAATAATTCATGTAAATCATCTGCTAGAATGACTAAGGATAATTTATTCTAACTTTTACTTGGAATGCCCAGCAGCAGGATTTTGTTTTTTGATTACCGGTAATTATTTTTTAAAATGGTAAGAAATTATAATAAATAGTATAAAAGCAATTATTGATGTCACACCGCCTAAATCAAAGAATACAATGCCTTATTAATAGGCTATTGTTTTACATGATAAAAACAATAACAATAATATATTAGTTATTATATAATGCGAAAATTATGTTTTATAAATTTTGTGTGTAAACCTCTTTCTTTAAACTGTATTTCCCTAAAGTAGTTAGATATTAGTATTGTAATTAACATTAATAGTTTTTATTATTTCAGAATAATTTTATTACCTATTAAGAATTAAAAAATCATTTTTCCTATTATAAACTATTTCCTTTTTGAAACCAATGTCTTTCACTACTCGTATGGTATCCAGTTTTCATTGCATTTATTTTTCATTATTATTTACAGAAATCAAATAACAATCATTCTCTATGATATTTTTTTATATTTTATTTGATATATTTTTTACTTATTTATTTAATATACTCATGTGTAAGGTAGTATAGTGTCTCAGTGCTTGAAAAATATCTCAGCATACACACACACATATATATATATATAAAGTTGCTTCATTAATATATATATATATATATATTCATGAAGCAACTTTAAACTATTTAACAATATTTGTACAAATCAAAACTGTCAAATAAATTTGAGTAAAATAGAAAATAGAATTAATTAACTATTGTATAGTTTTATTAAGATTGTTGAGGTATTTATTGATAATAATGTGTTTGGTTTGTTTGTGTGTGTATTTAAATATAACATGAACTTTGATGTCTTTAATATCCTTTATTTTTAACTAATTGGTCAGTGGTTAGTGGTATGCTCACAATAATATTTGTTGGAAAATATTGAAAACTACGTATATTAAAGTTCTTTATTACATTTATTTTTGTGTACAGTTGATTATATTTTGTTATTCTTACAGATAAGTTTGTCGTGGCTTTCACTTTTTGTTTTGGTTTGATAATTATAACTAAATTGTAGGAATCCGATGCAAGCAAAGGATGGATTTTTAATTCTATGCAGTGTTAGTTTCCTTCAAGGAAACAAGATTGATTTTATTAATGTATGCAAATATTTTTCAAATTATTTTCTATTTTTATTGATGTGCTGTGAATTTATTTTATTCAATTAAAGATTTCTATTGACTTGTTAATGTGATCGTTTTTTTTTTTTTATCCATTTGTTGCTTTAATTATCTTTATAATTAGTTAAGTTGTATATTAATTATGAGATCAATCCCTTCTGAATATTTCTGTTTTGAATTTTTCTTAATGATAGAATAGTGTTATGTCCTGGAAAGTATAGCCATTTAATAAGGTTCGAAAAATATATGGATTTCATGTGAGTCAAATACTTTCCCAGGTCAAGATGGGTCATGCCAACATATATACTTGATAATTGAATCCTTCAGTGGCTATAGGCATAACGTAGGGGCCATCTCTGAAGCTCACCCTGAACCCCACTGCCACAGTTCTATATTGTACTAATTTAGTAAAAACTTTCTATGGGTTAGACACTGACCAAAATCCAAAATAGTGAGCAGGAAGGGAGATTGTCCTGTGATGAGAGTGGCTATAATAATATATATATAATTAAATTAGTTTGTCAGGGAGGAGGGGCCAAGGATATCTTTCTTCTGTCAAAAACCGTTAATTTGGTTGATCCTGAAACTAGTATCCTTCAGTGGCTTTGGTTTTATTTTAGTTTTAATTCAATTTACATCAGTCTTTAAGATCCATCATAATGCTTAAAAATATAACCCATTGAGGTTTTCGATAAATGTTACTGTATCTCAACTAACAAATGAAGTGATGTATATGTTTTTTCAAGCAAGTAAAAGAGTTCATATATTTGGGTTCACTTATAACCACAAATAATGATACCTCAAAAGAAATCGAGAGGAGAAAACTCATTGCCAACCGATGTTTCTTTGGCATGGGTAGAGTCTTCAGAAGTAAATTTCTATGAAGGAGTACCAAGCTACATTATTTAAGACTCTGTTCAGACCAGTATTAATCTATGGCTCATTGTTCCAATACGCTCTTTCAAAGTAATTATTGTAAATATGTTGGCAAATCTGGGAGTCTTTGTAAAGCTTTTTTCTTTTTTTTTTTTTTAAGAATGGAGAAATACTATTTTTATTAGGTGTATCATTACTCTTAAGAGGTGCGGATTTGTATTAGTTTCATCTTTTCACTATAAAAGACTCAATTTAAAATCTTTCTGAAACTACTATATTTGCATTCATTCAAATGTTAAAATTTTCAAATACACTCTGAAAATTACAAATTCAAAGTTATATCATCAAACGTATATAACAATAACATTCCCTTCGTGTAGCCATAGTATGTTTCATTTTCAAGTAAATAGATATATATACCTTAACAATTTTTTCCACAGTCTTAATTTTGGTTCCCATAAGTTAGAAGTTTGAGTTCCTGCGTTTAACAGATATGCTTTAGCTCCTATTTTTGTTATTTTATTAATTTTGGAGTGTGAATATATTATCATTAAGTAATCAAGTTTAAATAATGTGTGAACAATTATTTGTATGTAAATTGTATATTGTAAACTGATCTACCCTTGAATTAAAATCACTTATAAATACCTCAGAAAAAAAAAAAAAAATTTCAATCCTGTAGTTTATTTATGAATATAAAAAAATTTTTTTTTTTTACTAAGACTTTATTATTTATTTTTAATATTGTTTTTAGCAAGTTACCAAATCCTTAGTAATAAGCAATTACTTTTAATCTTAATAAGTATTGAAGTATTATTATAAAGATTGATGTACAGTATGTATATTTAAGATAATAATAGTGAAACATTAAACATATAGATTTGAAAGTATAACAAATGTAATTTTAAGCCACTTATAGAATAGAATAAGAAACATTACAATGTAAATAAACAATGTTTTCAAAGTACTTATCTATTATTTTTTATTTATGGAATATTCATTAAAAAAACAAAACATTTAATTCAAATTTAATAACTCTGAACCATTTCATTATCCATGCTTTAACAAATTCTACATTTTAATTGTTTAAAGCTGGCATTTATTATAATTCATCATCAACTAGCATAATACATAATGGTTCCTAGTTTTGTCTATCAGCAAAACCCTCATTCATCACTATCCAATGTCCATTATGTGATAATTTCCAACAGAATAATACGAGAAAAATCAATCACAACAGGCACAGACAACTAATTCTTCTTCGCTGGATAACAGTTGAGAGTTTTGTGCTAGTCATTTAAATGATTATTTTCCAGTATTGCACACATGACTGAAGTTATTTTCCAGAACAGCTTTTCACATGAATATTAAATGTCACATTTACTCAGAACAAATCATGGCTGTACAAAGAAATATCTTAACCTGATGAAGATAGAAGGCAATGGAAAATGTGAGACATGTGACTTCCCGAAGGACCCTAGGCATATAATATTCAGATGCAAAAAGCTCGAAAAAATCAGGTCTGAATTCAAATTTAATTTTGATCCTCAAGAAGATACAGCATACTTAAAAGAATTAGACAGGGATAAAGTAGCTAAATTCATTGAAGTTTTAGATAAATTAAAAGCTAAACTATAATTAAAGAAGAAAGAAGAACAAAGAAACCAATCATAACAAATATAATGAAACTAAATTGATCTTGGTTGTATAGGATTTGGCTACAAATCTAAAACCAGAAAAAAAAATAATAATAATAAATAAATACTTTAGTTGGCAAACCATACAATTTCTATACAAAAACTGACTATGGAAAAACAAAAAATATTGTATACCCACAAGCTATCTGAAATTAAACATATTAGAAACATGTGCTTTCTCTTTTAACTCTTCTCCATTCAACCAGACACTTTTAGCTGGGTTCAGCTATTTATGAAATATGTTTTAATTTCCATAGTGTTGAGAAACAGTTAATTATATAACTTAATGCTTATAATTCTTGCCATTCTCATAAAGTCTAGGAATAGGCCAAATAAAGTCTTATACAACTAAACAGTACACAAAGTTTTTATGGATGCAAAAATTGGAAGGCTACATCACAATAAAATTATAGATAGCAATGGCTTTAGCAGGTGTGGTCTCACACAAATGTAAGTATTACCAGGTAAATAAATATATATATATTTTTTTTTTTCAAGATTTTCATGAGGTTAAATGGTAGCTTGAAGTTATTGGTTTTGTTTTTTATAAACTTTTATATAAGAAGGTTTTCCATTTTATATCCTCAATGGAGATTTCACTAATTAACAACTTTACAAACTCATCAATAGTTTGACAACCTACAGGAAGCTTCTGTTACTTTTTATTTATTCTTTATTGGTATATAATTTAATTTTGTTGAGACAACAACTGTCTCAGGATTAATTAAACCACTCTCACAAACATACTTCCACTATAGTTAAGTCATTTACCAATTTATGGGTGCTAATGGCATTATCTTTTAATTAATGAAACCTTATTAGTACTACTTCCATTGCAATTTCCCCCTACCAATTCCACTATTCCTCATATTTTAGGAAAAAATGCTGTAATGCAACTAAAAAATTAAAATAAACCCAGCTTTCCATAAAGACAATGCTCAATGATTTTCATTCTTTCGAGACTTCTCTAAACATTAGTTTTTTACAAGTTTTCTTAAGAATCTAAAATATTTGATCAATTTCAATTTGGCTCAGTAATAAATAAATAGGGCATATTGTTGGCCTTATACAATTCACCAATGTTCCTTCCTCCTATATACAGACCACTCCCAAATTGATTTTTCCTCTCTACTTTTTGACTTATTAATTGCATTTACCAAAATTCCTAAATAGATTCAGTGCCTCAGCAACTTTGAATAAATTAAGGCTCAGGGTAATGGATATTGAACTTAATATTAAATGTAATATGAAATTCACATAGTTAAATCCTGGAACCCTACTTCACATTGTTCATAAATATGAATGCGAATCCATACAGCTTCAATTACATAAGCCGTAGTCATAATAATGGTTATGAAAAAGGAATTCATGCATTAACTAAACACTCATTTGTATTTTAAGTAGGTCCCTGTTTCACTTTTTTTTTTTTCAATTTTACAGTGTAGATTATAAGAATATCTATTTGATTTAATTTTCTGTTACTTGAATGTACCCATCAATATAATCAAGTATCATTATAGAGGCATCTTTTAATTTTTACCCAAAAATATATTTAATAAATATGAAATATTTGTTCATCATTTATTATTTTGGATATTGAATTAATTATATATCATATTCTTATATAGAGGGTAGTATAGTCATTGTGGTTTTAATAAATAATGTATAATTAATGCATTGCATTGTACTTCAAATAAACTACTATACCATTATTGTATTATATTATACCAGAAAGTATTATTGTTTTTTTTAATTTCAATTTTTGTGGGCCATGAAATTGATAGGAATACAGAAAATAACAACAATAAAACAGATTTAGTAGCAACCTGAATATGAAGTTGGGCAGCAATGTGTTTTTGTATTAATGAAGCATATATCTCTCTAGATAAAAATACATTTAAAATTAAATAAATCATTATTTAAAACAGAACATTGAAAGAAATTGAAGAAAAGGAATAGTTACTTTACTATTGTGAATATTGTCCATAATTACCTAGACAACTTTAACATATATGTATAAATAAACTGAGCCTTTTTCAATAATGTAGATGATTATTAATTTTTTATCTTATTTCGAAAAAGTTGTTTATCATTTATACTTATATCAATTATTCATCTATCATTTCAACTTTAATAAACAATTTTTTTTTTTTTTAGAATTGAACATTACAGTAAAATATAAATTATTAACCATTGTTTTTAGTTCCTTAACTTTGGTTTATTTTATATATTCGAACATTTTCTTAAATTATTAAATCAAATGCCACTGTTGAATCATACCTTCTTACCTGATAAATTTTATTTGTGAAGAGTAATAAAAATGTGCTTTTTGTGAACTCAGCACTCTTCATTAAAAAAAAAAAAAAAAATTCAAATATAGATTATATATAATTTATAATTCCTGTGGTAAATTATACTCCTATTTAATCAAATGAAAGTTTGACAGAATTTAGAAATATTATAACTTTAATAGTATTACATAATATCATGTTTTAGTGTTTACATAAAAGCAAATAGTAAATAACTAATGTACATATTTAAATACAGTCTGCCACATTATCAGTCATTCAATGATTTATTCATCAATATCAATTTTTTCGGTATTTTAAGAATAATTTAACTAAAAATGTTTGAAGTTCGTTGAGCAAGTCTTAACATTTATGACTTCTTCATTTACATTTTTCACAAATAGGCGATACTTATAAAGTAAGGGTAATATTCAAGTAGAGTCGTGACATTACTTTTTTTTTTCTTTTCAACTGGGTTATGTTCTATTTACTTCTTCGTCGCAGTTTTGTCAAACGGTCGGTAACACGTAAATTAACGAACGGAAACATTTATGAATCAGTTAGCCAAAATTCCCGGGTGAAAGACACAATTAGTCGTCCCAGAAAAAACAGAAAAACAAAACCAAACAAAAACACAATAATAATGGTTTAAAGAACAAACGCAGTGAAAAATATAGATAATCGTAAATTAAAAAGGGAAGGGCCAGTTACTAAACAATTCAGTCAAAACCGTGGTTTGAGAAAAATATAACAAAATTCCAACAAGTCGGGTGGCTATTTTTTTTTTAAATTTTTTTGTATTTTTAGTATTTTTTTTATAATTAATTTTTTTTTTCGTGTTATTTAATACATATCTTTTGTTTGTGTCTCTTCAGATCAAAGTTGTGCCAACCTACCGCCTAGACATAGTAGGTGTTCCTTGCTGCTGATGAAGAATTCTTCATCTGGCAATCTTTATGGGACTGATAGACTAATACCTGTGCTGGTGAGACACCAAGGAGTTCCTTCAGCTTTAGGCCGATGTGTATAATGCTTGAATTTTCATTGTCTGTATCCCTGGTCCAGAGGCCGATCCTGTTCCCTTTGTTCCTTATGCTGATCGTAGCACCGCAAATCTTATCGTTGAGACCAAAAAAACATTCACCAATCATGCACATGGCTATTTCCAGCCAATATTGATCCATCTTTTGTGGTGGAGTCGTTCTTTTGTCAAGATTGATCACCCACCTTCCTCCATCCTTATTTGCTTTATCTTCCCACATGGGTCGGATCCCTTTCTTGAATAAACTATAGTCGCAGCCCGGTTTCACAGTCGAAACTGGTTTGATGTGGTTGAAGAGGCACCAGAAGTCCTCAACAGTGCTGAAACTTCCCACCTCCATAAGACACTCTTCCCAGATCTTGGTTTTGTTGTTATCCAAATACCATAAGGTCCAGGTATGCTCCAACGGGTGTTTATAATCCCAATAGCTAAATACTTCCATATTTTGCAACTTAGATTTGAAGGCTTTTACACAAATCAAAAACAGACCTAGATGGAATTAATTAAAACCAGTAACCACTCTGCCTTTAGAATTAACAAAACATACGTCTAACAAATTTTATTAACATCTGTTTGATAAATCATAAACTGTTTATACTACTAAAATTTCCTCTCGAACAAATAAAATATAGAATCCATATTGTGGTTAATTTTATCACACGCTTATGTTTGGTATTAATTCACATTTTGTTCAACATACGTAAATAAAAATTTGGCAATGATATATTTCTAACTGTACCATGTTATTTTATGTAATAAAAAAATCAATTTTTAATATGTTGGTTTAATAATTTTGATATTTTTTTCATTAGAAAAAATATACAAAAAAAAAAAACTAATTGTTTCATTAATTGCGAGTGGTGGTTACTTGAAAGCAATAAAAACAGCACGCATAGAAATGACGTCATCCAGCAGAGTTGGGCAACTGCTATCAATTGTTTATATGCATTTCATACAATAAAATTAACTGATCGGTCCTCAAATAACTTAAATCAGATTCTTATTATTAAATATTTCATCATAAAATTTATCAATGTCCTACATAGCTGAGTTTATTAAAACATATCTAGGTATGAATGGTTACTTAAGTTTTAAAAACAGGTCATTAATTATGAATATTACAAAATTAACAAAAGAACTGGAAGGATTGAGATTATGTAATTATAAATATTTATGGAACTAATAAAATTGTGTTTCCATTTCGAATACGAATCACATTGTAAAAAAAAATATCAACTACTTAGTTTCTTTAGGCAGCACTGGTGAGGTTCTGGTGTATATGCATGGAGTTATAGACAAGTACTATAACTCCATATGTATATGAGTTAGGTTATTTTCAAACATTAAAACTACTCTGTTGTGCAACCGATTTTGGATGTATTAATTTTATTAATAAAAATAAGCGTTTGCTATTTATACATAAATAGTATATAAATATCTAATTTATAAGTACAGAAAAAACATCTATTTTTTAGTAACCATGTATGTTTTTTACTTAATTGTTAAATAATTTTATGAATGTTGTCACTATCCTTGTTTAGTCACTATCCTATCCTTTATTATTCGAAAAAAAAAAAAAAAATTGTGTTCCTGATATAAAACGAAAAGACAATATATTTATGTGTTGTTTACCCTGGAACGCAATAGGGGTGACAGTTGCAGTCGCTCTTGGCCAATCGGAGTACTTTTGAAAGATTTTAAAAACCTAATTACTCAGAGCCCAAATAAAAGTGCAGATCACACATTTAAGAAGGTCATGTAAAGGCTTGCACCAACATGAGTTGCAAGTGTGTACATTGGTTACAAATCCATGACGAGTAAATTTTCGTGACAGCCGGATAGCTATTGATGGGGTAAAATATTAAATTGTAAATTTCATACCATATATACGATGAAAAACATGCAACTGTAGAATAAATGGTGGCCAAGCTTGATAGAATATCAAGTACTTCATCATTCTCGTAACCTCTAAAGGTTCGAACTTTCTGTTTTAGGTCCTGGACAAGTTGAATTTTTTTTCTTGGTGGGGCTAAGGAAGTAACGAATCTCGATTTTTCTAATATAGCTGGAACGGGATGGCTAGTGCAGGACAACTTTCCAGCACTTATTGGAGTACAATTACAGTAGGGCGTTAAGCCCAACAAACAACAACATTTATACATTTGCTAAGTTAAGGAGATGAAAAAAAAAAATTAAATTCTTCTGAAGAAATACACTGCCCCTCGATGATTAAATCCAATAAAATTAATTCACTTTGATTCCTCGGAGCTGTCACTCGAGGAGATCTAAGTTTGAGCCCGTATTACATGCTGGTAGAAAGGAACGTTCCACTATCCCTGAAGGTTAAATGGTAGGGATAAACCCCCCTCCCGAATGAATAATGAAATATTAAATTATTAGAAAATTAGTGATTGTCTTAGCAATCAGTATAAGATAATGCGCATTAAAAAGTAAAAACAAAATCATTTATTTACTTACTTATTTTTAAAGTATGGATCACATGTATCCTGCTAAATTTGACTATTGGTTTTTACCCTCCTCCCCATCCCCAAATTCCTTTTACTTCTTTCATTGGTTGAAATCTCTCTCGACGTTTCTGCGCGTACTAAACTAATATTGTTTAGTCAATATTGACCGCGGGTAGTCCAATATTTACTCTTAATTTATAAAGGTGCGAGCAGAACTCAGATATGTAGCACTTGTAACAAAGTGCGTTGTCTTAGCAACCTGATAAACCAAAGATTGTTGGTTCAAATCCGGTCAGTGGCAGGGTGGAATTAATTCCTAGTAATTATTTTTTCCGCTTTCACCCGATCAGCCTGGAAAACCCCGTGTAGCCGAAACGTCAAGAAAGAGGAGAGGAAGAAAAAAAAAGGTGCGTTACCGCAGCAACCATAACAAAGAAATATCCCAGGTTCCATCCTGACTGGCATAGCGTGGAATTGATTCCCCATCCCTCTCTCCCCCAGCAAGGAAACTCCGGGTTGCCAATACGGCAAGGGAGGGAAGGTTAAAAAAACAAACACTTAATTTATTTATATCAACTTAATTTACCTGAGAGTTGATTATATATATACATTAATTAAAAATAAAAGACAGACCATGAGTTTAACCTCGAAAATATTGCCAAATAATGATATTACATTTAAACAGCAAATTTTCGAAAATTGGTTAGTTAAAACGTTTGCAGAAATTTACCTAGAAAAACTGCTATTTCCACTTTTACGAGTGAAGAATATTTGATTATGTTAATGGCAGCACTGATTACAAGGCATATTAAAATATGTGCCTATACAATTCTTGTTCATTACCAACTTATAAAACAATTAATACCTTAGTTTTGTTAAAGACAAATAAAAAAAAAAAATAAAAAAAAATGCAACGCTTGTATATTGCTATTATTGTGTTTACATTACTCTACAACCCGTGGTTAGTCCTCATCAACTTCCTCATGAGGTTTCGACCATTCTCTCGTTCGGACAGCCGTTCTTCGATTTGAGGAAAGAGCTTATCCACAGCAGTCATCACACACTTTTAAAGCTGCTTCGTAGGTCTGACTTCTTTCGAACCTCGAAAATTATTCTCATCAAGCGACCTACCCAGCTCAGTCTTACTAGTCTAAATATTCTTTTTATTTAGAACCCGTCCTTCGCATATTATATTGATGATATGTAATCCTTTTCGTCTGCCTTAGGTTGGGCCGAAGCCATTGATAACTAATAACATTGTTTTAACCATAAAAGAATGAAGAATATTAGAAGCTAATTGAAGATAGCAGGGCAAATGATAATGTTGTAACAAGATAATGGCAAGAAACTTGCTTGTGTTGCTTCTTAAGTCATTGTAGTAGCTACAAATAAAATTAAGACATTAACTGTCTGACATGCCTTTAAAATGTGTATGATAAAGTGATGTATTCGTAAAATACCTGAAATTTGCAATTTTTTTTTATTATTTAATTTTTACAATTCACGCTTCTCTTTTTAAAGTAATCTCTAATAAACGAGAATGCCATTTCTCACCTATTTGAGATTTCTGTTATAGTCCTTCAGTCTTACGAATGGATATATATATTTTTTTTAAAACCCATATGATTAATACTTTATTTTTAATAAAAGTGGTCGGAGTGTAACTTGCTAGTCTGAAGAGTTTAGAAGTAATAGCGTTGAGAGCAAGGAAGAATTTAAGAGGATTGTTAAAAAAGAAGAAATTAGAAAGGAACCAAACAGTGAGGTCAGAAGTGAGAGGGCAAAATGTAAGTTATAGAATTATATAGATACCGATTAAGAACTCCCCATCCTACCATAATAATGTTTATATTCAGTAATTGGAATTAATGAGGCATCGTTTTAAATTTATTGAAACGGTTGTATACATAATATGGAGTATAATATTTAATTAACATGTTAATGTGGAAGATATTACGAAAAACAGCTACTTGTTAATACATACCCACATCTAATAGTCTCTCCACATGCAGAGAGAAATTATTTTCACTGTTTGCATTTGGGTTTTCGATGGAATTTGGAAGTGTAACCTTTGGCTTAGGTTATACTAGATTTGTCTTAGCAACACTTCGGAATATCTCGAAAAATGATTTTATATTGTAATTATTTTTCTCCTATCTTAATATCGCTTTCGATTTATTCATTTTTGTTTCTATTGTTGTATTTTATATGTTCATCGTATCTAATTTTCTTTTCTGTTTATCTAAAACTGTATACAAAATAACAATAGCATGCGAATTGCTTGTTAATCAGCGATCCATTGATACTATTTCAATAAAAGATCCCGAGGCTATCTTCTTTTTAGAAGCCTGGAAGGGTTGTCTGAAATAGAACGGAAAGAAAGTAGAGAGATTAATGAACTTGATGGGTAATAAAGTTTGCTGTGAAAGGATAGGTATCTGGTTTGGGGAAATTCAGCAACATATGTAACATTAAGGTCTTTATGGATAAGCTTGTTTGTGACAAATTCAAGGGAGAATTAAGGATTTTTCGAAGGGTTTTGGATTATAAGGATTGGATACGAGATTAATTGGATGGTTCAGTAGCAGTATACATCGTATAGATCATAGGATACTACCATGAGGAACACAGGCAGATTGGATAAAGAAGGAATGATAGGAAAAACAATGAAGGTTCAATAAGCAATAAAGTGATTTGAAGGTTCAATCACTGAGATAGGAGCTATGACCAGGAGGTATGTAGAAGGTAGGAATTTACGGAGTTCTTAAAGCAGTCCCGTGTGCCAGACCATATCCTGTTCTACCTACAGAACAGGCATCTACGCTGCGCTGCAATGCGGAGAAGAGGACGTCCACCACACAATGACATTGCTGTATTGAAAAGTGTGATGTTTATAATCCAAACTGGTGATCTGGGATTATGTGATGGAAATCTAGGATGGGGTACAAGCGTTTCCAACTGCGATTTTCCTAGGAGTTTACCCATGATTGGCAAGAGAGAAATAGAACGATTTGGAGAAGGGCACCCCTTTTCAGTTTTGGATATTAAAACTGAAATTTATTGTGAATTAAAACTAATTTGTAATAAATCTAAAACTGGCACAATAGCTAATATGTTAGCATTTTTATGTACTAGTCCTTCAGGCCTAAATATGTTTTACGAGTAAATTCTGACATTTAAAATATATTCAGACAGAATCATAGCATTTTCTCATAAATAAGTATTTGAAATTTTGTAAAAAAATAACAAATTAAAATTTTCGAATAATGGAAGGCTTGGATTTATTCTACCTTAAGTTAAAGTATTATTTGCTGCTCAGCCTATGGAAATTGATATCAGTACATAGGTGAGGCCAATGGAATTGATTAAATAATCTAGATCCTAAATCCTCAAAGAAAAAATTGGTCTCTACCTATGAAAATAAGTTTTACCCAGCCGGATCTTTAATCAATCAGGTTTTAGAGCAACGCACTTTTTTTTTCTCTTTTTTTTTATGAATAAGTTACAATTAGGTTAAACTCCTTCCTTGAAACGTTAAAATTCATCTAGAGGTTGACTATTGTTGATCTACATAAAATGGAGCATAATAAGATGCGTCTTTTTCTCTACCCATGCTTCAGCAGTATAATGAGTTGCCCCCCCAAAACGTAGCAAAATAAAAAATAAAATTTTCCCCAAATTAAAAAAAAACAATAAGCAATAACACGACATTAAATATTTAATTGTTTTAGGTTAAAGTAATGGAGGTCATGCGTCATAGTGCACGGCCAGTTACTTGTCACTTTGATAATGAGTGGCTGATTAATTTCAGGAAAAGAATAAGCAAGCGGGTCCTTTTGCTATTAAAATATACTTACGCGAAAACATATATTATTTAATTGTAAGTAATAGAATTTTTATAATACATAAAATCGTTCCCTTAGGTTGGGTTGTTGGTTCTAGATAAGCATGGTTTTAGGCCGAAATAAACTCTCAGACGTAGACTAAGTTGGTATCGTGGCATTATAGAATAAAATCAAGTCAAACCCAACATACAGCTTGTGTAGAAAGTGTTAGAACACCACCAACAAAATTGGTTTTTCTCGTTTTTAAACTAGAATAAATTTCCGTAGAGTACACAGCTGGTATCTATACAATGGGAATAGACTCCAGATTAAATATATGCGGAAGAAATCATGACAATTGAATTATAACCAGAATTAATTATATTAATATCGGAAAATGCCAGGAAAGTATTGGAACACTATGATATTGATGTATAAAAGAAGGGGATTATTGCGGATTAACCATGTTTTGTGACTGGAATTACGGCCAGTGCTCTTAGGAACACTTATCGGGCCCTTGATATATTTACTGTCATTCATTTTTAACGTTAGGATGGAGAGGAAAAGGAATTCCTGCTGAATTCCTTATAAGTCGGTACAGTTTAAGAAAGTTTTATGGTACGAAACCTCGTTCCAGCTGACCAAAAGTTCTTTCGGCATCTGATGATTATTTAAAATTTCATCTTTAGCCTGTTAACTATAATTTTTCAAACTATTTTTTTTTTTTTTTTTTTTTTTTTTTTTAAAGGGCTCCTATAAATTTGACTTAGTCCATTATCCTTTCGATAAACTTCAACTTTCTCACCCCAGAGGCCTCCACGCACTTCTAACCCATTACTGAACCTACTTCATATTTAAGTGGGCACTAAGCTCTTGAATTTTATTCACTCTCCTCCACACATTCTGGCAATCTCTTATGCAAAAAAAATTATTTTGAACTCGTCAGTAAACAGCACTAACTCCCAAAATTCAATAGGGCGATTAACATTTTTGTTCCCACAAAGATCTATTTTCTTTCAGTTTAGTTTGTTTACAAAATATTTGTTAGGTGCTGATTGGCAATGCAAATTGTTTCTTATAAGTTTATTTCTTACAGTACTATCACTGACAGTCCGTCTGTTCATAAAATGTGCTTCAGCAGCTATCATAGTGTTCCAATACTTTTTGCGCTTGCTTTTCTGGCATTGTCCAATATTAGTTTAATTAATCCTAGTTATAGACCAAATTGTGTGATTTCTTCCATATATATTTAATCTTGAGTCTATTTCCATTGTATTGATATCAGCTGTGTATTCTCCGAAAATTTATTCTAGTTTAAAAACCAGTAAAACCAAAATTGTTGATGGTGTTCCAATATTTTCTATACTGGCTGTACCATGAGACCAAACGAGAAAAGAAAATTTGGTAAAGTTGTGGATTAGATTATGGTTGTTCAAAAGCATATATGTATATGAATCTAAAGTGAAGAAGTCGATAAGTCAAAATTGCGCACTTTTTAGTTGTTTATTTTTGATATTTTTCCAAAATCCTGTAATTACCCTAAAAATACCATTTAAGGCCTTATTAAGAAACACAACATAACTATTTTTCCACAACGCAGATGATAATCATTTTGCTTCGAACATTAATAGTTAACTCTTTTAAAGGTAATTTGACTTATCCACGTCTTCACGACAACTACCGATAGATCCTTGACTTTGCAACTAACCTTCAATTTTATTTCAAACATCGTTTGTTGAATATAGGTCTTCAAAAGAAGTAAAGAAAGAGCAGTACGATTACAGAGCAGATTATAGGTGTAACACAATGCTTATGTTGAAAATTTTTACTAAAAGTAAAATTAATCCTGAAGAAGGGGTGAGTTCATTTTATATTCATTTAAAAAACGATACTAGAAATTGTTATTGTAAATGTAATACACAGGTCTGAGATAGAAAAGTTGTCTCAAATATAATCAGTGAACTTATAATATTATTTTCAGCGCTGATTACGGGAAAAATAGTGGGGAAAAAATCCGTCCCATACAGTTTTGTCACAATCAGCTGTTTGACGTTTTCTTACGTAAGAAGCGTGATAAAGTTTGATAATATTAATATAATTCTAAATTATTTATTGCAATTAGCTTTGAAATGCTTTTAGTGACTGATTTTGTTCTACACTTTTTTGATTGATTCATGTACAATGGCTTCCAGAGGATGTATCAACTCACCAAATTACATCTACTACAATTGTGGTAATTGAACAGTCATAAAGCAAAGAAATATTTCTGGCTTTGTAAAAAAAGTGCACATAGCATACTTTGGCACAAAATTAGGTGACCAAGATAAGCCTTGGGCTTCTCACAAAGTTTGTTTAATCTGTATCGAAGAACTAAGACAATAGTTCCTGGACAAAAAGCAGTCCTTTAGTTTAGGAATACCAATGGTTTGGAAGAAAACCAAAAACTCATAGTGATAACTGCTACTTTTGTTCTAGTAACGTGCAAGGTTTCAATTTGAAAACAAAAAGAGATTTCTTATCCGAACATCCCGTCAGCGATTCGCCCTGTTTCTCATAGACTCCAAGTACCAATATCTTCCCCTTCAAATACTCTAGATGATATGTTAGATGATCCCGAACCTTTGCCTCAATCGTGTGATAGTGATGAAGACGGTAATCGCTACGATCCTAGCATATCGAGTGAACCTATACCGTTTACCCAATCTGAACTGAAAAATGTAGTTAGAGACTAGAGACTACCTAAGGATTCAGTAGAGGTTTTAAGCCCTAGACTGAAAGGAAAGCATCTTTTGGCTCCAGGTGCTTCGCAGACATGCTGGACAACTTAAAAAACTTGGTTGTAAAAAGAGCATAAAAAATCATTTTCTGCACTTACACCTTGACTAGTTTCCAGCAAACCTGGGGGCTGTTAGTAAAGAACAGGGGGAAAAGTTCAAATAGGAGATTAAAGAAATGGAAAGAAGGTACCAGGGAAGAAGGAACGTCAACAGGTAGCAGACTACTGCTGGATGGGGGACGATACTCAACATGTGCACAGTAAGATGAGCACTAAAAGAAGCTTTGATGGGAAGCGAATGCGCCACTTTAAGGACTTTTATCTGAAATTATTCTCATTTTCAATATTCTTTTGTTTAGATGTAAATGGTAAGATTTCTTTTGTGTTTCATAAAATATATAACTTTAAAAAAAATTGAGCTAATTGGTTTTTCCTCAAAATACATTCCTTGTTTGTGAGATAACCAGAAGTGATAGAAAAATATGGATTGCATTTTTCAATTTAGTGCAGAAAAGTATATAAAAATCAGCTATCAAAATACAAACTATTTTCAATAAGTATTATTTTGCAGACCTATGTCATTTTTCGTTTTCCGTATTAACGAATGTCTAACCTCTCGAACACTTCATTTATTATATTGTTGCTTTTTCCTTCTTGAAACACACTGTAATTTAGTATTAATATTTTAATATAAGTTTACATATATGTTTCTACATGATTGTTTTATATATATGGATTCTTATATTTAAGCAACTACCAATATTATAGGTGAAACCTTCAGTATACGTCCGGGAGTTGTACATGAGCCATGAAGAAAGGCAGAACTTTTTAAATCTTAACAACGATTGCATTAAACTTTTTCCAAACCGGTCATCTAAGAAATTAATTGACAGGTGGGAAGTTAAACCAAGGATTGTATTATTTTCCAAGTGGATTCTTGACGAAGAGTATGAAGTTTTTTTTACAGTTCGAAACAGATACAGGGTGAGAATATATATTTAGTACTGTTGTTTTTTTTCAACCAGTAACAACACAATGTTGACATCTTTATCTCAACCCTTTATTTTTATCTTTTAAGATTATAAGCTGATTTTGAGTAGTCATACAATTTTTTTTTATCCGTCTAATATCGAGAGTAACATATTTTAATCGGTAGAAACTCGCCAATGGGGCAAATTTCAATCACTTTTTCCCTCTTTCTTTACACTTTTTGTAATTAAATTAGTCGATGGCAGGTGGCTAAAATCTAGACTCACTGGCTCTTTTTTTTTTTCCATTTAAACAATTTATCCGAGTGATGCGACATTAGGTGTGCAATGTATTTGTCTTGCAGCAGTCGAATTAGTGGAGGAGGCAGAACTTAGGTCCTCTCTGAAATTTTAATTAGGTGTGGGTTTGATAATTTTCCCCACCAGAAAGCGTAACGAAGATATAAAGTCATTTTTAGGTTGACCAGTGCTTTTCAGTAAATTTTTGAGCCAACAAAATCTTGTCAAGAACAGTCTAGAGAATACAGAAAACGAAAATGAAATTATTTTACAATATCTGCAGTACTTAAAAAGTGGAAACCAAGTGCATTTTAAGGGGATCATTGGGAGACAATGACGAAATAGGAGAAAACAAATTTTTTACAGAAGTGAAAATAATCAGTATAGTCAGAAAAGGTGAATGTGAGTGCGAAAACAGTTATTATAATCCATACGAACAAAATTCATAAAAGTAGCCAACGAAATACTAAAAACAAAACTGCTGCAACTTTAATATGCAATATTAGGCAGCAAGATTCAATGGCTTTGTACGTGGTTTTAAAAAATCATTGCACAGTCAACACAGAAAAAATAAATTATTTTTCAAATTATATGTGTTTATAAAGTTTCTAGATATAAAAGCTTGACATACATCAAAAAGAGTTGAGATAATGTCTTATTTTATTTTTATTTTTTTTATTCACCACAGCTGATAAAATACGCTCTTATGAATAAAAACTCATTTTTCTATCATAACCAGGATAAGTACTTGTTCTTTTTACAAGCTGAGGAGAAAAAAGATGTTTGCGAGGCCCTTCGTGACCGAGCGTATGTATTAGAAAGTTCAGCATTCTCCTAACCTCAGAGTTGCCAGTTCAAATCGGCTTGGGCGGTAACGAAATTTATTTCGTGGGAATCACGGAATGAATTTCGATGTTCCATTTCTGGCTAATGGTGGTCCGTCAATGACTGCGGAAATGTAATTTCATGTTTTCATTAAACTACATCTCAGGATAAAAAAAAAAAAAAAAAAAAAAAAAAAAAAAACTGTTTACGTTTGATGGATTGTTTTTTTGTATAGATGTCTTAATTTTTTAACCCTGTTCACCTCTGCTTGGATGAAATGAGTTTAAGCTCAGTAGAAATAGGGCCCAACCGGTCAAAAACTTAAATGAGGTTTGGGGTGATGTCAGTGTAAGTGCACCGTTCAATGAGGGTTTAAAAATTTTCGGGAGCAAGTTTTCAGCCTCGAAAACAAGAAAGGTTGTGGAAGGACTCCGTCCTTTGGTGCTGTTCTGAGAGCTTTCGTCGAAGAAAACCCCATAACAACGGTTCGAGAACTAGCAGAAATTATCTCAGCCAACAAATCGAATATCACTACCTACCTCATGGCAATTGGAAAGGTAAAAAATCTCGAAATTTGTGTACATCATGCATTAATTGACAGCAACAAAAAAAAAAAAAATCTTTATAAAGTTTCCACTGTACTTCAATACCGTAACAGTAGCGAACCTTTCCTAAACTGAACAGTCACTTGGCTTGAAAACTGGACCCTCCAAGACAATCCTAAACGTCTGGACAGTGGCTCGACAAAGGAAAAGCGGTATAACGTTTTCCGAATAAAAATAACGTAATAACTATTGCTTGGTGGGCTGATCAGCCCACTGAATTCCACCCTACTCTACAGACCTCTTGCCAACCGACTACCATTTTTTAGACACCTAGACCACTTTTTGAGAGATTTCGTGACCAAAAGTTGATAAAAAATGCATTTTTATAATTTTTTAAAACCTAAGACTCAACCTTCTATACACCTCGCATAGAGAAGTTATTGTTGGCAGAAATATATTGAGAGTTGTGGAGAGTATTCGGATTAGTAAAAAGTTATATTAGATTATTTATTTTATTTTTTATAAAAGACCTGCAGTAATTTCCGTATAATCCTATAGAAGAGGTTAGTAACCTGTTGGATAGCTCGTCCTTCTTGCTCTAGTTGTTATATTTAAGGACAATAAGCACCAACAAATAAATATGATGATTGCCTGTTTATCGAAACATTAGCAATGCTATAGGAATTCAGGATTTCATATTTTAAAGGAAAAATATTAAAAATGTAGATAATTTAATAAATTAAAATTATATAACAGAAATATAATCCCTATATAAGATTTTATCCCGGCTATAAATTATTTTAATTAAGAGTTCAATAATAAATGACTACGTACAATTGTCTATTTAATGAGCATTACGAATAATACTGAATGGTTGTTTAAATGATTCATTAAAATTACAAACAAATATGATTAATAATCTAACTTATGTAAGTAAATGAAAATGGAGAAGTTATTTTTTACTTGTACTTAGAATTCTTATTTTTATTTAATTTCACCATTATAGCTATATAAGAATAATAAATCAACACTTTTCTCCAAGAAAATTGTATAACTATTAAGGAACATTTGTCCGACTTGATAGAGCAAGAAGGCTACCCTGTGATATCCGAAGACTTCTGCAAAAATTGCTCAGCTATGGTAATCTCTGTTCTTGCCGGCCTAGGTTTTCAGAGTTTGTACAGATTGTTTAAGTTTGACGTCACTAATCTAAAGTGTTCTTGCGCCTATTCTTTCTCAATAGTTGTAAGATTTAATTCAATAAATATTTTTTCTATATAGAGAAAATTGTTTTGTTTTTTTGTCTTCTATTGTTTATGAGCCCATTAAGTTTCCATTGATAGTAGTTTATATTTCACTAAAAACTAAGTCCACTATGCATTTTACAAAGTTTGAGTGATTAATTTCTTGATTCTTTTTTACTAGACATCAAAACTACTGAAACTTTCATTGAGAGATTCACCAGTCTTTGAACTTGAAAAGCTTGTTAATTTTAATCGATTAGGAAGTATGGTTACATTTGGATACAAAGTTCGGTTCAAACCAAAAGAATTCATTGATTATCATGACACCATCAAGCTGGAAGCCGAAAATGAAACACTTGAAATATATGTTTTAGGTATGAGTCAATTAATTTCATCTTCAATATCATTTAAAACATATTGTAAAAGGAACATTTTATTTTTTATAAATATCTTGATTTCATTTTTTAATAATTCACAAGAATAACAGTTGTATATATCAGCTTAAGACATAATGTTGACATTAGGGTTATTAAAGGATTGTTAAGGGAAAACATTCAGAATATGATAATATTCTTTATGATGTCATTTTAAAAAAAATTAAACTGTTTATGCCATAGTTGTTTTTCTGGGTAACGGTTCCGAACCATTACCGTTTTTCTGTAAGCTCAGATATTTACAGAAGTAATCTTTTGAAAGTTATTATCGAGGCCTCAGTCAACTAATGAGAAGACCTAAAATAGCCTTAAACAATATTAGAAACTTGTCTTGCCGACTTCTATTATTCAGATAATATTGATTTAAAACTGCATAGTTTAGCCCAAATCCGGAGGTCGCAGGATTTCCCCTTATTGAAATATCTCAAGTTATAGCTGACCTCGGATTTTTTCATTCACATCAGTTTTTGTCTACTAAAATCTGGAGTAAATCCAATGTTATATGCATGGATTAAAAGCAGAATGTATGCTGATTCTTGTGATGCTATTACTATTGTAATCGGTTGAACACAGCAGTTGTTATGGCCTTTAGAAATTGTTAATGAATCTCAACTTAAAAATTTTAACCTCCTCGAAAGGGGTAAAAAATCAATATTTTTTGATAGTGGTAAAATTTCACATATAACGGTTTTAGGGTGCATTAAATTAAAATTTGAGGTCAGTTGTTCATGAAAAAAAGTTCACTGATTTACAGCGGATTTCCTTGGAATTTTGTCATTTTTTTTGGAGTTTTTGAGCACTCTAAAGCCGGGTAATGTTTTGAGCATAACGAAGGTATTTTTATTTAAAATAACATTCATAACTGCAATTAAAAGTGAAAGAATCCTTTATCTATCTTGACTGAGAGCTGAGAAAAAAATAAAACATTATTTTCATTTTTTATTTTTTTTCTCGGCTCCTAATGCCCATTAGCGGCTATAACTTTAGTTTTGCATTATTATAGGTCCCTACTACCCACACAAAAATCGGCATTCAAATCAGTGAGTTACAATTCCAAACGTCCACCTGTTAGATTAAGATACGCTGTTTCTGGGCCAAAGGTTATGAAAAGAGGAGATTTGGTGAAAGTCACTCTCAACCAGCTGGTTATTTTTCCCAATTAAGGGTACAAGATATTAACCAAGAGATATAAACACGTAGGTTATGGAGGCTACCCCAGGAGGATCTTATCAGAAAATAAATTTCCTGCCTTCAGTCAAACTTGAACTCAGGCTCTAGAGGTTGGCAGTTAAGTGCCTTAATCACTAAGCTATTGTGTCTTCCAAATAGGGAAGACTAATGTACCTTGATAACACAGTGAATTTTAAAACTATTGACATTGCTCTTGCTTGTGTTTTATTCTAGCAGATGTTTTGTGAGTTAAGTTAGTCATGTTTGGTCACAAATCTGTCTGTGTACTTTTGTCTCTCCCAGAGAAGAGCTCTTTGTTTTTACTGACATCTGATTTTTTTAATTTTCACTCCCCCAGAATATTGTTTCCTTCCATTTTTTAAGGTAAGTGATCGATTGTTTGCTCTGGTGTACTATGAGATACCTCTTGTGAAGGTGCCCTGTTGGTTTGGGATAAAAAAAGAATGTGGACTCAGTCGCTTGCACTTTTTCCTAATGGCAGAATACCTGAAAATGAAAGAAATGAAATGACCACCTGTGAATCTTTCTCATCCTACATTGTTGATCTATTCCCTGCTCCGTCGATATGTGACAGATTTCAGAAGAAGAAATCATTCAACTTTTCATTGTATAAATACAATATGGAATGATAAAGACATTCTTCTATGTTGTATTCAGCTTTTTTATTCAATCAAAACTTTTTCTCGTAGTTTGTCATTCAAGTTTCTAGTTTTATCATTATGTCTTTCAAGTTTATAAAGTTTACTTTTAGTCAAATAATGAAACGCTAAAACAAAAACACAGAATTGATGAAAAATACAAATCTTCTTTTCTTTTAATGCTTATTTTTTAAAATTACCACTGTTGGTGTTGCAAGGTACAGGAGCATTGCTGTATCTTGAAACAAAAATTTTAGTTCGTATTTTGTTGCTCTTACTTAAAGAACAAAAATTTGATAATTTAATCATCTTCAACTATTGGTTAGTATTACCTCGCCGGGCCACCACAAGAAAAACATTTATATCAGTTAACTTGGGGCTCGGAAAATTGTTTCAAGGTATGACCCTTCATACGGAACATCCATCTGTCAGACGGATATATTTCATAAATAAAGTACTAAATCTTGCTGGAGAATGATTTAATGGCTGGGGTTTTGTGTATGCTTCAGTTAATCCCCAATCCTTGCCGAGGCCGAATGCTAGCTGTTTGGCATTGGACCCTAAGCAGATAAGATTGCCTTTTCTTGGACATACTCTGTCCATGAGATGGATGTTCCAACTAGTGTAATAATTTTGTATCTGTCTGTCAGGTGGGTGTTCCTAAAAACGTATAATTTCGTATCTCTTATTTATTTTGAGACTGTTTGTGAAGCATGTTACCTTATTTGTTTATGTATTATTTTTTTTTTTATTTCATTAATTTATTTTTATTTATTTATTCATTATCTACTTCTCATAAATTTGCTATTACTTTTTTCTTTGGGGGTTTAATCTTTGAAACTACCACATTAATTTACACTAGTGTAACTGACATATTTTGAACTTGGATAAAAATGATACTAAGAAACGTCCTGTTCTTTCAGTTTCTTTCTTGTATTCTAGACCTATGCACCATTTATTTTATTATGTTATATTATTTTTCTTGTTTCTGACATAGTCAGTAATTATTTTCGACATTTGATTAAAAGATTGAATAATTTTGAATCTTATGATTAATAAGCTCCTATCATTGATTTGTTAATTACCTATTAACAACATATTATTTGCTAAATAACAAAATAGGCAAGCAGAGCAAATAAATGTCTTAAAATAAAGGCGATTTATTGAAAATGATGTAAATTCCAATATCCATCTGTGCTCCTCATATCACAGAGAAAAAACATGTTTTGTCTGAAGGGTTAAAATGAGTCTACTAAAGATATACATGTGACATATTTATTTATTTATTTTATAGACCTATCAAAGAAATGTCTAGTTTGTCCCCAAATAACTTATTGTTTAAATGAAACATAGACACTAAGATTACCTAATCACGATAAGGATTGTGTTTGAGAAATAAAAGTACTCTTATGTTTCTTTTAATTTAATTTAAATTATTTATTTATGTATTTTTTTTTAATAATGAAGTAAACTAAGTTTTAAAAAAAATGTTTTAAAGCTATTTCTCCTCGGCCTATTATTGACTTTCCTGATGAAATTAACTTCGGGAAGGTGCTTTTTAATTTCCACAACTACAAGCAAATAAGATTAGAAAATATAAGTCCAATAACTGCCGAAGCCAATCTTGAGACACTAGGGTATTGTTTTCAAATTTACTTTTTTGCTTTTTACACTTGTGTAAGTTTGTAATAATTGTTCATCTTTCTAGTGTATTTATATTAGACAGCAACAAACTTTTGCTCAATCCAAATGAAACTATGATTTTGACCATTTCATTAAATGAAAAACAAAATAAAAATGTTTATGACAAACTTTTGGTCCGGTTTCAAACAGGTAACTTCATCTAATTACTTACTGCAATATTGTTTATTTATGATTAATTAATTAAATATACAAACTTGGGTGTTAAATATTTTACTTATTTTCAACTGTATTTTCTAATTGATGAAAAATTAATAAATTGTTATAGTTACTACAATATTACTGACAGTTTGGTAAAATAATAGAGGATATTAAATTATAATAGAAATGATTTCAGGGGAGGTTAGGAGAGAGATAGGTTTAAGTTGACTAAAGATATGAAATAGTGTAACAGGATATATAAAGGCTATAGAATATTTTACAGTAGGGGATGCACATGAGTAGTATGCTGAATAAGTGGAATATGGTATTCTGTCCTATACTTCTGAAGACAATAAATCTGTCATCTGTGAAAATTAAAATAAATTTAGAAGAAACCAGCACAAGCGCTTTACTATTCTGACTCTTAGTTTTTTTGGACAACATTTTTTTTTTCCTTCTCTTGTTATTATGATATATGAGATGGAAACTTACTGCTGACCAATTTTTTTTTTTTTTTATGTGGCAGTTTATTAAAGTGCAGAAATGAAAGTATGTGCTAGAGTCAAATTGCTGCAATGCTCAGTAGAAAGCTCTGTCATAACTTAAAATAAATGAATGGCCATGGGGAAGTTTGTAAATTGTTATTTTTATTTACTGTTTACAAAGGATCTTTTGTATATCTAAATTATTTCATTCCCACCCTTCCAAGTTAAGAAACATTTTTAGTAAAATTGCATTTGTTTATGATATTTACATGATACATATCTTACCTGTTTGCATAAAAAAATAAAATACATTTTTTTATGTAAGGAAATGACAAAAGCAAATCTCTGACTACTTAACTTAATATAGTGAAATATTATGGTTACTTTTTTTTGTTTATATATTCAATCTGTAAGGTTTTTCTTACAATTAATAATAATAATGAACATAAAATTAATTTTATTTTATTTAGTCCAGGCGCCGTTATACAATTAATGAAAAATGGTTTTTCATAAAATATTATTTAAAACAAATACAACTTTAATCCAATATTAGTTAATATAAAGCTTACAAACAATAAACCAATAAACAAGCAAGCTATTTTTTCAATAATTCAAATTCAATCAACTCCCTGTCCAAGGATTCTTTATACAAAATGAACAAACGTACCTTCATTCGTCTTAATCACAATAAAAATAAAAATTATTAAATTGTCTTGTTAAATACTTCACCAATTCTTCTCACAAAATAAGTATAAGTACATTTCTCTTGATCTCCCAATCAACATAAAAAAAAACATTCATTATCACTATACACATTTCACTATGACTGCTGGACACCATGTGGCCCTACACATCCTGTTCCCTCCAAAAAACTGTCCCCCCACTCCCCAATTCTATGTTCTACCAACTAAATTTATTGAACAATTAATTTTCAACTAACTTTACAAATTACACTTTTCAGATATTATCCAATACAATTTACATTATTCTAAATTATAATTATATATAAAAAGAAAAAACAAAATAAAATAAATATACATACAAAACATTATGAGATTAATTATAAACAACAGTTAACTCAGTTATAAGCAACCATTTTTCATTATTTAAACAATTTTAATTTACTACACTAAATTTCTTAAATTTATTTATTTTGAATTTATTTAAAATTTCCATGTGAGTATGGACAAATTTTAGACCCCTTACAAATCTAATGGGAACCAATACACATTTACCTAGACAGGCAAGAGCCAAACCGCCCCCCCCCCTCCTTCCTAACATCAACAAAAAAATACAATTTCTTTGTTACTAAACTAAACTTTTAATAAATTAACAAAAATGTTTATTTAATTTCCTAATGCCATAAATCGCCATAGAATTGGTTATATAAACTAACATTAGTGAGTTAGATGGGGCCCCTCAAGAGCCCGGGCCCCAGGGATTTTGCCCTTCCTCCCTCAGTGGCCCTGACCGTAGACACAAACCAGAAATTAAGCATTCGTTATGTTCATAATAATTTGATGTTTGATAATATATATTTTTTTTTAAATAACCATTTGTCTAGGTGAAAAGTTATGTATAGATTTGTCAGCAAAGTGCTACTCTGGTCAAATATATTTTGAAAACAGCCAATCTGTTGACATGAGGGAATTGTTTGTTGGTTTATGCTCCACTGAAACAGTAACACTTATCAATGAAACTGATGAGCTGCTACACTATTCTTGGATGAATAACCGAACTCTATTGATAGACGACATGGAATCCCATGTGTGAGCATTTGATGGTTATAACCTTAAAATATATAATCTCAATAAGATTTTAAAAATTCTTAAAATTTTAGAAATGGATATATTTTGGGTTGTAAGTTAAAAACAATGAAACGTCAATCATTTGGTATGAAATATTACAAGATGCTTACAGATGAAATACATCAAAAATTATCTTCCACTTTCATCGACGAAGAATTAGATACAAAATACACATTATATTTTACTGATCAACACTTTAGTATTGAACCAATGGTAAGTTTTAAATAGGTTCCTTTTTAATATATAGAAGAATTTTTATTTTTGTTTAATTTTTTTTTTTTTACGTCTACTTATGGTGTGACTGTATAGTTGGCCTCGACTTCTGTTATACTCCAGTAATTGTTACTATTTTCATATCTGCATTTTTTATAAATTAGGATAGTATGCCCTGTTAGCCATTTGTTCCAGCACTTCTTATTTTATTTGTAAAATTAAAAGATTTACTTAGACATTCTTTAGGTCTATTGGACCTGCTTTAATTAATTCAGTTGGTATATTTCCTGATCCTGATAATTTTTTATTTTTCATATCTTTTAGAGCCTTCTCAATCTCTCTAATAGGTACTGAATCAATATTAGAAGAAATTCCAATTTTTATTATCTGTATTTTATATTCAGGTCTATTCTCTTTCAATAGATTAGAAAAATACTCGGCCTATTTTTCCAAAAGAATAAATAAGTTACAATCATTTCCTAGTTCTATTCTTCGGTGTATTTATAGTTCACAAAAAGAGAACACTACCTGGATATGGCGGACAATCAATGAACTGTGCTCTCTTCTTGGGGATCCAGATGTTAAATTGATAAGACCTGGCAGGCTTAGGTTGGCAGGCCGTGTGGCGAGGATTTGGAGAGGCCCAGGAAATTCCAATTAAACTTCTAAACGAGGATCTAAATTGAATACAATCCATAAGCCACTCCACTTTTCAATGGTTTAATGGAGCAAAATAAGACTCGAGGAAATTGCTTAGTGTTCGACATTGCAGTATGGTTGCACTTTACTAGGCCGATTAGCGAAGGTTAATTTAAGAGACCAGGACCAGGTGAATGGTTGTTATATCACTTGATTATGTGATGATGTTCACTTCTCTAGACTTATGCAAAATGTTTATGCTCCTATTCTGTGTACTGGCAGATCTATGATTGATAAAATCTTCACATTCTATGTGATTCTGGAATGAAATCGTAGATATTAAATTTCCTATCATCATTTGACAGACTCCCAAAAAATGACCTAAGAATACTGGGAATGAAAGGTTGAAAAAGGAAGGCGAAAGATAAATAGGTATTGATTTTTTTTGTGTGGCCGAGGGCTGTAGGACTAAATGAAGCTATATGAAGCAATGGGAAAACTGAATATCCCCTTCAAACTATTGTGTGTTGCTTGTGAGAAGTGCAGTTCAGTGTAGGCTTTCAGTCAGAATGCTCCTCAACTTTCTCCACCAAGAAGGGGTTATGGTAGTGTGATCCTTTAACATGTTTATTGTTTGATTTGGCGCTGGAAAATGTAGTGAGGGACTCGAGCATTCAGACTTGAGATCCGATATTTAAAAATCTGGTTATAGATAAATAGATATAGATATTGTTGGACAGTCCTTTACAGCTTTCGAGGGTACTATTCTTGAACTACAGAGCGCAGCAAAATGTATACATACAGGTGAAGAAATGAATCCTCAAAACCAAACCACATCTTAAATATTTGATTGCCAGTAACTCTTGTGAATTTGATTATGGGATCGAAAAAGCCCAGAGATCAAAGATCCCTACTTTGTATTTCTTTTACAGCTTTCCTTACATTAATTGAAGTTCTTCCTAGAAGCCCACCCTTTTTATTTTTTACAATAATAGAAAAGTACTATTTTATTTTTATAAAACTAATTTTAATATGTTTGATTTATAGGAAGGCCAAATAAATCCGAAAAGCAAGCAAATGTTTGTGGTTACTTTTAAACCACAATCTGTCATGAGAGTTATTAGAAAAGCATATCTGGAAATTGAGGGTTTAAAGGAGAGACTTAAGGTCAAGTTAAAAGGTGTTGGGGTCGGCCCAGATATAGTCCTCAATGTGAGCACAATTGATTTTGATCAGATATTCATATGCAGCCAACATACTTATCTTGTGAGTAAAACAGTTTATCGTGAGTAATTTGTTTGTACATATAATCTCTGTTTGATAAAGACTGTTACTTTCTAGTTTTATTTCTTAAGTAAGCTATATTCAGAAATGGTCTATTGGCCAAAGGGAAATAAGAACAGTGAAGTGCTTCTCCTCCGATAGTATACTGGGCGAGTTGATTAAAAACGCTGGAATGAACTGGCTTAAAGAATTTACACACCTAATGGAAAGCATATTGCTACAAAATAGTGTGCCTGAAGGATGGAATAATGGGGTTGTGTGCCTGATCCATAAAAAAGGTGATCTGCTTATCTGCAGCATCTACAGAGTTACATCCCTCCTGAACCCTGCCTATAAGATTCTGTCAAATATAATATTCCAAAGAATGCTTCTGTATGTTGAAAACAGCATTTAAGAATACCAGTATGGATTCATTAAAAATCCAAAGGAAAATCTATGACAGATCAGATCATCACTCTTTGACAAATTTTAGAAAAGACAATCGAATATGGAATAAGTATGTAGCGGGCAACACTGTTTGGTGGAGGTTATCGGCTATCAGCTGGCGTGATAACCAAAGAGGCTATGTGGAATGGATTTGCCACTGCCGCAGTTAATATATTTATAGAATATACCGGATTATTGAGGTCTTCCTTTAACATGGTTTAAACAGGGAATAAACTATAAATGAATGCACATAAACTATTTATAAGAAGACATAGTCAGTGGTTTATGGACCTTAGAGCAGCCATGTCATATATATATATATATAGTAATATATATATATATATATATATATATAAATATATACCACAAAACATTGTTTAAAAATATATATTGTAATGTTCTTTTAATTTAGTAAAAGTTCTAATTAATATAAAGTTAATTAGTTTTCTAATTAGTAGTTAATTAATTGTCCCTAATCGGGCGCCGTAATGTATTGTTCTTTTAATTTAGTAAAAGTAAAATTTTAATTAATATAAAGTTATCTTTCTTTGTTTAAATAAATTTTGAGGGAATATCAAGGGTTGAGCTTTTCAAAGATAATGATTCTGACTCAAGAACATATTTTATAAACAAAACAAATAAACACATTTTACACCAGATTATATATAACATTTGACATATTAGTAATTAAGATACCTTCCATCTTCGAAACGATTGTAGATCTTCATAATTCAAATTGTTCCTCAACTTATCCTTCTTGTTTCAAATTTCCTTCTTACATTCCTTAATCAGTCTATTGAAACACTCATCACATCAAGAATGTTAAAATAATTTATTAATTCTTCACACATGTGACTAACGACTCACTAAAATAACAGAGAGATGTCGACACCTCGAGGCTCCAGCGTGAAGAGAGCGTCTCAATCCAGGAACTACGCGTCCCAAGCGCAAAAAACCGTTAAGGACAAGTCTAAACCTTCACGGCCTTCATCTTTATTACGTCTTAACGACTTATCACTTAAAATAAAATATAGAATTCAATTCATACATTACAAAAACATTTAGAAATCCTAATCATTATTTAACATACCTTAATTCAAATTGATAAACAAAAATTACGCAACAATTAGATCGGCGGCGAACTTTTGCCGGCGCCAAATTCAAACTTAAATCTTTTTACATACAATTTATTTCGACTCCGAAATATCACTACAATATATATATATATATATTATTGGGTTGTTAAAAAGTTGTTTCACTTCACAACCAAAAATGTTACAATACATAAAATATAAACTGAATTAAAAATTGTTTCTTAAAAAAAGTACATACATAAACGCACTATATATATATGCATATTATGATTGGTTGTACAACATTGTTAAAGAGTTAAACATTTCACTTGTCTAACATTACAATAAACAACAAATTATTACATACAAATATTTCAACACAATAAACAAATATTACAACACATAAAACAAAAACAGAACCAAAAGTTATGTTTCATCAAAAAAAGATGTACATACAGTACTGTAGAATTCAATCAGATTCACTGTCTGCTGCTGGCACCGATGCTGGCCCAGTAGCCCCAGATGATGTTGAGGGAGCAGGAAGTGGCAATGTTGCTGCACTTGCATCTAGCATTGTCTTCTTCTGAGGTCTTTGGAATATTGAAGGAATATCAACCTGCTTTTTTGATTGGTTGCATTTTTTATAAAAATTTTTTAGAATGATGTGCAGATTCATTACTTCAGTAGCATCATAATGTTTGCACGTTTCAGCAAACTTTACAGATTTATTCAATGCCTCTGGATAAAAGATATTAATTGTTCCATTGATTTTTGACTAAGGCTTGTATAAGGATATCACGAATGGAATTTCGATTTGGTTTGAAATAAAGAGGAAAACAAAATAGTATTTTTCTTAATTACCATGCACCTAACAATGGTGACCCCGACGTTTTAAGTGAGTACCATTTTTCATTGTATTACTGTTATTCATTCTGTAATTGATATAAGTAATATGGAGAATCTTATTGATTTGTGCCCTATCGAAGAGAAGGCTCCTATTGACCTGGGAGAAATTCAATCTTCCTCGGTTCACAATGCACACTCTAGGTTGCCAACATTTTATAAAGATGAACCAGATCTTTGGTTCATATAGGTTGAAGTGGCTTTTGCTACCTGCAAAATAACAAATAGCAAAACTAAATTTCAGTATATAATTGCACAGTTGGATCTAGCCACTATAAGGCAAGTGGCCGATTTGGCACGTAACCCTCCCTTGAATGAACAGTATGAAGAGTTAAAACGCAGGTTGCTATCCAGTTTTGTCCCTTCAGATACAACCAGAATAAAAAAACTTATAGAGGAGCAGCAACTGGGGGATCAAAGGCCTTCTCAGTTTCTACGGAAAATGCAGCTGCTGGCCACCGACAGCATTATCGAGGAAATGTTCCGAACTCTGTGGCTAAGAGGATTGCCAGAAGGAATGCAGGCTGCTCTAGCCATTATGGAGCACACGGATACCACGAAGCTGGGATTGATAGCTGGCAAAATAGCTGAGATTCAGCAGCCATCAGTGCAGGCAGTAGTGCCAAATCCACCTAGGCCAGCTACGTTGAGAGAAACAAACATCGAAGAAGCTTTAGAGCGTCTCTCAGCAGAGGTCGCGTCGCTGAAACTTCAGATGAGCTCAAGAGGTGGTCGTAGGAAGAAAAGGTCACCCAGCAGGAACTGAGGTAGATGAAGAAGTTAGAGCCGATAAGAAGTCTGGGGTCAGATATATGGTGGATACAGGAGCTACCCTATCTGTCTAACTGGTGAAGAAACATAATGCTCAACCAAGTGAGGATTTCTCCCTCTACGCGGCCAAAGGCACCTCCATTCCTACATATGGCAATGTAGTCCAGTCAATCTTGGGCTACGTCGGAAACTGTCTTGGAGGTATATTGTGGCGAAGGTGAGCCATCCCATCATAGGCGCAGATTTGCTGTACCATTATAATATGATGGTCGATCTCGTGGGACGTCAGCTGGTGGACCAGAAGACAGGACTCACGACAAGGGGAACAATAGCGAAGGTGCCAGTACCAACAATCTACTCGGTACCATCTGGCAAATGGTACATGAAGATACTGCGCAAGTACCCTGGGGTGATGCAGCTGACATCTTATGCCAGGCAGCCCAGGCACGACGTGGTCCATCATATAGAGATGACAAGAGGCCCAGTTACAGTGAAAGCCCACCGCTTACCACCGGATCGCTACAATGCCCCCAAGAAAGAATTTCTTCAGATAGTCGAAAAGGGTATCTGCCGACCATCAAACAGCCCATGGGCCAGTTCACTGCACATAGTGCAGAAGAAAGATGGGGGATATGACCATGCAGCGATTATCGGCAATTAAATTCGAAGACAGTCCTAACCTGGCCGACTTTAATGTTAATATGCATGGGAAGAAGGTTTTCACCACTTTGGACCTTAACTGTGGATATTATCAAATTTCAGTAGCAGAAGAGGATGCCCGTAAGACAGCTGTCATCATACCTTTTGGACAGTTTTAATTCTTGTGTATGTGCTTTGGCCTTAGGAATGGATCACAGACCTTCCAGTGATTTCTTGACCGAGTGCTCTGAGGGATAGATTTCGCTTGGTGGTTCCTAGATGATATCATCATTGTCTCAGAATCGGAGGAACAGCACCAAGCTCATTTGGAGGAGACATTGCAGCGGCTAGAGGAAAATGGACTGATGGTAAACCTGGCGAAATGTGTCTTCGCCCGTCAAAAACTTTTTTTTAACTAGAGACTTTTTGGGCCACTCAGTCAGCGCTTCAGGGATTACAGCACTCCCAGCCAAAGTGGAAGCCATCGCAGCATACCCAAAGCCTTCAACAGTACGAGATCTTCGACGTTTTCTGGGTATGTTCAATTTCTATCGGCGTTGTATACCCAGAGCGGCGTATCTACAGGCTCCACTTAATGAATTTTTGGCTGGAGCAAAGAAAAATGACATCCTTTTATCATCCCTTGGAATCCAGAAGCCACCGAAGCATTCAAACACTGCAAGACTGCCATCAAGAAAGTTGCAGTGTTAGGACACCCTAAAGAGAAGGTGGAGCTTGTCCTAGTGTGGGATGTCTCGAATACTGATATGGGGGCAGTCCTGTAACAGAGAGAAGGTAGTGTTTGGCGGTCACTGGGATTTTTTCCGAAGTTTTCTCTCCAGCAAAGAAGAAGTACGCAACCTACGACCAGGAACTGTTGGCTATCCATCGCGTTATTAAGCATTTCAGCTACCATCTGGTAGGAAGACATTTTACTATTTGGACAGACCACAAGCCTTTAGAGTATGCATTTCCCCAAAAACCAGAGACAGCAATGCCTATGCGGATTCAGCTAGTAAACTTCATTAGTCAATTAACAACGACATCTGTCACGTACCTGGTGATGAGAACATTGTAGCTGACACACTTTTGAGGGTCGAGAACATCAATTGCAAGTCTATACCTTGAGAAAGTCAAATTTTCAATATTAAAAGGTTTCTCATAAATAAAGAATTAATAAGGTTTGATTTTTGAAAGGAATAATGGTATTTCAATGTTATAAGATGTCAATGGTAGGTTTAATAAAATTAAAAAGCATATTTAAACAAATAAAACCTTCAACCTCAAGAAAGAAACTAACAATATTATAAGATAATTCTAATAATTTGATAATTATTTGGGAAAAATATCACTATTATTTGAAACATTTTAAAAGAATTCCTTGAAATAAAAATTGTAATTTCTATAACTTCTCTCAAAATCCTGATTTTGGGTCTTTTTTACTTTAGCCATCCCAGTTACTTTTCTAAATAACATGCAATCTAGATAAAATAACAGTTGCTATGAGATAACCTAACTACCATATGACCATTTATATTCAGTATTACATTCTAGTTATCATTTTTAACCTGCTTATTTTAAATATGAATCTTTTAAAACTTAGCACTTTGCTCGAATGGCATCCGAGCAGCGGAAAGATCCAGATGTTCCAGGACTTCAGGAGAACGAGCGCCTTCAGCTCCGATGGATGAAACCCCCTGGTACAGATTCATCACTTCTCTGCAAAACTTCCACTCCTCAGGCGCGACCTTACGTTCCCAAGTCCATGAGAGAAGAGATAATCTACCGCCTACATGGACTTAGTCACCCCGGGATTCGAGCTTCAGACGATTGATTAGTCAACGTTTTTTCTGGCCAAATATGAATGTAGACGTTTCTAAGTGGGCCTGTTGCTGCATACCTTGTCAGCGGTCAAAAGTAGTCCGGCATACTGTTTCTCCTCCGGGTAGACTTGCCCCAACTTCCCGATTCGAGCACCTCCATTTGGATATTGTCAGACCTCTTCCGCCCTCCAACGGAATGCGATATTGCCTCACTATCATAGATAGCTTCACCCGCTGGACAGAGGCATGCCCTTTAGAAGAAATCACAAGCAACAAAGTGGCTGAAGCAATGGTGGGGTCATGGGTCATATCCCCATAAACCTCACACGCATCCTTGGCATTCAAAGAAGTAGGACTGCGGCTTACCATCCTCAGTCCAATGGTTGCGTGGAGCGGTGGCACCGATCTCTCAAGGCATCTCTAATGGCAGCGCTGAACAAGAACACTACCAACTGTCCTTGGTCTTAGATCAGCGGTGCAAGAAGACACCGGAGCTAGTGCAGCGGTGATGTTGTTGGGGCAACCCCTACGACTCCCAGGCAAATTCTTTGAGTCTTCTCGACACCCCGAAGACACTGAGGCAACTCTAAGAACCTGTTTTCTATTCTGTGAATATAAGATATTAATTGTTGCATTGATTTTTGACTAAGGCTTGTAAAAGGATATCATAATTGGAATTACGATTTGGTTTGAAATAAAGAGGAAAATAAAATAGTATTTTTCTTAATTGCCACGCACCTAACAAGTAATTATCACCTTTCCATAGACTTACAATCAGCCTAAGATAAAGTCAACTGGGAAACGCTGTACAAGGCCATGAAAGAATATCTCTCGCAAGTTGATTTATTTGGTAAAAGTTATCCTCACTAATTCTAAATGCCAAATTAGAGTCCAGTCTTGCCTATCAGAGCCTCTGTGAACAGTAAATGGACTGAAGCAAGGAGATGCCCTAGCCTTCCTACTATTCAACATAGTGCTTGAAAAAGTAATTAGAGATTCCCAATACGGTGTAGATATGATATGATTAAGTGAAGTTAAAAAGAAAGGGAAGCGGTACTAAGGATCTACCATCTGGATTCACAATGATATACTCAGGAGTAAATGCTTATCACCCGGGATCATATTTGCGGATATTACTCTTACCATGGGAAAGGTTACAGTTATTCAAGTATATGCTCCAACTGAAGATCGTTCAATGAGATATAGGGACCAATTCTATGAGGAGCTCCAGAGATTGGTAGATTCTGCTGGTAATAAGAATAGAAAGATTCTCATCTGTGGAGATCTTAATGCAAGAACTGACAAAGATCATGGTCGTGTGCATGGTTCACGGGTCTCTGGGGAGGTGAATCTGAGAAGAATGACAACTGTCAAAGGCATATTGAAATTTGTGTGGAAAATGACCTACTCATTGATAATTCATTCTATCAGCTTAAAAATATCCATAAAATAACATACGAGGCCCATGGTGCAAGATGAGAAAGTAGTATCTTTGATTATTTTATATACAGTAGGATATAAGGTGGTTTTTCACTGACATAAAGGTAATAAGAGGAGCGGAACTGAACAATGATCATAGATTAATAGTTGCTGGCACCAAGAATCTTGTACAATGTAAGAAAAATCAGAAGACTTTAAGTAAAAGTGTTTCGGATAAATGAAAAGAGAGAGCTATATGAAGAGATCTTGAGAAGAGACCTGATTGATGTAGACCAAGATCTAAGTAACCTGTGGCTCTCCATCAAAAAGTGTGTGCTCCATGCTGCCAGTTGGCCAGTTGGCAGACCAAGGCTTACCTACAATTGTTATACAGAGAGGCCCAGAGGTAAAAGGGGCTGCTCTCTGGTAGAAATGAAGAGAATGGCTCGGAATAAAGAAGAATACAGAAGATGGTGTGAGGCTACTCCACACCTTACTTAGGAGATAGGAAAAGAAAGAAAAAAAAAAAGTTCATCCCCTTGGAATGAGAATCAATTAACAAAAACACTTAGAATTTGTTTTTTAAGCTACCATCATCAGATTGAAAAAAAAAAAATAATCTCAATTTTCTTAAATAGGTTATGTTCACCATTCAGTCATCCAAACTTTTTTCATAACTTTCTAGCATAGTGATACACAACATATATTTTGGCTAGATTTTTTAGTAAGCATGATATGACAAAACATACAAGGTTGTATGTTGCAGTGTAGGTAGTTTCTTGTTGGCTTTTGTTTTTTTGTTGTTTTTTTTTGTTCATTTTTTTTCTTTTCTTTTTTTTTATGATTTTGTTTAAATATTTTTGTTATCTTACTACTAATCATGTTAACTTTGTAATAACATTGTAAAACATGTAGTATGCCTATAATGCATGGAACATGTTATTAATATACAAATAAACGGTCATCTAACTACTTAGTCAAAAATTATTATTGCATTGCTATATTCAGTTCTGGAATAATTGAGATTCCTTTTAATAAAAATTTAACTTTCCATGAATATAACATTGGGTACTTCTACTGTACATACAAATCATATCATTGTACCAAAAAATTTTTCTATATCATTTTATTTTATTTTTTTCTCATTTAATTTTATCTCCTCTAATCTGTAGAATGTTATCTTCTTTTCTTTTCTTTTTATTTAAATATCATCTATGTGCATAGTGTCATTAATGTATTATTGTTTTTCTTTTTTTTTTCTTTTCTTTTATATCTCATGATGTCTCTAACCAGATTTAATTTAGTTATACCTGCACTTATCTGTTATTCTTAAGGGACTTTGTCCCAGAATAAAATTATTTTTCTATTCTATTCTATTCTATTCTATAAGGGGATACCATATAAGGAAAAGAAATTAAAAAAAAAAATGACAAAACATACATATCAAGTCATCATGTATCGTGGATCGTTAAAATATAAAATACACTATCGGAGGACTTTAAAGTTGATAGAGGCTTAAGGCAAGGGAACCCTTCACCCTGTGTGATATGTTACCTTTACTTAAAACCTACTGTCAGAACGAAACCCGGTGGCACCTACTTTAACAGATTTGTGCAACACTGGGCTTATGCTGATATACTGATTATAGTGAGGACTAGGGGTCTTTAGAGGAGTTTTTCAAAAAATTGAAGAAGCCTTTAAAAAATGTGGTTTGGAAATCATACATTGCTTATTGAGTTATCGAGAATCCAGTTAGAAAAGTACAGCATCCCAGTGCATAAAGAATTTAAATACCTTGGGTCGCTTATGACAAATAATATCTTTCAAGGAAAGAATAGTGGCAAGGCTGCAGATGACTGTTTGCTGTTCAAATAGTTCTTCACTTTAAAGATAAATCCGCCAAGGCTAAAATAGTGACATACAAAACCATTATTGGACCTGCCATCTCACCCCAGTGAAACTTGGGTGTTTACTATAAGAAATGAAAAACTCTCCGTTTTTGGGGTGTTTGGGAGAGAAAAATATTTAAACAAATAAATAAAAAAGTTTTTTATAGTACAGTCAAGGGCCTTCAAAGCCATATAATGAAATAATATTATGTATAATAACAAATAATAATAATAATAAAATAAAAACAAAACAGAAAGATATTAATAAAAAGTAACAAAAATATTTGAGTTCAGTTTGTGCAAAAACAACAAAATTTTATAACTAAAAAGTGGGTATTTATAGTTTTCGTGGATCAGGATGGATAGTATGTGGTTAAAAAAGTGATGTTTGAAAATGGAAAGGGTATTTGAATGGCAAATGGTGAAAGGAATGGAGCTCCATAGAGAAGAGAATCAGATTAGGAAAGATTTGTAGAAAGCAGCCAGAGAAATAGTGGAAGGAGCAGGAGTGGAATGGGAGGAGGGTGAGAGTGAAAATTGGTGAGAGAGGAAGAATGGGTTTGGTGGGTGAAGGAGTTTAAAAAAGTAAGGGATTGGACAGTTTGGTAGGAAAGAGCCTTTTTAACACTGCATAAAATTGTGAAACATTGGCATTCCTCAGAATCCTGAAAATGAAAATGAAATTCATTAAGATATTTGGCCCAAATTTTATATCATAAGGATGAATCATCATTAATTAAAGTTTCTTTTTTGGGGGGATTCAGATTTACAAACGACTCAATCGAGTTTCGTAAAATTGTATATTAGAGTTATATCTTATATACCAACATTTTTTAAAGGTCGCACAGGGGACCGTCACACAACAAAAAATTAAAAAGAGTGAAATAATGGTTTTAAAAAATAATAAAGATGATTGATTTTTGTGTAATGTGACTATGTTTTCCCACAATCACTTTTATTTATCTTAAATTTAGATATGGAAAAAAGTATAGTGAGAATAATTACACCTCTTTATCCCCTCAAGTACAAAACCAAGAACAAAACTTCAAAAAAATCGACATTGTCATTGTATCTTTAAATTTTTACATTTGTTAAGCATTTAATTATATTTAAATTATTTAGTTTTATTCATTTGAGGACATTAATAATTTTTTAATACGAAAAGAATAATTTTTAAAGTAAGATTAACGGTCAAAAGCATTTTTATGAAAAGCTCAATAAAATACTTCAAAGTGATAAATAAAATAAAAAATTGGCCCCACCTGGGTATTTAATAAATAGAAGGTATATTATGATAGAAACCTCAAAAATAATAAAAAATTAATCAACTTTAAAAATTCAATTTTTACAATAATTGAAATAATAATAATAATCATTTATTGATTATTATTATTATGATATGAAATTATGTGCTGTGAAATTTATAAATAAGTTAGTTATAATGAATTCTTCTTACCATAGAAAAATATTATTTTTTCATATAGTTTTGTCAAAATCAATAATTTGTCTTTAGATAAGTGTAAAAAACATTGGCCTTGTGAAAGGAACAATTAAATACATGACCGATGCTAAGCTATCTTATGGGGAGACGATCAGCTGTTCTCCTCAAATGCATGAACTTTTGCCTGGGGAAGTAAAGGTTTTCGAGATAAGTTTGTCCAGTACAGTCGCTGGTTCATTTGTAGAAGATATATGGTTTCTTATTGAAGAATCCAAGAAGAGGATTAGGTGCATTGTTAAGTGGGTATTGGGCTCAATTAGTTCTTAGTTATTATTCTCATATTTTTTGTTAAGGCTTATTGGTTTTTTTTTTATTTTATTTTTTTTTTCAGAGGTTATATCATAAACCCAAGGCTGATATTGAATAAGAATATAATAAATTTTGGTCAAGTTTCTTTGGGTAATCATTTTTTATATTTTTCATGAATTATATAGATTAGCATCAGCCAGAGCTGAAGCTGTATTTGTAAAAATAGCAACTGACCAATGTAGGAAAGATATGATAGAGATGGGGTACCTTCTGCCATCCATGGTCTATCAAGGGGAGGGCACACACAATCTCTCATGGATCTTGTAGGCAATTTTTTTTTTTTGGCTTAAAGTATTGAAAAATATTGGACACCTATTTTGCTGTTCTGACTAGTGGGCCCTAGAAACCAAGAAAAAAAAACTATATAGGATTCAACTAATTTATTTTATATCTCAAGTTTAAAAAATTCTTTATTCTTTGATTCTTGCACCAAAATTTTTATTTTCATTTAGGTTAATTAAATTCTTAAAAAAAATATTCTATCCTTAAGTAAATTATTTTTATAGATTTGTTTTTTACAAAAAATGATGTCAGATTCTAATTTAGTGCCTTAAAAACATTGCAAAATGTTTATTCAATAAAAACAAAAAGTATCATTTTTTTACCCTCTTCAAGGGAGATGAAATTTTCAAACCAATTATTGGTAACTTTTCTTTAAATTGCTATTACATTGTTACACTCCCAGCAAATTCAACTTGATTGATATTGCTGGAAACCGTAGAGCCTCAGCTTTTTTTTTATGTATATTATTGCAAAATTCGATGAACAAAAACCCATTTGAAAAGTTGGAAAATCCTAAATACATTTTGATTTTTAACTTAAGTTTGAAACCAGTTGGGAAGATGAAACCAAAGACATTTCAAGCCTATAACCACCTTATGTTTTGAGTAAAAATATGAAATTGATACATTTAATTTTCTAACCGTAATTCAAGTTTTTGTCAATTTAAAAAAAAAAAAAATATCCTAGCTTGGTCAGGCAAATTTTGAAGGTTACGATTTTTTATTTTTCTATTAGGATGAAATTTCATATTTAAGTGTTCTTTTGAAGGCTGAATTAGAACCTATCATTTTTTGTTTTAAAAAATCTACAAAGGTAGTTTGCTTAAAGATCTAATATTTTTTATAGAATTCAACTAACCTAAACCAAAATCTATGAAGCAACTGTATTTTTTCTTAAATCTATGCTCAAAAATAAAACATTTTGATGCAAGGATCATGTCGATATCATTTTTTAAATTCATGATATAAACTAAGTTAGTTCAATGCTATTTTATTTTTTTCTCAGCTTCTAGGGCCCATTAGTCGGAACAGCAAAGTACGTGTCTAATATTTTTTGACCAAGAACCTCCAAAACAATACAAATAAAAAGGTTTTATTGTTAGGCTGCATACATGTCTGACAGCAGCTGTAGATTATGAGTATAGTCTATGAAAATAAGTGGTACTTAATGCAATATTGAGAATCCTCTGCGCAGTGATCTCCACCATCACATTATTATTATCATGTGAAAATCTAGGAATTATATTTATGCATGTATAAAATAAAATTATTATGAATGATTATAGCATATACTTATTTTTTTTTTTATTATAACTGATTGACTGTCTTTAATTTTCTAGGTTTCAAATATACATCATCATTCACCATTACCAATGAATCACCTATCCCTGTTGAGTTTAAAATTGAAGTAGTTGGTGATGGCTCCATGCCAGCATTGATTATTAATAGTGATTTTGAAAACATATTACCATCTTTTCCAAAAGAATTTACAATAGATCCTAAAAAAAACCAAATTCTTCCAAGCTTTAGCCAAACAGTAGAGGTATAAATTCAAAACATCAATATAAATTCAATCTAGTGTAATTAACGGAATCTATGCTCATAGATATCTTATTAAGTACTTCATTATACCTTAGTACAGTCAAAACTCCATAAGTCCAAATTCATTAAGTCAAAAAACTCGGTAACTCAAAGTGAACACCATTTCCCGATTACATTTATATGATTTATTGTATTTCTTAACTCAAACCAATAATCATTAACTCAAAGTATAATTATTGTCTACACAGCTCCCAGTCAAATTTCCTGAGACGGGAGACTCTTTAAGTCAAAGTTTCCTGAAACCATAAATATGTACAAACAAGTCTATTTCAACCCTATCCTCGCTTATCCTCAGTACTGTTTCATCTCAGAGATAAGACAGACAAATTAACAGTTATTTCTATTATTATTAGTGATAGCTACCAGAGGTAGAAGCTGATGTCTTTGCAGCTATTCACACAATTCAGTGTGTCATAGATCATCACACCCCCTGCATATACGCAGTAGAAAGTTACAGATCATTTTTTATTACATATGTAATTTATTATGTTATTTTTTTGCATTAGTTTCTCTGTTTCTGTTAACTTTTCTTAGAATAAGTTATTTAAAACATTACATTGTTTAAAATTAATAACTCTGATACATATATAATCTCAGAACTTAATATCTCAAAAATTCAAGAAGAGCTGGGAGAAATCAGAGAAAACTGTTTTGGTTGCTTCTTCTGAAAGAAGAATCTTTCATAGGAAATCAATCGAAACTGGACTGTTGCCCGTGCTGATTTTATATCAAATGCATTATTCTTTAAAGAAAAAGAAAATAGAAAATGCTGAAACAGCTAGCAATTTGTAAAACCATTGCTTAGCAATGATCTATTACCTATAGAATAATCTCATTTCATTATGTTGCTGTTGTTTGAGTTAATTATTGATCTCCTTAGAAAACCTTTAGGAACCGTATGCTCCTGCCCCTGTTTCAACCGACTTCAAAAAAGAGGAGGTTCTCAACTCGTCTGTATTTTTTTTTTTTTTTGTGTGTGTATGTTACGCGATTACTCCGTCAATTCTGAATCAATTTTGATGATTCTTTTTTAGATCGGTAGGGCATACTTCAGAGGTGGTCCCATTAAAATTATTTTGAAATCAACGCAGCACTTTTTAAGAAAAATCAAAAAAAAACAGTTTAAAAAATCACTTATTAACGGTTTTTTTGATTTTTCTTAAAAAGTGCTGCATTGATTTCAAAATATTTTTTATGGGGCCACCTCTGGAGTATGCCCTACCGATATAAAAAAGAATCATCAAAATTAATTCAGAATTGACAGAGTAATCGCGTAACATACAAAAAAACAAATACAGATGAGTTGAGAACCTCCGTCAATTCTTAATCAATTTTGATGATTCTTTTTTAGACCGGTAGGACATACTTCAGAGGTAGTCCAATAAAAAATATTTTGAAATCAACGCAGCACTTTTTAAGAAAAATCAAAAAACCAGTTAATAAAAATCACTGTTTTATAACCTTACATTTTAAACGTATTTATGATTATGATTATTTAAGATCTCTAAGTAACTAAATCTCCGTCCTAAAGAATAAAGAAATATCGCCACTGGTGGAAGGCGGTGTCTACTTTTAGGCACCCTCAGAAAAAAGCTCAATTCAGTTGAAAGTTATATGATAAATTGGTACCGGGTATTTAATTTTCTTTATCAATGATTTTATATTTATGTACAAACAACATACACATACCCATTAATGAAAAATATACGTAATGATTTCAACTCCCATTTCGTGTTTAATTTTGCCAATTACATGAAGGTAAGTGGAATGATAACCTCGATAAGTCTTTGTTCAGGGCAGCTTGAAGATCGAGAATTGACTATATAAACAAAAATACACTCACCACTAAAAAGTGAAAAATAAAAATAATTTTTAGAGAAAAAACAAAACCGACTTCAAGATTAAACCTACTTACACGAACTTAACTAAAAAATAAAAAATAATATTTTAATTGCGTCAAAACAAAACCCGTTAAATGTAAATCAATGAAATTATCGATACTTATATACCTATTCACAATTTATGATCAGTTATACAGGAGTCCGTGCCAACCAAAACTAACAGAATTTAAAAAAAAATGGTAATTGTAAAGATCTTCCCACTGTTTCATCACCGCCACACCGTCTCGGGCCATTCGAAAGTGTATTGCAGAGGCAGGATTAAACTGCCATTCTTGGCTGGCACCGACTCCTGTATAACTGATCATAAATTGTGAATAGGTATATAAGTATCGATAATTTCATTGATTTACATTTAACGGGTTTTGTTTTGACGCAATTAAAATATTATTTTTTATTTTTTAGTTAAGTTCGTGTAAGTAGGTTTAATCTTGAAGTCGGTTTTGTTTTTTCTCTAAAAATTATTTTTATATAATTTCTATAATATTGAACCATTATTTCTATTTCTTTTTTATTTAAGTGAGTTCTCCCAATATTCATTAGGAAATTAAACTTGAAAATGTTTAAACTGTATTACATACTGTATTTTATTACAAATTACAAAATAAATATAACAAAGTTGTTAGAACACTGTAACCTACCATGTATGTGTTGTATTAAATTCGAAACCAGATAATTGTCCATTTAAAAAATAATAATTAAGGGATATGTAACTGATCAAAACAGTTACATGTTTTGTTTTGTGTTTTAATAAATAAGTATAACTTTAAAAAAAAAAAAAAAAAATTATAAAATTTCATTTTATTTTAGAAAAAAGAGTGGAATGATTGATTACTTTCTTCTTTTTTTTCTTCCCTTCCAGCAGTAACCCTGTTAAAAGAAATGAAAATGAAAATTTAATTTTGAAATTAATAATTTTATTTTCAAATATTATTTACAAAGGCAAGATATCAGAAGCTCCCACCATAGCAAGCAGTTTACCAAGCTCTTTCAACCGATTATGAGGCATAGTGGTAGTTTCTCGAAATTCAGAGAGCCTCTTGTAACATATTTTTGGCAGCTGATGGTCTTCCATCCCCAACATTTTTACCCACCACTTCAGCATAAAGACACAAGATTAAGAAGGCAGTGAAGTAGAAGATAGAAGTTTGCTGAGAGTAACTTTTTTAGTCCAGAAGAGAGTCAAGCAACATATTTAATTGTACACTTAGAGTTGATGTGAAGAATATAATTTGGGCCCAAGGCAACATTATGAAGAAGCTGTTTGAAATATAGTTCCAAAAACTTTTAATGTTTCAAATTGATGTATTGCATATAAACCATTATGTAATTGATCATTTTTATAAAATTATTATTAATTGAGTATGAAATAAAATATTATTATGTTTGTATAAAAAACATCTGAGGGATGCTTTTGAACCAATTACATCTATTGATAATAAATTAAAAAAAAAAAAAAAAAAAAAAAAAAAAAGCTTATTTAAGCAGTATATAAAAAATATTTCAAAATTACTTTAATGTATTTAAAAAAATTAAAACATTAAAAACTACTTAATCTGCACAAACTGAATACATTGAAACAATTTAACCATAATTATATTTAACACTAACAAAAAATTATATTTATATGCAATACATCAATTTGAAAATTAGAAGTTTATGTAACTATACTTCAAATAAATAGCTTCTTCATAATGTTGCCTTGGGCCCAGATTATATTCTTCACATCAACTCTTAGTGAACAATTAAATATGTTGCTTGACTCTCTCCAGGACCAAAAAAGTGACTCTCAGCAAACTTTTCTCTCTTCTTCATTACTTCACTTCACTCCACTCTTCCTTCTTAATTTTGTGTCGAATCACTACTTATTTCTAGTGAACTATGTAATCTTATAAAATGTATTTTATTCTGAACATTGCAAATCTAAGTTTTACTTAGTTTGGTTTTATCACAGATAAATTAAATTATTAGTATAAATTATATAATTATGTATGATAAATGTTCATATTTATATGAAGGATATACGTTAAGAAAGAATACAAAGTTGGTAAGTTTCAAAGTAAAGTAATAACCAAACTCCTATCTCTGAAACATACATTGATTATTCTTTGTTGACAACTGATGGATTGCTGTATTTTAAAGAAATTTTAATACATATTTTCCTATGTTAATACCTTGACCTATATTTAAGATCTAACACCCTGTAGCTTAATCATTTATGTTCTTGTTTTTTAGATTACTCTTGTGAGTAATATTGTTCGAGACCACTCAACTGTATTGAAAATATACCTATGGGATGTTTTGGTTGAGGAATGCTCTTTGGTGTTAAAGTATACCTCAGTGACTCCAATTATAACTTGCAAACCTAGTGAGATTTTACTGCGTTACGCATTTATTGATTATGATTATGTTCGCCAGATTACATTAATCAATCCAAATAATCTACCAACTTATTTTGTTATTTTGCACCAAGATGTAAGTGGTATCAAAATGAATATTAGTATTGTAATAATAGGTACTGAATTTTAGTTCCAATTACCGAAATAGACAATTACTGTAGAACCTCACTAATCTGACCCCTAATGGACCAAGGGGTAAAGCGGAATGGCTAAAAGGTCGGATTAATAGGAGATAACAATGATGAACATCTTTTTCATGGTTCCTTAGTATATTCTTTTTACAAGTTTTTTAGTAGTTAAATAGTTCTTTAGTACATTCTTTTTCAAAGCTCAAATTGTATTTAATTTAGTCTTGTTTAATTTTGAATATAACCAGTGCTTCTTTAGAAACAACCATGCAGCAGATATTTTGGGGGTACGTAGAAAAGTTCGAAATATTAGAAGTTTTGAAGATACCAATCAGAAAGCAGTTGCGTCTCAAGTTCCAAAACTTGAATTTTCACTTCCAAGCTCTAACAACATATAAAAAATCAAAACTACTTGACCTTTTTCTTAGCAGAATGTACAATTTTGCTAGACTATTAGGGATTCTGGAAAAATATTGTTCCCCCACCCCTGTACTCCACCTGCAATAAGATTGGATCATCCAGAGAGTTGGACTAGCGGGAGTAGGATTAGTGAGCTAACACTGTAATAGGTGCTGAATTTTTGTTCTAGTTACTGACATTATCAATTATTTTTAATTAAACTCTCAAATTAATCATTTGAAAATAATCATGAAACTTTTACATAATACAAAGTAAGATCATAACTGGCCGAGAGGCTGTTAAAAATGAAACAACATAGGTAAAATTAAATACAAATATGTATGAAAAAAAATACAGAGGAAAACTAGAAAAAGAAAAAACTATTAATAAAAAGAGATTGAAAAAATAAATGTACAAATAAATAGGTTAATATTGTAAACAAAATTGCAGAAGAGAAAAAAAACAAACAGAAACTTAAAGAAAAATAAAAGATAGAAACTAAAAAAATAGCATTACAAGAAATCAAAACATTATCATAGTCAAACTATAATTTTAGCTAATGTTTTATGTCTGACGGTCTTAGTAAATAAATTAAACGATTACATACATAGTACATACATCCTTATAATTAGAGAGCGTCGGATTGAAGGGAAAGAAGATGATGAAAGAGTAGTGTTTTGAATGTTCCAAGGGAAGAAGCATTGCGGATAAAGGGGGGGAGGGAATTCCAAAGAGTAGAGGATCGGACAAGGAAGGAACGTTGGAATGCAGTACTTCTGTGGGATGGAGTATAGAGATCGGAAAGACGAGATCTTGTATGCTGTGATTTGATAGCAGACTTGAATTTCAGGTTACTGTAAATAAAGGGAGGGTGACGGGAGTTGATTACTTGGAATAGGTAGGAGCCTAGGAAGTACTTTCTGTGAAAGGAGGGGAAAAGCCAATTTAAATCAGTGTAGAGATGCGAAACATGGGAACATCTCGACATTCCGAAGACAAACCTGATGAAGCGATTCATGATGCGTAATATGCGATATATATTATGTTACTGTTTCTATATTCTTCTGCATGGTAATACAATCTGTGACTGAGTTTGTGAAAAATACTCCAAAACTTCGCAGTCTGATGCATATGCTGTTATTCTTGTGTAATAGTCTTATATTTTCTAAAAGAGCCATTGATGAATCCCCCAATCTTCATACTCTGCCCACAACAGTTTGGTTGCCTATAGAATAGTTTGAGCTGTAGAGAATATTCTACCAATTACCCAGGCCAATGATGAAAAAACTTTTTTACTCAAAACACCTTATTATTCTGTTTTTTAGGGTGCTAAATCCTTATTAATCTGTTTCACCTACCATTTTTTCACATTTGCACATCAATATATTATTTTTTTTGATTTATTACAGAATTTAACAGCTTTTATATACTACAAATAAAATTGTAAAATAATTTGTGCTGAATGTAGAAGAGTTGGTAGCACTGCTGTAACAAATATAGATATAGATTAGCAAGATGATGAAGAGTTCCAATGTGCTACAGCAAATATAGAGCCTAAACTGTTTACTCAGATTGAGCTTAACGACTTAGTTAGGGATCTTGGGTTAACAAAAGAAAAAGCTGAATTGCTTGGTTCTATAGTAAAAAAAAAGAACTTGTTGGTAGTTGGAACTAGCATTAATGTGTATAGGAAGAGAGAGCAGCAGTTTTCGAAATTTTTTGAACAAGAAGGTGATTTAGTGTACTGCTCAGACATTCCAGGTCTGATCAAAGAGTTTGGTGTTGAATACAAAAAAGAAGACTGGAGGCTGTTTATTGATTCTTCCAAAACTAGTTTAAAAGCTGTTTTATTACACAATAGTAGCACTTATGCATCTATACCTGTTGGCCATTCTGTACATATGAAAGAGAGCTATGAAAACCTAGAAATAATGTTGAATAAAATTGGCTATTCGGCTCATGGTTGGATGATAAGTGGTGACAAAAGTAATATGCAGGCTTCTTGGTCAGCAAGGCGGTTTTACCAAATTTCCATGAGAATGGGACAGTAGAGCAAGGGATCAACATTGGTGCAGAAAGAACTGGCCTGTGAGGGAGTCTTTAAAACAGTTTTTGAAATTTTGAAACGAAACACTCAGGGTTTTAACTGTGTTAAATAAAGTTTCTTTTCAGGTTATAGTCTGCTCTCCAACCTTCCCCAGTTCTTCTCTAGTGACCCTAACTTTGGAATTTCCAATAGGATGTATTTTTTTTTCGACGGATTTCGATAGAAAATCAAATTTTGAATCGATTTTATACTGGTGAATTTTTTTATCCGGGGCACCGTTTCGCCGAAAATCGCAAAAAATCATTTTAAGAAAATAAGCAATCTAAAACTGGTATTGAATGAAAAATTACTGTTTATTTAAAAAAAAGAAATATTTTTCAATTACAGGTTTTGGCTCCTAATATAGCTAAAACTGGTATTGCAAAAATAAAATTTTGACCTGTTCTCACCGCTCATCGTACCAGTCATGGGAAGGACTTAATTTCATATTTTTGTTCAATGTTTATTTTATTTTTGCAATACCAGTTTTAGACAGCTTATTTTCTTGAAATGATTTTTCGCGATTTGCGGCGAAACACTGCCCCAGTTAAAAAAATTCACCAGTATAAAATCGATCAATCGATTTTCTATTGAAATCCGTCGTAAAAAATCCACATCCCATTGAGAATTCCAAAGTTAGGGTCGCTGGAGAAGTACTGGAGAAGGTTGGAGAGCAGACTATAACCTGAAAAGAAACTTTATTTGACATAGTTAAGACCCTGAGAGTTTCTTTTCAAAATTTCAAAAACTGTGGGAAAAAAAGGGGGTGGCCATCGAATATTGAACACCCTGTATATATATATATATTTATACAGTAAAGTCCGATAAACTCTGCGTTGTGTGGACTGGAAGGGCCCCGAGTTTATGAAGTAGAATAAGGGCAAGAAATTGTAACTGAGACATAATATATACTATTCATTTTTTCTTTTATTTCTCATGTATATACTTCATAAGCCATGTCTAGACATTTTGTTATTCACTAATGTTGTTTTCAGGAGACTAATATGGTAACATCTCCAGGATTATTCTATAATTTAGAAGAATACAGTGGATACTTGGCACCAAATTCCACCAAAGTGATTAAACTTGAAATTAGAGTATTGTCTCTGCAAAGATCTTCTCAAAAATTAGTGTAATATTTATTTCTATGTATTTCTTAAAAATAAATGTTCTTTTTTATTTTTCGTTTATATGGAACAGTTAACTCTTTGAATACCATAGTCCAAGTGTAACATAAAGTACCATGGGGGTCCCTGAGGGATTTTTCTCACTTCCTAGCTCTTGATATATTTCTAAAAATAATATAATACTTGCATAAAAAGTTTATTAATATAAGAAGAAAGAGATCAGTACTGATCCCATATCTGGCCTGGGTCCCATGGACCAAGATCTTCACTAAATTGAGAACAATTCTTTTACTTGATTTTTTTTCCGTTTTTCCACAATTTTTAAAAAAAATTTTTAATATTTAATATTTAATTTTAATATTAATTTTAAATAATATTCAAATCCTCAGAATACCACTAAGCAATGTGGGGTAACATTCTGCAGAATCTGAACCAGGTGTTATGTTCTTGGGCTAATTCTCTCCTACTTCAAGTCTATATTTCTTTTTCTGAATGCCTCCTGGATGCTGTCTTCCCATGTAATTCGCCTCTTGGCTTCCTTCCCTTTACATGGGTCTCATCGATCTTTATAGCAGTTCTTTCACTACCCATTCAAAAGAGATATCCAAACCACCTTGGTTTATGCTCCTCCAGGATAGTCTGTGCCATTACTTTGAGATAAGCTTGAATGGTGGCGTTTTGGACCCTATCTAAACTGTGCAAAAATGAATAGGGATATTGCTAATTTTGTGTTATTTACTTTGCCTGCCATTTTTGTATTATTTTTATTGTAAACTGCTTTAATATCCATTAGAAATTATAATGTTTTTTGCTGAAATAAAATACAATTAATGGGTTTTAAAAAATAATAAAAATAAGACGTTTTAGTTGCATAATTTTTTTTATTGAACAGATTAGTTTTTGGAAACAATTAATACCTTGTATAATGTCCTCTGTTATGCAAAACCTGTGTGCACCTATTAGGCATACTATTAATAATGTTGTCACTGGTTTCTGGATGAATTTCACCCCAGAGATGTTACAATGCTGCACTCAGTTGTTGAAGGTCAATTAGCGGCTGATGATGATTAAAAAGCCTTCTCTGTAACGCGCCCCACATGTGCTCAATAGGATTGAGGTCTGGAGACAATGGGGGAAGGGGGAGGCGGGAAATTCCCAGGTTTTCTAAAACTTGATGAACAACTGTTCCTCTATGAGGTCGAGCATTTTCATCCAGAAATCGAAAATCTCTCCCAATGCGATCCCTAGTTGGAGGGAGGTATTCCTCAATAATTTCATGTGCATATCGAGCTGCTGTGAGGTTGGTTCGTCCTCCCGTGTAAATGAAAGCCTAGACCATTACACCACCTCCTCCAAACTGCACTGAAGGCACAATAAACTGGGGTATTGTTCGCATTCCTTGATTTCTGTAGACTCTTCGGTGTCTGCTGTCACTATACAGACAAAAACGCGACTCATCTATAAACATCACAGTATTCCAATTTGTGTCCTCTTCTAGTCGCTCGGTGCACCACATTCTTCTGAGCTGCTGGTAAGGCTTGGCCTTCTATTGGCACTCCCAGTCTCTCAAAATTGAGCTATAACCCGGGAGACGACACTCTGGGAAACGCCAACCGCCTCTGCAATATCAACTTGTCGATGACCTTGATAACGCATTCTCACTATAATTTCGCGAACTTCGGGTTCAAGATGATGTCTGTCCATGTTTATTGAAAGTATTACTGGATTAAAATACGAGAAAAGCTGTTTATTTACAAAATGATAAATCTTCATGTTTACTTATCTTAAGAAAACTTGTTATAAATAAAAGGTTTAACAATTGTTTTGACTTTGGTTTGTATTTTCTATTTATTTGTACCCTACTATTATTGAATAGATTGGCTAATTTAATGTAAATGACCGGATAAGGGATAAATAAGGCATATCCCTATTCATTTTTGCGCAGTTTATTTCAATCCTCCCACTTTGAGAAGGTAGTGCATCTTCATGGATTTAACTTTTGAATTTTGAGGTGACAGTCTGTTGTTGGCAGTATGGCAAGAGAGCACGAGAGTGTACTGGGTCACCCTCTGTTGCCTCGCCTCTGCTCGGTTCGGCTCACCAGTGCTCTGAAAAAAGTCAGTTTCTGGGCTGAGTCAAAGGACTTCTCTTGTCCACAAGCCACTCGGCAAGAGTGTCTCCACCACTCTTATGCTCGCCTCGCCTCGGGTGGTCTCATTGACGAGCGCCTTGGCGAGTGTGTACTGCCTGCATATGATTCTGAAGAGTACAAGAAGATGGGGAGGAAGTTTGTTTTATAAAAATTCATTTTAGTTTGCTTCATAACCCCCCTTCTACCCAGAATTCCTTTCTGGAAGTATTTTGTTATGCTAAAATTTAAGATACTTTCCCCGTTTTCATTAAAAAATTTCTTATTCCTAATGTTCCGGGCTATCTTTCATAGTCATATGAGAATTTCTCATATGGCCATTCAGATTTCCTATTATGGGTGAGGCATCTTTTTTATGAGAAGGAGCATTTTCATTTGTTCCTCAAGCGACAATCAAAGAACGAACTTTCAATCCTTCAGGTTGTCCAGCCCCATGATCTTGCTTTTCCTGATGTTCCATATAATTACTATAGAAGCCTGGTCATTATGGAACAAGAATTTAACGCAGCAGACTGCTCTCTCATTTTGGCTGACACCAGAGTATAGGGGAGTTTAGTTCTATATTTTAATTTCTTCCTTTCCTTTCTTTTTTGTTTTTGTGATTCTTAGCAAATCCACTTTGGCCTTTTCAATCTCCTCTACAAGCTTATATTCTTTCCCATTCAGGCCTCAGACATTCCATGTTGCAAGTCGAAAAAAATCTTTTTCCGTGCCATTTAATGATTGGGGAACTTTTTCTTAGAAGCTATTTTTGTATTCATTATTTAATCTAATGTTTTTGTTCAAGTAGTTTAAATGATATTAAAATTAATTTCACAAATATTTATTAATTTATTATATTTTACAGACTCAGAGTATTTGGATTACCAAATCTTATTAACTTATGTACCATAATAGTTTATGGGATGGGTCCTGTTGTAAACCCATCCACTTTCCTGCTTTCTTGGGGGAGTATACCTGTCTTGAAAAATGTTGACAAATCACTACTCTTAATCAATGTATCTCCGATATGTGCATTTTTTAAAGTGCAAGCGGTATGTATGTTATTAAGTTTTACAGGTCCAATCATCTTTGTATTATGTTTCAATAATAACAGTATTGTGTTTATTGATCACAAGATGAATTCACCTACTTAATACCTTAAATAAACATAGTAATGTGTACTTATGATTTGATCTCAGGAAACAGTTCTGGGTGTATTGTTGGTAAGTTCTAAATGCATAAAAAAAAAATGTTTTTTAATATACATTTATTGAAATTTACAACTGTACAAAATATATACATCAAGTAAATGTATTGACAATGATAATAATAACATGCTAAAACTTAAAAAGAACTACTCATCAGTAGCACTTAATTAAAAATTCTACACAAGAAGGTCTCTAGGCCATCTTCGTTTCAGATGCCTGAGGATTATCAGGAATGGAGTGGGAAGCAAGTTGAGAAACTAACGGATTTGAGTGATTATGGAGCTTACTATGAAAGGATAGGTATCTGGTGTAGGCCAAATCAACAACATATGGAACATTAAGATCTTTATGGATTAGTTTATTGTTGACAAAGTAAGGAGCATTGAGGATTTTTTGAAGAATTTTGAATTTTAAGGATTGAATACGAGATGAATTGGATGGTTTAGTGGAGCCCCAAAGCTCGACTCCGTATGTCCCAATAGGTTTAATCACAGTCATGTATATGAGTCTTTTGTAATTAATTGGGAGCTTTGAACGTTTGTTTAGTAAATGTTGAAGTAGTCTGTAACAATGGGCAGTTTCTTGTCGTTTTAGTCTTGTATGTGGATTCCAAGTCAGACGTTTGACCTAGTGGAGTCCTAGGTAGCGGATCTGTTCAACAGGGATTAGTGGAATATCATTAAAGGATACTGTAGGACAGGAAGGTTTACAACGTAGGGTAAGCGTTATTTGTTGGGATTTGTTTGGATTTATTTTGATTCTCCATTTTTGACACCATTCTTGAAGGTTTAGGATATGGGATTGGAGTGTTTGAGGCGCAATAAAGGGATCATTGTTTACTGATAACACACATGTGTCATCAGCGTAAGTGGTAGGATGAGTTGGGATGTCAGCTGTATACACTGTGCAGAGGATAGGATCTAGGATACTACCTTGAGGAACACTGGCAGATTGAGTAAAGAGAGAAGAATAGGAAAAGTTATGATTAAATTTGAAGGTTCTATCGCTAAGATAGGAATGAATAATTAGGAAGTATGTTGTAGGAAGGAATCTACAGAGCTTGTAAAGTAATCCTGGGTACCAGACTCGGTCAAAGGCTTTTTCCATGTCGAGAAAGGCTCCCTTTCAGTACATCCCAAATTCATAAAAATAAAATGTAAATGTCTGATTTTTCAAAATTTTATGTATCTGAAATTTTTTCACTGATTGCTCTAAAATTTTAACTTGAATGTTTTTATAGTTGTCACACCTGTGGCGGAGAGAAACATTTTTTTTACAACCTTTTTTTTTTTTTTTTAATACTAATCTATCTAATAGACCTAAAAACAACAAATGCTGTATTGCAGTTTTTTTTGTGTGCATCCTAAAAGAAGCGATAGGAATGTGGTCATACATATTCATAAAATTGCAGAGTATCAGGTTTGAAAATTAATAAGCAGCAATTAAGCTATATAGTGAATCATATTATTTCCCTCACATGAATGAAGTTGTTCACTTTAATGTAAATCTGGAAACTATTCTGCGAATCAAGGAGGAAGAACTGCTCACTCCACTTTGGAATTGCTATTGAACATGCAATTCATAGTTACTCCAATGTGCTTTGGAGTTTCCCCGCTGATAGGGGCGAGAGGCATTGGGGGCAAAATCCCCGGGGTCTAGACTCTTGGGAGACCTGTGCTAAGTTGAACACTCACAAGTGTGAGTGTGATGTAAGAAATTCTATGGCGATTTATTGTATTAGGAAATTAATCAAACATTATAGTTTCCTGAAAGTTTAGTTTAGTAAAATAAAATTGTATGTTTTGGATTATGTTGGGAGGGGGAGGGGGTTTGTGGATATTAAAATCATCCTGGATGGGGAAAGTAAGAAATGCGAACTTATTGTTTGAGATGAATACACAATGGCACATGAAAAATCTCTTGAGGATATTGCTTTATCATGCAAGATTTGCATGGAAACTTCAACTTTCAAATTTCAATGGAAACTTATTAATAATTGATATAACTTGCAGAAGATTTCAGACAAACATTTTGTAGTTCCTTGATTGACACCAATGGACAAAATAAATGCTTGCTGGAATACTTTACTTTGTGATGATACAGTGGTGATACATTAAGATATTAAAACTATCTAAAAATATGTATGTCCAGCTATTAAACGATTGATAAGCTGAAAGATTATAACATTGATTGTTCAGAACTGTAATTGTATGACACCTGGAAAGGTGCCAACAAATCTGACCTCAGACCTGCTTTATTTTATAATGTTTCAAAAAAATAAAAATAAATAATGAAACTATTTAGAAATTTCCATCTAATTTATCAGCTATATTTCTTTTTAACATTAGTTTATTGAATTATCTCTTAACAGGAAAAATATCCATTTGTTTGGGAAATATCAAGTCCAGAAGGTTCTATTAGTCCAGAATCGGAATTCGAAATTATAGTAACTGCATCACTTAAAGACAGTGGTGCTATAGAAGATCATTTGGTAGTGGAAATAATTGGTAGTCGAGAAATGACAATATGTTTATCTGCTCATGGATATGGAACCAGCATAGTAACGGTTCCTAATTTGTTCCCCGTGTATGACATCGGAAAAGTATTTAGGCATGTGTAATTTTTTTATTCATTAACTGTTTTTTTATTGTAGTGCTAATTAAATAAAATAAGAAAATTTGGCATTCAAATTTAAATTTGTTTAGATTTGTAATGCCAAATATAATATCTTAATGACATTTCAATTATAAATATATTCATCTTTTATTGGTGGCAATCTTATAAATTTAGAATATGCCTATTGAAAGAAAATTGATTATAAGAATAGTGAAATATTTCAAGAAGTTAAACTGTTGCTATCGACAATTAAAATATTATATGAATATTATTTTTATGTATTTTGTATTTTGTTGTATCTAAAAGAGTGTGGGGAACAATTTTTTTTTTCTAATGGATTGCTTGTTGTTAATAGTGCCTCCTTGTAATAGCTCGCATTTTTTCTTTTGAGTTTTTGTTTTATGGACTTACCCTGTTCAGTTAAATTATTTTATTTCTTTCATTGCCCACTGCTTCCACAGTAACTATATGAAAAATTGAAAGATGAAACTTTTAAATTTTCCTCATAATCCAAATACAACACTTGAATTATTTTTGCCTGTAAACCAATCCACACTCCAGTAATAATGGATAGAGTGGTTATTAGCTGTTTAGATTGACTTGAAGAGCTGAAAAAAAAAAAAAAAAAAAAAAAAAAAAAAATCTAAAATGTGGTGAAACTCTGATTTTATAACTTTTTTTATTTCTTGAGTTTGAAATATGATATCCTCAATGTTCATTCACTAAGTTACATCTGTTTTAGTTCAGATTAAGTGAAAACAGTAAACATTGAGTAGATATTTTTTTTTAACAAAAAAAAATTTATAAAAATTGTTGAGTATACTAGCTTTAACCATTCTTTTTTTTTTTTTTTTTACACAAAAGTATGTCTGATTTTGATTCCAAGTACCAAAAAACACTTATGTTTAAATTAACATTAAAAACAAAATACTTTTTTTTTCTTGAGCTCTTTCGAGGTGTGTAAAAATTGTGAGGGCATGAATTTACATTTCATTTTGAGATTCTCTATCTTGTCATCAGTTTATTCCGAATAGATGTTTCTTAACTGATTCAAAAGATAAATATAAATAATCTTTGTGTTACCATATAGATTTTGTTTAAAAAATATGATAGAAAAATAAATATAATTTTTGAAATTCAAACAATTGCCAATGATTCCATTACTCTCAGCCAATTCTACTAAAATTGATATGATATGTAATAGGTCTTAATGTACGCGATTTACTTCTTCTGGAGTGGTTGTACATGTCTTTGAACTTAATTTATTTTTGACAAAAAACTTGATATGTTTTTTTTTTTCAATCATATTTTTTACACAGAATTTTAAATGATTATTGAATGAACTATAAGGAAATCGAAACTTGAGACTTAAGAGCTCTGCGAGAGTTGGAACTAAATGACTAAGTAAAATTAGCATAATGTTATGTAAACTGTTCAATATTGAAAAATCTATGCGGTTAAAGTTTGAATTTGCATTACAGTATTAATTGTATGCATTAAACAGTATTAATTGTCTAAATTTAAATAATGATGAGTAAACAACACTTTTCCAACTTGTTAGACCTATGAATTATCAATATTGTTTTGAATAATTTTCTCACTTTGACCTGAATGGGTGCTTGAGTATTAGTGATGCTCTGTATAAGATTTTAGTGACCCACAATCTGTACGGTTGACATTCTAGAAGCTTAAAAATCCAAAAATGGCTGAAAATTATTTGATAAAATTGAATAATCAGACCAAAACTTTCGACAAGGTCAATGATTTAACTCAGCTTAGAATAAATTTCTCTCTTTATTTGAAATCTTAGGTGAAGAAGCAAATAAAGGTAGTGGACTGTAGTTTAATGCTGTGTCAAATGATGGCATTAGAGATCTTGGCTTGTGTTAATATCTACACATCTGAGAGATTCAGCACCCATAGTGGTCTCAGACAAGGGAAATGTTTAGCTTACTTCCTTTATAACTTTGTTCTAGAGTTCGCAGGAAGGAGAGCCAGAAAGCTGATTAAAAAAATATATTTTCAATAGATCTGTGATGATCCTACTATATGGAGGCTTTGAAAGGTTAGAAAGTATGGATATAGGGTGGTAGTCCTTGGGGATATAGGGTTTGGGTTCTTGTTGATGGGATGGATTACGGCCTTTTTCCAGGAAGTGGGAAATACAGAGTTTTGGAGGGAAAAATTATATATAGAAGAGGAGAACCGGTAGGATTTCAGGAAGGCATAATTTCAATAATTTAACAGGAATGCCGTCTAAACCAGATGAGTTGGATTGAGACTTCATAATGGAGGTAATTAGATCAGAGGGAGTGATATAAGAAAAATAAAAATTATTATCGTTAAATATAGGCGGATGTGAGGACTGGGAGAGTCGAGAAGGAGCAGATGAAGAGGAAGAAACGAAAAAGGAATTTAACTCGTCTGGAGTGACAGGAAAGACTCCCGAGGGAGAGGAACTAGGAGGATCACACAAGGAAAGTTTGCGGAGGAGCAGCCATTTGGATTTAGGATCGGGTGCAGATGAGAGGGCTTCGTGGAAGAAATTGGATTTAGTTCACCGGATTGTGGATTGTGTTAAATTTCTTAGAAGCTTAAATGCTTGATAGTCATCTTCAAGCCTGGTGCGTCTGAAGCGTCTACAGGCAGCCTCTCGTCTTCTTTGTAAATCTTTAATATCTTGGTTCATCCAAGGAGCAGGGCGACGCCGGCAAAATGTTGAGGTTTTAAGAGGAGCATGGGTATCAAGGATAGATAGGAGCTTGGTGGTGAATAATTTAACCATGGTATCAATTGAGGAGCAGGAATAAATTGGATTCCAATCAATGGTTTCAATGTCAGGTAAAATCTTTTCTCTGGTAAGGGAGTCTATGTTACGGAAGGAGATTGTTTTAGGAAGGAACTGAGGTGTTGGGAAATCATATGATATTTGTATCAGGTCATGAGAGGATAGGAATGAAACAGGTCGTTGACTTGAGGAGAGAAGGTTTTTTGGAGAATCTATGACATGCAGGTCCAACCATGTTATAGATGTAATTGGTAGGTCCTGTATTGAGAATGAAGGATCTGTTTATCAACCTTCAATTAAAAGCTAATAGAGTGGGTCTGATCAAAAATGAAGGAAACACTTACTATATATGTGCCCAAGGAGTAGTCAATGAGAGTCCTGTGTACAATGTCTCCTTTTTCTTCTAGGCTGTAGAACAGGTTGTATATTTGGATTCAAAATAAAATTCAGAAAATTATACAGCCCCATCAATCAAACATAGCATTACAACCTCTAACAGATCCTACTTCTGCCCTAAGAATTAGGATAGAATGTGTTCCAATTTACGGAATAAAGGCTCTACAAGACCTTGATGAGACTGATCCTCAAGTTTACCATTGATTAAATTACCTATGAAAGAAATATGTTGTTTTAACATAGAATTAGATATTATAGATTTTACCTATATTTTATTTAGGAGATTTATAACTTTTCTTATTTCATTACATTGCTATGAATTTTAAAAATTAGTTAATCTTCATAGCTAAAACTCCATCCCTTTTATATACGTACTGACATTCATAACTAGAATGTGGAACTTTCTAGTTGGAACGAAAGAATGATGAATAAATTCTATTAATGTCTAAATCCAAAAGGAAGCAGGACTATATAGAAAAGTATTTCTTTCTACATTAGAAAATAATTTTAGTTATAAATATGAACCAGTGTTTGAAATACATAGCAATATTATAAAATAAAGGAAATTATAAGGGTCAAAGTCTATTAATTTTTAAAAATATGGATTTTTAGTAGTGAAAGAATATTTCAACTTTAATAGGTCTTAATGATTTGTTTGAAAATGGAAAAAATATGTTGTTATTATTTGTACATTATTGCAGGAAAGAGAAACATGATGATATTATTAAAGTAACTAATGCTGGTACGAGACATCATACAATTATGTTCACTACCATGAAAGAAATAAGAAATTTAACTAAGGCCAAAGCGGATCAAGAACAGGGGTTTGTATTCAATTTGATTGTATTTTTGGAAAAATGTTATATTATTAGTAAATGAGGTAACTGACAACAGTTTAAAGGGTATTGACTAAAACATTTAAAACGCATTATCTCAAATTAAAATAAATATAAAAAAAAGTCTTAATCTATTTATACTATCCTCTTCAATATTATTTATTATTCTTTAGTGATAGCTAATAGCAGTCATAAGTTCACCTGTGGGTGGGAAAAGTAAATATCAATTTATGAAACAATTCATTATTCTTTTTAGTCTTACCAAACAACAATGGACATAAATCAAAAAATCTTTGAATCTGCTTGAGGGTGTGATACATTTTCTGGTGATTTGGGAATTTTGGTTATTTCAGGATAGGTATTAAAGCTAACTCCAAAATGTTCATAAGGATTTTGGAACTGGATTGGAGGGTAGAACAATGGGTGTTAGGAAAGGGCATAGTGGATGAATTTTAAATGGATGAAGATTATCTTGATTTTCTTTGAGTTCATAGGTATTTCTCAATGATATTATTTTTATATTAAAAAATAGGTTGATGACCTATTTATAATTGTAAATGAAATTCCTGAAATTTGATATGCATTTTACTGATACCATGCAAGCCTCAATATTCCGAAATTCTCTAGCTAATCCATTTTTTACCCTTCAGCTTCTCATCTGTGTCATAAGACATTCTGATGGTTCTATAACCACTGACCAAAACAACTTTACCCAATTGACTTTTAAATTACTCCTCCCAACACCCCTAACATTAGCAATGTTATCAGTCTAGTATAAATCTATTGAACTTTTTAATTTAATTTAAATTATTACTTTTATGATATTTTTATTAAACATTATTAACAAGGACCACAACAATATTATTTCAATATTTGGTCTATTAATTGCTTTTTGAGGGTTGTCATGTAATGTTTTCACTATGTTGACTGCTTGTGAGTGAATTTAAAAAAATAAATAAATAAAAATAATAACACAAGGTTTTTTTTTTTTTTCAAAAGAAAACTTACATTTCTGATAGTTGTAATAAGAGATATAGTGAAATTCAGTATTAATGTAGTGATTTAAATTTACATTTTAATGGTAATAGCTAATAATTTGTTTTATATAGCAACAAAAAATATTCTCAGAATTTACAATATACTGTCGAGTAGCAAATATTCCAAGTTTTTGGAGCAGAAAATTGAAAATTAAGATACAAAGAAAGTATATTTTGATTAATTAATAAATCGTATGCTAATTTTGTTTCCGCTAATGTCTCGAAATATGATGATTATATGTTCAAACAAAAAATATATTGAGTACTATAAAAATATATAACATTTAGAAAATAAATGAATAATTGTTTACTTGTTTTTGTTTAGCATTAATATCTTTGTTTTGTTTTTTTAATTAATATTATTAATGTGTTTTACAGTACCTATTTCAAACTTATTCCTTATAAGTTAGATCTAGAAGGGGGAGAAACTCAAGAAATGCGCCTATTATATGAGTGGGATAAGTAGGTATTTTTTTCTTATTACACAGCTGTAGAAAATAAATAGATTATAGATTTAGTGATATAAATGTGTACCATACAAGAATTTTGATATTTGGTTATATTATTTTTTATTTTTCTTCTTCTTCTTCCTTGGCTCTACAACCCGCGAGGGGTCAAGGCCGCCCGAAGCAATATCTGCCATTTAACTCGGTCCTGTGCAGCCGATCTCCAGTCCCGGATTCCCAGAATGGCGTGTGCATCATTCACCATACCGTCCATCCAGCGAAGTCTGGGGCGCCCATGTCTTCTAGCAGAATGAATTTCCTTCTCGGAACAGCATCAGCGCTCATCCTGATAACATGTCCAGCCCACCTGAGCCGACCAACTTTGATAAAACGCACGATGTCACAATCATTGAACAGCTCAGAGATTTCCGAATTTGTCCTAATTCACCAGGCTTGCTCATTAGTATCAATTATTGCTCCGAAAATTCTTCTTAGTACTTTTCTTTCAAATCGGAGGAGTTGATTTTCCTATGCCCTGGTAAGCGTCTAACTCTCTGACCCATATGTAAGTACTGGTCTAATTAGGGTTTTGTATAGACACAGTTTGGTAGTGCGAGACAATGTACAACTCTTCATCTGTCACGCCAGCCCGAAATAGCACCTATTAGCTGTCAAAATTCTTGTTGTGATTTCTTTTCCAATGTTGTTATCGTGCGTCATCAAGGATCCTAGATATACAAACTCCTCGACTCTCTCAAATCTACAGCCGTCAATTTGAACATATGAAGGAAGAATCTCTCGTGAGTTTGCCACCATGTATTTAGTTTTTGCTTGGTTGACCTCAAGCCCCATTCTCGCAGCTGCCACTCGTAGACTTGTGAACGCCTCAGCCATGGAATTAAAATTTTGCCCGATGATATCCACGTCATCGGCATACCCCAGTAATTGAGCTGACCGGTTGAAAATTGTTTTTCCTATCTGGATTCCAGACTCCCTTACTGCGCCCTCCAGGGCAAAATTGAAGAGAAGGCACACCAGACCATCACCTTGCCGTAATCCCCTAAAAGTCTGAAAATAGCTTGAGAGCTCGCCATCAATGCGTACAGAACACTGTACCGCTTCCATTGTCTTCTGGATGAGTCTTACAAGCTTAGGTGGAACCTTCATATTAATCATGACCTTATAAAGTTCATCCATTTTCACACTATCATATGCTGCCCAAAAATCCACAAACAGGTGGTGGGTTTGGATATTTTATTCATGGGATCTTTCCAGCATTAACCTGAGTGAGAAAACTTGGTCCGTAGTACCCCTGCCTCTCATAAAACCAGCCTGGTAATTGCCAATCTCTCTTTCAGCATGGGGCAGCAACCTCTGAAACATAATTCTGGACAGCACTTTATATGCGTCAGATAGCAGTGAAATACCCCGGTAGTTACCACAATCCAGGACATCCCCTTTCTTATGAATTGGGCATATAATAGTCCTATACCAGTCTGCTGGTATTCTTTCTTTAACCCAGACATCCATAATGACATTGTGGAGAGCCTTCAGTACTTCCTGACCTCCATACTTGAGCAATTCTGACAGTAGATCATCAGCTCCTGGTGCCTTGTTGTTTTTTAGGCCTTCAACGGCTTCGATCACCTCATCAAAATCAGGCAGCTCAAGGTCCTCCGCTGGTATCAGAACTTCCTGTGTAGGCCAATTCTCAACCCCCTCATTTAGTAAGCCCACAAAGTGATTCCGCCATCGATCCAGTATAGGCTGCTTTATGTTCAGGAGAGTGCCATCTGTATCTCTCCATGTAGTCAAGTAAGGCTTGAAAGGTTTTCTGCTGGCATTCACTTCCTGGTTTTTTATTTTTAGCTTTTCATTAAAATGGATTAAGGCTGGCGGGAGTATATGCTTACCTGGGATCTCATTTCCTGCAAAATTATTTTTAGTGTTGATTTGGAAAATAACTTTGCCTTTGAGCTTTGTGTTATTGCTCTTCACTATTCACATTCTGTGTTATTCCTCCATTTATAAAATTACAATACATGTTTTTTATGAGACATTGACTTTCAAAATGAAAAAAAGTGGAAGTCACAAAACTTTTGAGGAGATACAAAAAAAGGCATAAATGGAATGCTTTCAATAGTTCAAAAAATACTTTTCACTCCATAATATAAACAATATCCTTGTCATCCTTGAGTTTCTATGAATTTCCAAAGAAGAAGTTTTTTCCTTGAGAAAACCGGAAAACCAAAATGGATTTATACTCTTTTGCAGGGATTAAGAAAGTAATAAAAGAAAAATGATAGAATGAATATATTTATAATATACAAGAACTAAAAATAATAATTTTTAAATAAACATATATTCTACAATGACACATCACTAAAATAAGGAACCTACATTTTCACCTTACATTATAATGGCATTTAGTACATTTTGAATGGAAACAATATTAAGCCTTTGCAATCATTAGCCGGTTATAATCCGGCAAAATAAAAATGCAGTTCCACTTGTCTGGCCAAGGACTCATAAGCCGGGTACAGACCAGCATTATTTTTATCAAGATCCTCTCTTGAAGATAATATTGTTTTATTGATTTTTTTTTATACTTGAAGTAATTTAAAAAAGTTTAAATATTTTATACATATATATATATATATATATATATATATATATATATATATATATATATATATATATATATATATATATATATATATATATATATATATATATATATTGCTACAGACTTTTAAAAAAATATTTAGTATCATGCTACAGAAAAATGTAAAACACAATCTGAGTGCTGGGGAAGGAAAATAGTCCCAGCCACCTGAGTGATAGCCATGAAAAGAATTGCCGGCTCATACCCGGCATATGAGTTCTCTGCCAGGCATTAGGTTTCGTGGATTTATCCAATTTTGAAATTCGATCAAATTTGACTCCTTTTATTATACCAGTTATGAGGTAAAAAAAATGCTTCCTACTACAAAATCTTATGAAGATCAGAACTTTTTTGGTGTGGCTATTTTTTAGGAAACAATAAAATTTATTATCTATTCAAATTAATAATGGCAACACTGATTGTAACAGTGCCTTTGTGTATGACACCATGTTAGCTAGTTATTAAGAAGTGACACTCTCCCATGAAAGCTTGTGCTTAGGTTATCCCGCTCTTTTGTTAGTTAAATAAAGTTAATCAGAACTGAACAAGTTCTTTATTCTTTCCACATTACCGAACACTATTGTCTGTTCTTACATAATATGACAATGGAGTATCATGTTTCTCTGCGGGAAAGAATTTGTGCTTTTCATATCACTTTATACATCTTTGTCATCTCCTTTTATTTTAATCTCAGCTCTTAAGAAAAAAAATTAATTTTTTGCTCAAGTCAGCTGTAAAATTATTTTTCTATATCTTGCAATGTCTCTTTGGTTTAGATAAGAGTAATATTTAAAAATATCTTGATTGAATAAACAGCTCTAATTTACATGTTTTTCTTATTTTCAATAGCAACCTGACTATCAATAAATGATGCACAAAATTAGTAAATTTCTCCTGTAATAAGTAACGCAATTTCATCAGTCCATGAATGAAATCTCCATGCATTGAAGTGTAATGCAAATTATAATTTATAAGTATTCATCCAAGATTAGTTAAAAAAGTGTGAAAATTCCTCAGTTAAGAATGAAACTTCAGGAATATGTTTCATTGGTGAAAAAGTAATATTGCCCAAATGACATTCACTATTCAAACCATTATCAATGTTAATATCAGGTGACATACGCCAATTAAATCATTCCTTGGAGCTCATATGTTATTCATTTGTTTCCGAATGGTTCACTGCTCTGTGTATTTAATATTAAAGTGAGAACAAAGTGCAAAGGCTAATTTTTATTAAAGGTTAGATCACTACAACCTCTAATGTAAAATGTAAAATGCATATTACAAAATTTTAGTTAAAACTTGAATACAGTAGAACCTCTATTATCCTTAGGGTGTCAGGGTTGATTCGGATAAACGAAAAGTTCGGATAATCGAGGTTGAAAATTATACATAGAAGCAGAAAAAAAACATCGGTCTGTTAAATGAAATCCGGAAAAGTAGGAAAAATTCAATACATACCTCAGAATGTACATTAAAACTAAATAGGATGTAACTTCTGAATCCCTAGAACTGCTCTCTGTTGTCTGATCAACTAGTGTGAGTGCCTAGTATTAAGGAATACAGAATGTGAATTAAATACATTCAGTAGAACTCCTGTTATAATTCATGGATAATCGAAAACCCCAGATAATCAAATTACATTTTATTGACTTCATGTGATAGTTAGAAGGTTAATTCAGGAAACTGTGCAGAATATAACTTCAATTTACAAACAAACGTTTTACATAAGAATGAATGTATGTACATTTGTATTGAATTTTCATTTAGTGATAAAATCAGTAATTTTAGTTTGTTTTTTACTAAGCATTTCTTTTGTAATATCAGCTCTCATTGCCCTCAGCAAGATAATTCTGCTATAATCTGCATTTTCTTATTTAAATGGAGACTCAAGCACAACTCACTAAAGAATTTTTTTTTGTAGGCAAACAGGTCAGTAGAAGTTTCATAGAAGGACTTAAAAATATTACCGATCCTTGAATATTAATTGGATAACTATACAGGATTACTACATAAATTTATATGATAACAGCTTGCCATTTTTTTTTTTCATTCATGATATCATTTCATTATTATCTTACATATTAATTTTTTTTTATGACGAATATTACACCTATAAAATAAATGGTGTAAAAATTAAAAAAACGCTTTAAAAAAAAAAAAAAGAATGAAAGGTGTCTCAGAACCCTGGTTAATTGAGTCCTGGATGATGAGAGTAATTACTGTATTTGATTTCTTTATAGCTTAGATCCCTAAGGTATATTCCAAAATTATAATCATTTAATTCATTTTTGTATTGGTTTTTTAAAGAGCCTATTTTCAACCATAAATTAATATCTTTTGTTCAATTTAAGAATTGAAGTTCTTGAAGATACATACTACTGCTTTGCTATCATTGAAAGGCGTGGGAAGAGAGTTAGTCTTGGTTCATCTACTATAAGGGCATCGTTTACTGACACCGAGCTTACATTCGAACCAACTAATCTTCATTTTAGAGTGGATGTTCCAACTTGGTCAACTCCTGTTCTGCCTCATTATAGTGAGTTAATGATTTAAATTAATAACTGTTTTATATATATATAAAACTTTTACAGTTTTTTCATATCATATCTTGATATGAATAATTAAGAATGATTACATGATACCAGAAATATAAAGGTAATATAATATTTTATTTATTTAGCAATGTTAAGTACCATCTGATGATCTTCCTACGACACGAATAATTAATATATTACTTAATGATTGTAAATTGTTAACTCACTACTCTAAACTATTCTTCAAATATGCTTTGTTTGAACAATATTAACAAGGAGAGCTACTGAATTATAAAAAAAATGATTAAGTCTTCATCCTTATCAAATGAACTTACATGTTTACTGAATCACTCATAAAGTTAATTGAACAATGTCATACGTTTGTGTTGAATATTGTATACTGCTTGTATAAATAGCCATGTGTTGTAAGTGAAATTTGAACATGAAGTCATCCTTCAATTATGCTGACTAAAAAATTTAGTATTATCCCTTTTAACAACTTTTAGGTCTACCTTTATCTGTGTAATTTTTAAACATGTATTCACTCACAGTGTTAATTCATTTGTTTGTTGATTTGATTTTTCTTCAGTTATTTTATTTTCCCATGTGACCATTTTTAGTTAACAAAGTTGAAGAAATTGGAGAAAGAAACAAATATTTTTTTCTGCAGGTTTTTAAAATCCAATCAAATTTGTAAATTGCCTTCCAATTTTAGATAAGTTGATATTTGTTATGTTATTATTATTTATTTTATTTTAATTTACAAAACTGCTATATGGATATTGTTTTACAGATCTGCCAGGATCTAACGATTTTTTAAGGCCGAAGGACATCCTTGGCCACTCTCCTTCCACAATTAGGATTAGTTTTTGTCCTTAAGGATGCTTTTTAAGATGGTGGAACTTTGGGCCACTTATATATATTAGTTTTCATCCTTAAGGGATACTGTTTTTAAAAATGTTTTAAAACAAAAAGTTAACAAAAATTAAGTTAAAATTTTAAACTAATTCCAATTTGGCAAAAATTGCTCAAAAACTGATATTATTAGAACTAACAAAATCTGAAACATCGCATTTCACAGTGGCAAAAGATGGAAATCAGTCCAAAATCTAAACTGGACACATCCAAAATCATGAGTGATGAGATTATATTGCTACTTCTAAATTCATTTGTACCATTTTTATCTTATAATTGATTGTGTTATATTGTGTATAAATTGTATAATTTGATTGTAATGATCAGTTAGTTTTCAAAATACTACTATATTTATAAATATTTAAAGATTATTTTATTTTTAGTACATTTATTATCATCTGTCAATTAAAAAGAGTTCATTTTATTTATTATTATTATTATTATTATTTTCAGAAACTATGACTGTATTTTCTCAATGGTCTCATACCTTGTTCTTGAAGTGTGAAATAAAAAATCCATTTGCTTTTAAAAATCTATCAATAGATGACGATTATTCTTCATCTGAAGATGATATTCTTTGTTTTGAATTGGAACCAGATGAGTCCAAGACGTTTGAAATAAAATTTGATCCGTTGTACATATCAAACCGCTATTCTAGGGTTTGTTATTCAGAACTGGTAGTAACATTCGAAGGCCATAAAGTAAAGGTAATTTGCTTGTTTATTATCTATCTGTGGCACTTGTGAATAGTTGATTAAGTGCAAAATTTGTATTTTAGGAAGAATGCAATTTTTCAACAATAATTAACAAATTAGTATTCATCTCTGTAATAGCCTCATAACTAATTCCGCTAGAGTAGATATTGTTTCTTTAACTGTTTTTTAAATCTTCTTGAGTGTTATAATTTCAATATTCCATATTTTCTACTATTCTTTTGTTATTCCTAAATTACTTTGCTAAGTATTTATTCCTAAATTTTCTTATTCAATTAACTATCAAAACTACAGGAATTGGAGAATAAGAACCAACCTGAAGCTGAAACAATTGTTTGGTGAACCCAGCATCATTTCAATAGTCAAAGTAGGCAGATTAAGGTGGCTTTGTCATGTGCAAAGGATGATGGAAGATAGACTTCCAAAAAAGATGATGAACGGCAGGCCGGGAGAAAAAAGATTGAGAGGAAGACCAAGGCTGAGATGGCAGGGCAATGTTCAGGATGACCTATGAAAACTGGGAGTAAATGGTTGGAGGAGGAAGGCAGAAGATAGACAGGAATGGCTGTCTGTACTTAGTGAAGCCAAGGTCCGACTAGGACTGTAGTGCTCAATAATAAATAAATAAAATCAAAATTTAATGGTTTGCTTCCATTAATTACTTAATAATTTTTTTTTTCTAGTAATGAATGATATTTATACCTTTCTTTTTTTTTTGGTAAGATTGCTGGTTTACAAACAGTAGTGAGCAAAATTCCAAATTTTCCTATTTTGACTTAGAAACAGTGAATGAATGAATAAGATTCATTATCTACATCTTCTACTGAATTCTGTAGGTATTTTTGGGTATTATATTTGTTGCAGTCAGATGTTGTACAAATTTAAGGTTGATTTGTTCTCTTCCCTTCCCGGTTTGTTTCAGTTTTAATAAATTTTTTCTGTCTAATTTCCAAAACATATTCTTTTTACCCTTTCAAATGAGTCTGTTTATGTTGATCTCATGCAGTTATGGGGTTTGATCATTTGTGCAATGCAGGGTGCAGGCAGCCCTTAGGGCCCTCTCGGACGACTTTTGATGTCTTTGTTCATTCTTTTTCTTATTATTCTTTGATGGAATGAGTTATGATTGCCATAGGCATACCATTTTAAACAGGAAGAACCCTGCTACAATTTGTTCTAACGTAGAATCTATGTACTTTTTCAAATATTTTAATACCAAGTCGAAAATCACCTCTCTGAAACTTGGAATTAATTTTTTTCAAACTGAAACCACTAGCTAAATTCTGGTGGCCAAAACGAGGCCTGGTTTGTCCTCTTAAAAAAGGTACCCTTAATTTTAGCTTATTTCAGTGAAAAACTCTGGGGTAAAGAATTGAATTTTCTAAAAGTTCTCCGTTGCTATCACTTACACGACTTGTATTTTTTGAAATACTACCACTTTAAAACTTGAAGTGACTAGTGCTTGTTCGAATGACATGTCAACCTTCGAAGTTGGTTAACTATTTCCAGGGATCTTTTAGGAATCTGTAAAAGTACCTGAGTAAACACATGGCGTGAGTGGTAGTGACGACTCATTGTTGTTTTTTGCATAGTGATTTGTGACAGTGGAAAAAACTGAGATTCGAGCAGTGATTAATTACTTCGTAAAGAAAGGTATGAAAGCAAAGGAAATTCATGTAGACTTTCAGAACGCACTGGTGGACTCTGCACCTTATATTCAGCTATTGCCAAGTGGACCAGTGAGTTTAAATTTGGTCGGGAGAGCTTAGATGACGATCTGCGTAGTGGACAGTAGAATTTATCGTAAAGTGCATAAGAAGGTCATAGAGGATCGTCGACTGAAAGTGCGAGAGATTGCTGAAGCTGTAGGGATGTCATCTGAATGGGTATATCACACAACCGAAGAATTGGGAATGAAAAAATTATCCGCAAGATGGGTTCTGCGGCTCTTGACATTGGACCATAAACGCTCATGAACTGAGGTACGAATTGATGCCACATCCACCTTATTCACATGATTTGGTACCATCAGACTTTCATCTCTTCCCCAAGCTGAAAATTTTCCTCGGTGGATGGAGATTTCCTACAACGGAAGAACTGACAGCCGAATTGGAGAGGTATTTTGCAGGCCTGGAGGAATCTTATTTTCGAGATGGGATCAAGGCATTGGAACATCACTGGACCAAATGTATTAGTCTATGTTGAAAAATAAAAGTAGTTCCACCAAGGTAAGACACTTCTTTCTAGTATGTTCTGAAAACTTTTCAAACCACCCTCGTACATCAGTCGAAGAAATTTACACTTCACAGCTTGTGGTCCTAAGCACACACTTTAATTTATTCTTTTTGTCAAAACTCTTTAAGTTTTGTTTTTTGACACATGAGCTGCAATACTACATGCAGATTAAATAATCAGCTTTACTTGTTTTAAAATATGCGCAACAGTTGTAAATTTTAAAATGACAGATGTGTGAAAGGAACCCGCTTTGTAAAATCATGGTTTTAATAGGCAAATGTTTTATAAATAATGTAAATTATGTATATGTCATAAATGATACGTATGTTAGTGATCCAGGTATGTGAAATCATTTTTAAAAACATTCTCCTAGCCAATTTAAAATATTTTTTATTAAAAAGGGATGGAATTACTCTTTAATACTATATTATAAATTATAACGGTTACTCATTTTCTAAAATATTTACTTGTTTAGTTTTCTTATTTTCTGGTACTTAATTAGTTTATGTTGTTGCTATTTATTGATTCTGAATCATAATATTTTGATTTATTATTAATGACTATTGAAGGAGATATAAGTTAATTCTTCAGATTTTAAAAATGTATTTCTCCAAAATATACTGAAGCTAACAATTTGCTACATGTTTCTAGATTCTCTCCCCATCTTAAGGCATAGTTGATCTCATTATCCCTTAACCTACCATCTCGTACTTTTTGGCAGAAGTTCTTGGTTACAACATTCATTACTTTGCTTTCTGACTTTGCTACTTTTATTAAAAAATATATCAAAAGTGTTTTTTTTAATATCCACTCCTCTTTTATTATTGTTTTTAGCTAAAAATTGTGGTAGAAATAGGTGTACATGAAATGTCGGTAGTTTTAGTATTAATTGTGTGTCATTTGATTATGAATTTCATTTATTATTTTGTCATTTTAATAAAAAATATTAATACTCTATTATGATATAAATCCACTTGACCCGACGATCAAATAAGAAAAAATAGTATTATTTATTAATTTATATTTAAATTTGTTTTAGGCTCGTGTCCCTGTAAGCGGTGAAGTTAATTTCCCTAACATAAAACTAAGTACTCATGAAGTAAATTTTGGATGTGTTCGTCCCTTTACTGAGGGTGTGGAATATGCTATTCTTACTAATAATACTCCCTTAGCCATTGAATTTGAATGGTTTTGGGCTCAACAACGGTTATTTGATCTCAAACCGTATTCAATGACCGAGTTGACTACACCTGATCATGAGGTATGTGGCTTAGAATCATTTTTTTATTTTATTTTATGAATAGTACTTATAATCATACTTAATAAAAGATTAATTTTATGTACATATATATATTTATTTAAATCTACGTGGAGCAATACTACTGTTGATTCTTAATGCATTTGTATGTATATGAGGTTTGTTAAAAAAAAAAGGTGAGTTTTTAATTTTCTCAAAAATTAAAAACAGATCTAACATAGCTAGATCTAATAGCTGTTAAAAATTAATTACAAAATGGCTGAAATTGTCAACATGTTTGGGACATATGTTGGTAGATAACAAAAAGAAAAAAAATAAATAATGGAAATTCAATGTATGTGAAATATATAAAGTCATCTTATTTGTTGAACAAACCTCATTTTAGGGATAGATATATGTATACATATTTTTTTCTTATGTGGTAACTTTATATAAGGAGCTTTTATTTTGGATAAATGTGTGCCATGTATTATCATTAAGGAATAATACGTGACTATTAAGTGAATGATAATCATATAGTTTTTATTAGTTTTATATTATTAGTTAAAGTATTTAAATATGAAAAAAAGAAAAAAAAGAAAGAACATTACAATCTGTAATGTAATTATAGTCTTCAACCTTATGACATTACTTGTAGCAGATCATTAATTTCTTCAAATTTATTTCTTGGGAAACACTAATGATCACATACATCAATCAATATTCTCATTTTAATATTGATACTAAATAAGAAATTATCAATGAATCGTTAACTTTTTGTATTAAAAACAAGAAATTAATTAAATTATTCAGAATTACCCATGAATAATGCCAGTTGTAAATTAATTACTAAGTTGTATTTAGAGCTTGAACATTACTGTGAGTTTCTTTTAAATTTGTTTTTGAAGGATTGTAGCAATGTGTGCTCAGTATAGTTTTATTAGCAAGGTTAAATTTCACCATAATGTTAAAAAATCTATGGTTTCAAATATTTTTTTTACATAAGGGTTTTGATTGGTCTGATGTAGTGACATTTCTGTACCAAAATTTGTCGATTCGATTAACCGATACTGATTCAATGTCAAGTAATTTAAAAAAATTAATAAATTGCAATCCCTGAAAAATTGTATATATGAGAACTAAAAATAAAAACAAATGTTTGAAAAAAAAAAATAATTGAAGAAAGTTATATTATTAAACAGCAAATATTATTTTTTATCTACATGTAATATATTTAATGTATTATAATTCAGGAAATGCACAAAAAGAGAAATATTTTAAAAATTCTTTTTAAAAAAAGAACTAAATTTTCACATGTCCTTTGTTTATTTTATTTCTTTTGGAATAGTTAATGTTTCCACTACTTTCCACTAAACTCTGACAATGGGGGAACTCACAATTACACGGCAGACTGTTTTGATTGTATACAAGGGTTCCAGTATCAAGATTTTCTCCAATACTTGTTAGTTGAGTACCTGCCAACTTTAGGTATATAAGTCCACACTTTGCTTGTACTGACAATGTTCCGGCAGATTGTGTATACATCACCTTGTGTGTAATGTGACCAAAAACCTGCCTTACCTATATTTTTACTTCTGCCATGAGCTGAAGTTGGTTTTCAGCTTAAATAGTTTAGTGCTGTTACTTAACTTCTTCATCCTCCAACAGAAAATGCATATCTCCCATATTATGTTTGGCTTACAGTCATAATGTTCTGTCTTTGAAGGGTGTTGTTTTATCGTCTGGATAAAGGATTGTTGCTCCAGCACAAAATTACTCTTTTGCTCATAATGAAATAATTTCTTTTTTAGTATCATTAGGAGAAGGAATAGATTAATAATTATTACATAATTAAGTATTACTAAACTGTCATACATCAGAAAAGAGACAATTATCATATGGCTTCATAATTATCTTATAATCTGTTTACTGAATATCAGCTTCATCGATTGATATTTTACCAAAATTCACTATAATTTACATTTATAAATAGAATACCTAAAAATTGGTGTGTACAGCCATTATGCTTTTCAAAAAATTAAATTTAAAGTAATTTTACAAATTAAACTTATCATTTGAATATTTTTTTTTCTAATCCTCCAATATTTTATTTATTTACAAAAAACAGATAAGAAAATAAGAGCTAAGATCTTGTTTTACCTTTCTTGGTATTTCAAGATCGGTTTCCTCGGCAGTAGTTTTGGTTCCTTTGTGGACTGTAGGTCTTCTTCTAATAGATAAGTGAGGAAGAGTCACTCTGCTGGCGGTGGTAGTAATAGGGTCAGTCTTTAGTACCAGAACCCCTTCCCTCGGCGAGTACACTCACTAAAGGGCTCAAACCTTGCCCCCTCCTAGGCTTATGAGGTAAGGCTATATCCCTGAAGAGAGGATTGGCACAATTCTGTAGCCCATCAAAGAAATTGATGTGCCAGCGGCCAATGAAACCTGGGATGGAAGGCACCCTCAATTGTTCTAGGATGTGAATATTTTTGGCCCTCTGTAAGCTGGTACCACAGATGATTTGCCGAAGGACGGTGTTCTGGAATGTCTGGAGTGCGTGGAGTGTGGTCTTGTACATATGATGCAACAGTGGGACACCATGATGTAGGGTGGGTCTGATTATAGATTTGTAAATTTGAAGTTTGAGGCAGAGGGGTAGCTGGGAAGAGGTCAGGAGATGATGGAGCCGGTATGTCTTCGCCCGTGCCTGCTTAATTCTTCTTTTGACGTGCTTGGAAAATGTTAGGTGTCTGTCAAAGGTGACTCCAAGGTATAGGATGGAGCTGGAGATTGGCTGCTCAACGTTGTCTACTATGAATTGTTTTAGCAATTAGAATAGCCATGTTTGCCAAACGACATTACGATTTGAATTTGAATTTATATGCCATAATATTTGAAATAGGAACTGCTTGAATTAAATATATTGGGATTGTGTGGTAAAAATATGAAAATTATAGTTTACTTTAATGTTTCCATTTGAGGGCTCATAGAATAGTATAATCATGCAATAATTTTAACAGTTTGCAGAAGGAAGTGGTAACCTCTCCTACAATGAAGATGAATTATCTGAAGAACTAGAGGAAGAAGAAGAATATGGAGAAGAAACACAAATTCTAGAAAAACCTATAACCGAGGAAGTTCCCCAGGAGAACATGTTGGGTTCTATAGTAATAACTCAATCAAAATCCCCTCCTTCTTCTTCTGCTACTCAATTATCTTGTACTGAAAGTGTAACTGAAGAGATGGAGATCAGCAGTGATAAATTTATCGATGAAGCTGAAACAAGTTCAGATTCTTTTGATCAAAGAACAATCATCGAAAATGTAAGTCGACCAAATCCTAGTGCTCAGATGCTATTCATTTATTTATTTTTTTACTTGTAAGAATGATTCAAAGGTAAGAATTTCATCTATTGAGCATTAATTCTTAAACTATTAAGCAGCACAATTAAAGACTTGTGTCCTATCACCATGGTCATAAAAATTAATCCTCCTTTTCTGAATCGTGTCTGTTATCCTCTCCATGTGCTGGTACAGTTTGCTGTTATGTTGTCTCCTTTATTCACTATTTTTTTCTGATGGAACCAATAATCTTTCTCAGGGTTTTTCTTTCCTTCGCTTCTAGCTTTTCCATAAGACCTTTTCTGTTAATTGCAAGGCATTCTGCTGTGTACAATGCTTCTGGGGGTAGGACTAACAATAATGTCAGTTTTGCATTGATGGACTCTGATCTTTTTTTGTAGATGTTCCTAGTTAGCTGATATGCTGTTTAAAAATCGGGTTATTGAATAAAACTAAAGGCCAATTTAAACAAATAACTGTATTGAGAAGTAATACAAGTGACCGACAAAAGAACTCAAGAGTTTAACACAAAACAACAAAATGGCTACTGTAATATCTGGAAGGTTGCACAGTCCAAAAAACAAAAAGGTGGCAACTTGGCAGTGTTACCAAGAGATGATAAACTTCAAAGTCACTAAACAATTAACACAAATAGTAAATAATAATAATTAACACAATATAAATTTAGTAATAATACATAAAAAATAATAATTAATATCCAACACTCCTCCTTAATTATTATTGTCCTTTAAACACTTAACACTTAGGAGAGAGCGAAAAGTTTCAAATTTAATTTTACACAAAGGTTTTGTTAAAATGTCACTAATTTGTTTGTTTGAACTAATATGATTAAAACAAAACATTTTGTTAAACTGTTCTAACAAATAATGATACCTGACTCTAACATGTTTTGTACGCCTTAACGCTTTTGCATCGTTCTTTTCAATCATAAATAAAGCACTTTTATTGTCAATGAAAAATGGTGTCAACTCCTTATAAAAACCAATCTCCTGATAAAGATGAACAATCCATACAAGCTCCTTTAAGGCTTCACACGCTGCAATGAACTCCGCTTCAGCCGTAGAGAGAGCAGTGCAATTTTGTTTTCTTGATGCCCACGCAACAGCTCCTCCAGACATCATAATTAGGTAGCCACTAGTAGATTTTCTTGTACTGAGATCACCAGCCAAATCAGCATCCAAGTACATCTGTAGATCACTTCCTTTTTCATATAGCAGACCATAATCTGAGGTCCCTTTTAAGTACTTGAATATTCTTTTCAGTTGCTTCCAATGATCAATAGTCGGGTTCTCCATGAATCTACTAAGATAGTTAACCGAATAAGCAAGGTCAAGTCGAGTCACATTCGATAAGTACAGTAGACTCCTATTGCCTCTCGATATGGTTTATTTTTCGCACAATCTTGATTTGTTTCATTTTGATGGGGTTCCATAGGGTTGTCACAGGGTCACATTGTTCCATCTTAAATCTTAATAGTATCTTCCAGGCATAAGCAGGTTGACTTAAAAAATTGAATCGCTTCCACGTAGAATCTGCATTCCTAAATAATTTTTGGCTTCACCAAAAGTAATGTCGAACCTTTTATTCAATTTTTCTAATAGTTTCATAATTTCGGTTTTTGACTCTCCGAGAATTAGTCCATCATCCACATATAAACAAAGAATAATTGTGTCTTCATCAGGGTTAACATATACACACTCGTCGGCAGCACAAGAAACAAATCCTTCACCTGATAAAAACTTTGAGAATGTTGAGTTCCAATTTCGAGGGGCTTGCTTTCAACCGTAGAGACTCTTCTGTAGTTTGCATACCTTTTCTGTTCCATCTTGAAAGCCTTCGGGTTGCAGCATATATAGCTCTCTTCATTCAACTCTCCATTTAAGAACGCGGTTTTAAACGTCAAACTGATAAAGCAAATAACTCTTCTTAACTGCCAAAGCCAATAAAAATCGTATGCTTTCATAGCTGGCTACAGGACTGAATGTCTCAGTAAAGTCAACGCCGTGTTTTTGCTCAAAGCCTCTCACTACGAGCCTGGCTTTCTTCTTTTCTCCGTTGTCAGAACATTTCTTCCTAAAAACCCACTTGCATGTAAGAGGTTTCTTTTCCATAGGTAAATCCACTAAGGTCCAGTTAGCGTTTTTCCGCAATGCATCCATTTCTTCCTGCATTGCACTTTTCCATCCTGGATCGCTGACTGCCTCAGCAAAAGCAATGTCTTCAGAGTCACAGAAATTAGCTGCAGCGTCATAATCCTGAAAATAAGATGGCCTTTTTATATCTTCCTGTTTTCTTAGGTTATAATGATGTTTCGGTTTTTCCACGATCCGTTGCAGTTATGTTTCAGTGTCGTCGAAACCATGGAAAGATTCATTATCTTCTTCTTCAGCTATCTGATTTTCTTCGGGATCTTCTGGTTCCTCTTCAGTAGTTACATCTTCTTCAAATAAGGACTTAAAAATAATAGGAGGACCTTTAAAGTCGCCAATGTAAGGCTTAAAAATTAGATCTCTTACTATTTCAATTTTTCTATCAGAGGGATAATATATTCTGTAGGCTTTAGAATCTTCTGGGTATCCTACAAAAATACCTTTTTTACTTTTTGGATCCCATTTTGTTCTTTTCTGTTTTGGAATATGAGCAAATGCTTCAGAACCAAAAGTTTTAAGGAATTTTAAGTCATCAAATTTCTTTCCAAACCATAGTTCCCACGGTGTCTTGTTATCTATGGAACTAGTACCTGAAATGTTTAGAAGAAAAACGGCTGTGTTAATGGCTTCTGCCCAAAGGTTTTTATCGAGGTTTTTGGCATACAACATGGTCCGAGCACTCTCAACTACTGTTCTCATTTCGCGCTCGATTTTCCCATTTTGACGAGGTTGATACGGAGCAGATGTTTGATGGCGAATACCTAATTTGCCTAGTAGTGTTTGACATTTGAATTTTTAATTCGGTCCCACAATCGGTGCGTAATTTTTTATTTGCTTGCCCGTATCTCGTAGCTATTGCTATGAAGTCTTCCAATTTAGATGCAATGTCTTCTTTGTTTTTCAAAAAATATTTTTGCGAAATTTGCTAAAATGATCCTTTAAAAGAAGAAAATCCCACCACACAAATCAGCACTAACGATTTCGCAAACCTCGTGTGTTTATTTGTTGCTTTCCCAAACAACATGCCTCACACAATTCTAAGCCATGCCTTTTACATACGTTAACTTAAGTTTGACGTTCCAGTCGAACAGAACAGTACTAAACAGAGAACATCACTTTTTGCAATTCAGGTGCCCACAAAAATTGTTTCTATCGAGTATTCGTTTTTCAAAAACTTACAGAAAATAAACTCTGGTTTTTCAAAATTCCCATTCAGTTCCATTGAACGTCTGAACTGAAATATCACCTATACCTGCAGCCTCGAGACAAGTTCCGTCACTAATTTTTACTATTCTTGACACTGGATTAATAAAATCAAAAACATAACGTTCATGAGTCATATGTTCAGTCGAACCACTGTCAACAATCCAAAGATGACTACATTTAATATTCTCATTGCCTATTGCCATATACGCATGCCTTTCAACATTTTTCCTTTCCTTCTTATTTAGAGCTTGGCAGTCCTTTATAAAATGCCCTGCCTTTTTACAATAAAAGCAAGTTTTAGGTTTCTCAAAATTGTAAGTATTAGAGTTTGACTTATTCTTAAAACATTTTGATTTATCATGACCAAGTTTCTGACAGATGGTACACCTTAAGGGCTTTGATTTTGAAGAGAATGCGCCATCACTATCTGTTTTATCATTGCTACGAGAAGTTAGCCTTTCCTCTTCAATTAAAAGACGTGACATAAGCTCATTTAAATTTTTGTTTTCTGAAGATTCCCAGGCAGGAATAAAATGATCAAACTCAGGGGGTAATGATATAAGAATTTTAGTCATTAACATTTTGTCAGAAATCTCCTCCCCTAACATTTTAATTTTTGAAACCATATCCTCCAGTCTAGATATGTGATGCGAAATTCCCTGATTTTCGTATTTATACGCAAAAAAATGCTGTTGTAAAACATGTAAACTAACCTCTGACTTTTTATCAAACACAGTTAAAAGCTTCTTCCAAATTGCGAATGCCGTCTCACATGAAAGTAAATACCTCAGTTGACTCTCATCCACTCTTGATGTTATAATTTCTTGAGCCAAACGATCTTTTATAGTCCATTCTTTTAAAAGCTTCTCATCCGTCGACTTTGTTTCATCGATGCATACTTCGTAGACGCCTTTAGACTTTAACATAATCACAGTTCAGAACCTCCAAACTTCCCAATTCGAGACACCTCTCAACATAAGTTGTGTTTCCATCTCGAAAAGTAACAGGCGAATAGTCCTCGAAAAAATAACGAGCGAGAAGTCCGAAAAACTTTATCACACCGTCAATGATTAAGTCCGACACGTTTCACAAACTTGACACGGCGGTAAATGTCCACAAATACAGTTAAAAACGGCCTGGGCCCATAACCTGTTTAAAAATCGGGTTATTGAATAAAACTAAAGGTCAATTTAAACAAATAACTGTATTGAGAAGTAATACAAGTGACCGACAAAAGAACTCAAGAGTTTAACACAAAACAATAAAATGGCTACTGTAATATCTGGAAGGTTGCACAGTCCAAAAAACAAAAAGGTGGCAACTTGGCAGTGTTACCAAGAGAGGATAAACTTCAAAGTCACTAAACAATTAACACAAATAGTAAATAATAATAATTAACACAATATAAATTTAGTAATAATACATAAAATAATAATTAATATCCAACATATGCCACTTCCATCTTGTTGATCCTGCACATGATCGCTTCTTTCTCAGAGTTGTTGGGTACTATCCACTCACCTTAGTACTTAAACTTTTCCATCTGCTTGATTTTGCCCTGTTCTACAATGAGCTCTTTGTGAAGCTTGATGTTGGTTATAAACCCTGTTTTTGGAAAGCAATTTGAAGGTTGGCTTTTGCTGCTTGGGTTCTCAGTTGGTTAATTTGTTTTTCAGCAGTATCTAGGGAATCATAAAATATTGCTAGGTCATCTGCAAAAGTTAGACAGTCTATAAGAAGATCATTTTTCCTTTATCCTATTCTAAATCCATTCTCAACCTCTTCCTTCCTCATCTTTTTGCACCATTCCCGAATATCTTCCTCCAGAACGCAGTTAAAGAGAAGGGGCGAGAGTCCATCTCCTTGCCTAACACCAGTCTTGATTTCGAAGACATCTGAAATTTCTCCCCTGAATCTCTCCGTGGAAGTAGTGCTGGGTAAGGTCTGTAGAATAATAGCTCTTGTTTTGTTGTCTAAGCCCATTTCCTTCAGAATGTGAAGGAGTGTGTGGTGATTTATGGTATCATAGCCTTTTTGGAAGTCAACAAAAGTAACTACAAACTTCTTATTCCTTAATTAATTACATTCTTATGGTTCATGATCTGGACAAGATTATCCTTTCCTAAAGCCTCCTTGGTATTCACCAAATTGTGAATCAAGTTGCTTTTCTGCTCGGGTCTGAAGGGCTTTAGAGAGAATTTTCTACGTTATTGTAAGAAGGGAGGTGCCACGGTAGTTGTTGACATCTGCTTTGTCACCTTTCTTACGTAAGGGATGAATTAGAGCTGCCGTCCAATCATTTGGGATTTTCTCTGTTTCTCAAATCTCGCAGATGATCTCAGTTAGTTTGTCGATCGCTTTGTCCCCTGCAGACTTCCTAAGCTCAGCAATTATCGCATCTTCTCCAGGTACTTTGTTGTTCTTTAATGACATAATGATCTATTTGATTTCCTCTTTTGTAGGGAGAGAAGAGTCTGAGCCTGGGGTGTGTTGTTTCTTCAAAGGTGAATTCTGACAAATGTAGACTTGGTTGAGTGTACTTGTTGAGATTACATTTGAAAGTTCCATAGAAATCCCTGGTATTATTATTACTAAAGTCCTGCTCGTTCTGTCAGTTTGTTTTTCTCAAATGTGCGCTTTACATGACGGATCACTTTTGCTGCATGTTTCCTAGCCTCCAGGAAATCTTCATATCTTTTTTTATTCTTCAGGGAATTCCATCTTAGCCAAGCGACTTTTCTTTGTTGTATAGCTTCATCACATTCCTGAGTACACCATGTATGTTTCTTAGATTAGCAATACTGTCTCCTGAGCCATTTCAACAATGGCATTTTTCAGTTGTTCCCAATTTTCTGTGTCCAAGTTCTGAAGTTTCTGAGTGAATTCTCTGCTGGATTTCAGCTTTTCTGTTTCAAATTTAATAATCTTCTTTGTCCTAACTCTTCTGGTATTTCAAAGCTTCACTTTGGTCTTGGAAAAATAGTGTTCTGAGTCAAGATTAGCACTTCTCAGTACTTTAACATTTTGAATTTCGGGGTCACCTGTGGTGTAGTGGTTAGCATAGCAACCTACTAAACCCAAGATCGCGGGTTCGCAGCCCGGCAGATGACCTTAGGATTTTTTAAAGGGAGTAAAAAATCCTTAGCTATGCCGTCCTTCGGAAGGGACGTAAAATGGGGGTCCCGCCTGTGCGATGTCAGATACTCGTTAAAGATCCCTATCCTAATTATACCTGGATAGGCAAAATTTAGGACTCCCACCGTAGCATCGTCCCATTAGCCATAGCAGCATAAAAGTGACGTTAAACAAAATAAACAAACCAACATTTTGAATTTCTTGTGTTGCTTTTCATGCAATGGCAACATAATCTATTTGAAATTCTCCTAGGTGAGGATTTGGCGATGTCATGTCTTTTGCTTTCTCAGGAGATGTTTGAAGGCTGTTGATTTAAGAACAAGATTGAATGCCTTACAAACTTAAATATTTTAGTTAAATATATAGAAGTTAAAATATTTTATTGTAATTTTTCCATTTATTTTAGTTAAAACACTATAAATTTCTTAGCTAATATTTTTTAAATATTGGAGAAGAAGATAGTCATGGATGCAGTCAAAGTAACACCACGTCAAAGAAGAATCCTACAATTCTTTGACGTGGTGTTACTTTGACTGCATCCCTGACTATCTTCTTCTCCATTCATCATCCAGTCAACCATACTTTTATCATTTTTTAAATATTAACAATAAATATAGTTACAGGGCTAATTAAACAGACAGTGTAACATGTGTTTACAGACTTGTAAACATTTGATTATTATCCTACTTTAGTCCACTAGACTGCACCTTTTTTCTTACCCTTTTATAGTTCACTGCATAAACACACAAACAGGAAATATATATATAATATTATTATAAGGCACGATCTGGACCTAAGATAGATCACGTGAAGCTCTTGTGATTCCTCTCTCCTTATGACGCGCCCAAATGATATTCATTTTCTCCCCATGTTCTCTCCTCCTGTCCTCCGACCATTCACCTTTCTCCCGTAAGCATTTCTGTCTAGAGCTTCTTCTAGGTTTGTTTTTGCACTTTTTAGTTCTTTCTTCACTTGTGTGCTCCATGCCATTGTTTTAAGGTTTATTGTTGTCTTCAGGATCTGATGGGTCAGTCTGTGTTCGGGTAGTCTGTGTATGTGTCCATAGAATTTCAGTCTGCATTTCCTTATGTCTGTCTCGATGTTTGAAAGTTTCTCTATGGTTTTATTATGTTGGAGTCTGTAGCCATCTCCAGTCTTTAATGGATCAACAATATTCTTAATTATTTTTCGTTCTGCCTTCTTGATGTTTTCTAATGCTTGTTTTCTGTTAAGTACCAGGGTTTCAGCTGCGTACAAGGCTGCCGGTTTGGTGACAGTGTTGTAGTGTCTGATCTTAGCTTGAATGGATAAGCACTTTTTATTGTAGATTTGATCAGTTCTTCTGTAGGCTTCCTTTAGCTTCAGTTCCCTGCTTTCTTGTGATCTTTTCTCAAGTCCCGAAGGCTCAAGAATTTCACCCAGATATTTGATGTGTGGAACTCTTTTAATGATACTGTATTTAGTGATCAGAATCTTGTTTTCCAATTGTGTGCCAAAGAACACTATCTTCTCAAAAGACATCTGAAGACCCACCTTTTTTGAACATTCTACTAAAGTTATATATATATATATATATATTTTTTTTTTTTTTTTTTTTTTTTTTTTGCGATCCTGCCTCTTCATATGAAATTAATAGATTAATTAAAGATAAAAATAAGTGGGTTCTACAGGACCTCCTGAAGTTCACTGTTTGCCTGAAGGGCCAAAGTCTTTAACTAAAGTTCAAAGAGCTGATTGTTTATATTTTGTTTTATACATTAAACCTTCCATTATTTTATCAATCATGGATACCATATTTCCACAATATATATTTAGATATTTAAAAAAAAATTAAATACATCTTGTCATCATTAATTATATTTTTGTGTACTTATTTTCAAGGAAATTCATTATGTCTTATTTAGCTTTCATTTTTAAACAGATTAAATGTATAGATCCTAAACCAACCCGTGTAAGAAAAAAAAAGGATGATAAATATTTCATAGAAAGCATTAATGAACTTGGAATTAATAATATATTAAAAGAAATCCCTTCTACTGCTCACAAATCTATTGTTAGCCAGGTAAAGTTAATATTATGTATGTAGGTTAGTGATAGTGTAATGTAATACAATTTTATGGTAAGTAAATATTTTAATGTGAATAGGCATAGCTGTTAAATTAATTGTTTCTGTCATTTTTTTACAATTCATAGTTCATGGAGAAAATGTCAACATGTGGGAATTTTTAAAGCTTGTCAAGTAACTGGTTATCAGTATTTTTTTAGAATGAATTCGTTGATTTCTTTGTAGTTTTTGAAATTCTTTATTAAGAAAAATTTTAAACTTTCTTAACACATTGCCTGTGATCTTTAAGACAACTACATAAAACTCGATAGGTCTCGCAACAATCAAACTCGATAGGTGCCATGACGCATACCTTGGGAGTGCTGACCAGCAAAGGACTTTCTTTAACTGCAGGTGTTGTCACCCACAGTGAATGTGTTAATGAATGAAAATGATATCCTTCTGAATAGATGTAACACATCAAATATCAGTTATTTTATAACAAAATGTATAAAACATAATTTCAGGGCATAATTAGTGAACATGTTAAGTTTGTTTTTAACCTTAGACTAGGTGCTCTGGTTGATTTTTTCAACCTGCCAGATATTTTCCTCTCCAGTTTTCCTGGACTCGGACTCTCTTGCTTCCAGTTGCTAATAACCTTTCCCCAACTCTCTCTTGACCCTTTAGTACTATTTCAAATTCAAAGTCAACCATGTGTTTGGTCATGTAAGTATTTGTTTTCTAGTTATTATATCTATAGTTTGGTTGAAAGCTAAAAGCATTTGACTCGTGAGAGGAAGGGGAGCACTGTTGCCAAACCTCCTTTACCCAACCCTCAGGCGGGTCCGTCCGCCCGGTATTTACTGAGATCTTAGCCTAAATTATTTTATTTTTTAAAATATTTTTTGGTAATTTTCAACTAAAGCTTAGCCATTTTAAGCATCATAGTTAGCATTATTTTATCTTTTGTTCATCTAATTGAATTTAAATAAAATTGTTTAAACCTTATTGATATGTATCAACATTATACCTTTTCAAATTAACAGTATAAAATTTTTGTCATGATATGCAGTAGGCTAACACCTTAAAGTCCTTAACAACAAAACTGAGAACCCACATCCTTTCTCGGAAATAGATAGCCTTTTTTAAAAGGATTATTATTTTTTTTTGTAACAATCCCTTAGTTATATTATTCTGGGAAACCATTTAAACCATAAAGAAATTGATTGAACTCTAACTACAAAGAAATGAATTGTGCTTTATTATGTTTTATTATACCTTATGCTTTTTTAAAAATAATATACACAAAAATATAATATAAATATAAAAATATGCAAAAATAATTTTAAAATACAGTATTCAGGAAGAAGGGGGAAAACTTCATCATCTTCACTCGTTTCTTAAGCGACACTTGTCTTGCTGCAGACACTGCTGCTACTGCTTTCTGATAAGTTTATTATCATTACCTCAATGTTTTCTTATACAATCCCATCTAATTCAGCTTGTGATTTAATTATCTGCTGTGTATGTTTCACAACATTCGACCATTCTGTATTTGAAATTAAATTTACTTTTTCATTAATTAATGAATTTTTAATTTAACTTTAAAAATGTTTTGTTCCTATCTGCAACGTATCATTTTATTTGCGCCCATATCATTTCAATAGGATTGAAATGAAAATGGTAGGGTGGCAACCGAATCACTTTGTGGCCATATCATTCTGTTATTTCATCTATTTCATATGTTGGGAACCTCGGCTTTATATCTTTGACTATTTAAAGAAGTTCATCTTTATACATATGTGTATCGAATTCGGCATTTTTGGCTGTAAGCGATTCAGTAATGTCCTGTCTCTTCCAAGCTGAGGTGGGATATTTTCCCTTTAAAAAACTTTGATATAGAGCATTGTCCATAACTATAGTTCTGGAGGGTTTTAAATTAGGTAACAGTTTTGTTACAAACCAATCTTTGGATGTAAGTTGGTTCATTTCATTATTCTTTTTTTGCTTGGAACAACAGTAAACTATTTGGCACAAATCCTTTGACTCCTTCACTATGCAATTATATAACATGTATTCCCTTCCCAAAAGGAGCATTCATCGTTCCTGAAACCATATCGTCTGTCCAGATATGAGTTTTTGCGTGACCACTATTAACTCACATCTCATCCAGCCATATGATGTCTTCGAATGGCACCTGAAGAATTTCTCTCAGAAATCAGCCCCTGCAAGCTATAACATCACCTCTTTCTAAAAGACTTTTTCTGTTACCTAAGCACTTTTTCCATTTGAATCTAAGTTTCACTACAATTAGCCTCAATGTCGACAATTTTCCATTAAAAATTTCTGTCTCTGTCAATGAAATGAGAAGACACCGTAGTGTTGGATATTCCTTTCTTTCATAATAAGAATAAATGTGCCTCCCTTCTAATTGCAGCTTCTTGAAAAGAATATAAACTAGATTTAGGTCTGGGCATTGGTTTACGTTTTCCTGGAGTATGGAGCTGCTTATCTTCTTGAGGTGTCTTCACTTTTTACTGTATCAATTATAGAACTCCAAATTATAGGCCAAAATAGCTTAGATCAGGACTGAATATATTCTCAGAAGGTATAGAAAACTGTGGTGGTTGACTATGTCAACCGAGGACCCGGGTATGTGACCCCAGTAGATGCACCTGTTTTAGGGTTAAGGTCTTAAAATTGTTTTGATTCAATAAAATGATCGGATTATCATATTATTATCTACTTTAAATATACTTAAAAATTTAAGCCATTTTGAGGGAAAGAAGAAGTCTTTATAGCTTATTCAGATAAAGACAAACCAAAAAAGTATTTAGGAATATTATCTATTGGTAGATATCCGTTTCACTGTAATGAAAAATCTAGCAGGCAGTAATAAGAGCACATCTTCAATCTTTGTAATTTCAGCATGAATTTAAAGTATAGCTGGCAGTAGGATGAATAATGTATCTAGCATTTATCATTAAACCAATTCTTAAAGCTGAATTCTAGTATCTCAAAAGCTATCCTTACAAACAAAATAAAAGGATCTTCATGCATGTTTCTGATCTTCTACTATCAGCTCTGCCGCAAATCACAATCCACTGTATTTCTTAACTAGAAAATTTATTTCTTAACATTGACTTGGGAGATCTTCAACTGAATCCTAAACTCCCAGTAACTTTTTTTTTTTTACTTCAATACATCTATTCTGGGAAGAAAAAGAAGGGTTTAACAGGGTAGGAAGCATGTAATAATTGATATGACGTTTTATTTTGTGACTCTTCCTAAAAAAAAAAAATCATATGTAGAAGAGTTAGGTAGCAAAATATGAATATTTCAAAACATATAGGAAATGATATATGAAGAAGATGAATGGGCTATGTAACATTTTTCTGCTAAAGTAAACTGTTAAAAAAAACAGTGGCAGTGGTCAGTGGGTCTGCCAATAGAAGCGAAGTAAATAATACTAAAAAATATATTGTAAGGAACAATAAAAAAATTTAAAAATAACTTAACCCTTTCTAAACATTTTTAATTACAAACTCTAGTACAAAAAATGTGTCTATATTATGAATAAATTATTTGGAGGTTATGTTTAATTTTAAAGGTTAAATTGAAGAAATAAAGCTCAATTGCAAACTTAAAAACAAGATTTTCAGTGTTAAACCAATAAACTTCAATTATTAGTTAAAATTATTTAAGTTCTTTACTTATGAGAACAGGCGAAGCCGCGACGAGGGGTGCTAGTTTATATATATATATATATATATATATATATATATATATATATATTATATATATATATATATATATATATTTTTACTTTCATAATTACAAATTAACATACACACTAATTGAATTTCTAAAGTATGAATTTTTTTTTTGGATAGGTATAACCTTATATAACGCATATGCATGAAATAGTAATTATTTGAGTCATCCAATGCTTTGATGGTTCATTAAATTTTGCAAGTGGGTTTTGTAATTTTGTAATTTTTTTATTATTACATAAAGCTGGTATCATAATTGTTTTTCCCACTTTAGAAAACCTCCAAATCACAATTTTCTGATGTACCTAAAATTAAAAATTTAAATGGTTAAAAAAGATGATCAGGGGTACAGTCAGGTTTAATAAATTAAACATCCAAGTTAAAAAAACAAAAAAAACTTTATATGAGGAGCTGATGTTTATTTCTATGTTGTTTTTTATGTCTTCAACCTAGCAACAACCTGAAAAAGATATGTGAAGGCAGGTATAAAGTTTGGCACACCTTATAAAGTTTTTCTTTTTAAAATTGGATGTCTAGTTAATTAAACCTGACTGCATCCCTCACCATCTTCTTCAACCATTAAAAACTTAAATGTTGGCAATTTACTTCAACTGGAGTGGTCCTACATGTCTTAGAATTAAACTAACCAGAAAAAATCTCGATTATGTTTTTATTTTTCAATTACGTTTTTTACACAGAATTATTAATGTAATACAATGATTAATTATATATATATAAAAATTATAAAAAAAGGAAAAAATTCCTCTTTCCAAACAGTAATGAAACATCGAAATTTGACAAACTGACAAGATACTGAGGCTCAAAAAGAAACTAAAATGCATGCCCTCAAAATTTTGAGCCTTCTCAAAACAGCTGAAAAAATAATTTTTTTTTCAATGATAATTTAAATATATATGGGTTCTCTGAAGTGTTGAAGCAAAATTTCTCATCATTTTCTATGTTAAAAATCTATAAAGCTTGTTGACTTAATTATTTAAACTTTTAATTAAATAAATAAATAATAATTAATTAATTAATTATTTTATATTGTTTTTTATTTAAAAAATCATGTTTTTTAATGTCTACATCTTTTGCTTAATATATTCTAAAATATAAAAATGATCTTAATATGCAGGGTGTCCCGACTTTAAATGGCAAAACTTCAGGAACTTATAGGGGACCGAAAAACTAAGACAAAAAGTCCTTTAGAGATTTGCTCGTTTTTGCTTAGTTTTAGAAAAAATCGCAAAAAAAGAAACAATACAAGTTTTCATTTTTATACTTATTTATTTACATTTATATTTATGTTATGTTCTTTTTAGTGTTAATATTGTTCAAAATGTTGTCCTCTTGCACCAATGCAAGCATTAAATCTAGCACTCACTTGATAAATTGCAGCTAAACATTGTTCTGATGATATTTGGTGCACTGCATCTATGATTCGGTCTCTTAATTGCTCTCTTGAGTTGATTGACACCAAATAAACTTTCTGCTTCAAGGTTCCCCATAAGAAGAAATCCATGAGTGTCATATCAGGTGATCTGGGTGGCAAAGGTACTACTCCTCCTCGTCAAATCCATCGTTGTGGATAATTTATATCCAGCCAAACTCTAGCAACTCTGCTATAATGAGCTGGACATCCATCGAGTTGAAACCACATTTCAATCCACTGTTATAAGGGAATGTCATCTAAATAATTAGAAAAGTCGTTCTCCAAAAAATGTTTAAATGTGATACCATTGAATCTTCCAGGTAAAAAATATGGTCCCACCAGTAATCCGTTTCAAATTCCAAGCCAAACGTTAATAGCAAATTCATGCTGAAACCTATTCTCTCTAATAGCTCTGGGATTTTCAAGAGCCCATACACGATAATTTCTTTGATTAACAATTCCTCCCCTTGTAAAGGTAGCTTCATTGGTCCATATAGTTTTTAATGGAAATTTATTATCATCGCAAATTTTGTCAAGAAACCAGTTACTAAAATTCAATCTCTTGATATTATCTTGAGGTAATAAATTCTGAACTTTTTGAAGATGGTATGGGTAGCGATTATCACCTTTCAAAGTTCGCCATATTGCTTGTTGCGATATTGCTAATGCAGTAGATGCTCTTCAGATGCTAGTCTCAGGATTGTTATCGAAGTGGCGTTGGACACAATTTCTTCTCCAATAATCTGCTCTTATTGCTGCCTGGAACTGGTCACCTTCATTACGTTTTAAGAATGACCCAGTCTCTTGTAGTCTATTAAAAGTTAACGAAAAGACTCGTCGATTAGGCACTCTTCTATTTGGAGATATTTGGCACGCTTACTCCCGCACCACTTCTAAAGCATTACCGTTACAGAAACCATACACAAAAATCATATCAGTGTATTCAACATTAGAATATGTATGCAGCATTGAGGCTGATGCTATTCACACAAAAATATCTGAGTAACTGACTGAAGACTGGATTCAGGAATTATAATCCTAGAAGGAAACCAAAATGTAAACAAATAAAAGAATGTAAAGGATAACATTAAGTGTTTACATATCTCACTGCCTAGCCTGACGAATTTTGAAAGGTGATAATCGCTACCTGTAACATTTTTGTTTTTTTTCTTTGTTTTGCAATTTTCTCTAAAACCAAGCAAAAATGTGCAAATCTCTAAAGGACTTTTTGTCTTAGTTTTTCAGTCCCCTATAAGTTCCTGAAGTTTTGCCATTTAAATTTGGGACCATTTAAATCCACAATGTATTCCAGTTTTTATACTTTTCCTTCAAAAACATTCAGTGTGATACATGCATTCCTTATAATTTACAAAGTACAGACAGTATTTTATTCATTAAAAAGATATTTGAAAAATAAGGTTTTTGTGCCTAAAAATACACAATTTGATAAAAATTGTATACAGTAAAAGTCACTACAAATGAATAAAAAATCTTCTAACCCTTTTTGTAAATGAAAGAAAAAAAATTATAAAGTGTTTTGAGCAGTATTGTGTTTGCAGTGTTTTTGGGAAGTACATACTGTAAAATATTGCATACACTTATTGGCTGTTTATTTTACATAATAAAATTCATGATATATAAAAAGTACTCACTGTTTTGTTAGTGCTTATTATGTTTGCTACTTGGCCAATCCATATCCATAGATGATATTCAACACAATATTTAGAACAATTATAGATGATATTTCAAACAATTGTCGAAAACACATAACACTTTTTACACATAGTAATTATAAACTCATGAACAAAGCAAGCATCGATATTATGAGTAGGTGACTAGGAGTTATTACTGTTTTTAAAGCCAAGTTCTTGTAAATATAAAACATTAAACAAAATAATTATAATAAAAACAAGATATTGTAATGCGCAATAAAAAATAATTATTTACTTAAAATGTGTCCTGAATAAAAGTTATTAACAAAACATACAAAAATAATTTAAACAGCTGTTTGATCTCGTTACATCCTTCACGATTTACTCTAAAGAAATATTTTTTGGATATATAATACAACGTCGCTAAAGAAGCTTCGCTTAAAAAAAAATAACTTTAAACATAAATTACTCAAAATTGTGTTTTATTGCATAACCCCTTTATCCACCAAACCCTTAATTAAATTATGAAGGTGAACAGTATTTATTCTTATACCAGTTGATCAAAAATTTTTGAAATATTTTAACCTTACCACTGCCTGTTTAGGAGGTAGTGTTTAATATTGAAACTGTTAATTTCAAGATATAATATTAATTTTCTTTTCTTTAACAAGATAATTTATAATTAAACTTTTTACTCATTTATTTTTAATAATTAATTGAACAATGGAATATTAAATATAACCATTCTGAACATCAATCCGGAAAAGGTAGAACTATGCACTTTCACAAATCGGAGGAAGGTGCTCATTAGACCACCGAAATTAAATAAGGTCCAGATAAAGATCAGCACACAGGTAAAACACCTGGGGGTCTATCTGGACAACAAAAACTAAATTGGGACAGACATATAGAGTATGTGACTTCCAAAACCCTAAAGAGCCTATGGGCCTGTAAAAGGGCAGTTGGAAAATCCTGGGGAATGAAACCAAAAGTGGTTCATTGGATCTATACCATGGTAGTTAGACCAATGATATTATATGCCAACGTGGTGTGGTGGCATAAAGCGGGACGAGTGAAATCCAAAGTCCAATTAAATAAAGTACAAAGATTGGCGTGCCTCCTAATTACGGGAGCCATGAGAACCACCACAACTGCGGCAATGGAAGTTATACTAAACCTCAGGCCGCTGCAGTTGGAGGTAGAAGCGAAAGCGATGCTTTCAATGTATAAACTTGTTAAACAAGGATTGCTCTATGAACCATCTAGAAGAGATGGACATAAGAAGCTATTAAATAAAATGGAAGGGATTGAGGTTCTTAAAATGAACTCAGACCTCCAGACGAAAAAACACATTGAAATCACTTTCAATGTAGAAATAGACATCGGGAGGCAACATCAAAAATGCAATGGCATTAATTGCTACACCGATGGCTCCCTAACCAAGAAAGGGTCAGGAGCAGGAATTTGGAGATTGAGCGATAAAAAGTGCACATCTCTCCCTCTGGGGAAATATGCCACAGTATTTCAGTCTGAGGTAATGGCAATCTGTTTCTGTGCATAACAACTAATCGAGGATAGAACACGGAACAGAACCATAAAGATTTACTCAGACAGCCAGGCTGCCTTGGGGGCTCTGAGAAATGTTACAACCAGATCTAGGCTGGTGGAGGATTGCAAAATATACCTCAATAAGCTAGCTGAAAACAACAGTATCTGGGTAGAATGGGTCAAAGGCCACTCCAATATTGCAGGAAATGTGAAGGCGGATGAACTGGCCAGACAAGGTTCGGACAGCAAACCCATTGCTCCTGAACCTATCTGTGGAATAGCATGGAGCCTAGCTAAAAGTGAAATAGCAGGGCTCTATAACAGCATCGCCACTCGGAACTGGCACATGGAAAAACTGAGACAGTCAAAACTGTTTCTGGGGGGGCACTGTAAGAAAAGAGGCAGTCAACTCCTCAATCTTGACAGAGCCAAGCTCAAATACCTGACAGAAATGTATACAGGGCATTGCAGATTGAACAAACATCTCTGTACAATGAAAATTAAGACCTCACCGATTTGCAGATTCTGTAACAGGGAGGATGAGACGCCTTACCATATCATATGTGAATGCGAGATATTGGCAAGGAGGAGATTTCTTCACTTTGGGGAAGAAATCATCATAGATCCGAGTGTGGACATTGACCCTATTAGCATAATAGGGTACATGAAAACACTAGGACTGTACTAAATAGTACAGGACAAACGGCATAGGCACAATGAGCCTCTTGGCTGAGGTGCCACCACAGCCGGTTTCAAAAAAAAAAAAAAAAAAAAAAAAAAATATAACCATTGGAGAAAACAAATTTTTATAATTTCAATTGGTTCTAAAAGTTATATTTATTTGTTTAAACTAATAAAACAAGCATGTAACTGTTTTGATCAGTTACAATATATAGATTATGTGCTAATAAGGATAAAAACCTGAAAAAGTTTCATAGTGAAATACAGCTACGAATAAGCATCCTACTAAGGTATACCACACACAGACACTGCACTGTCACTGACCTACTATATCTCTCTATTGTCTAGAAAAAATATTTATCATTTTCAGTCAGATACCCATCACTTTTAATTTATCTGAAACATATTTAGCTTGAATTATCTTTTGAAGAAATGTAACCTTTATTCATGTTTAATCCCTAATATTTAATGTTTTATTATTAATCTTACATTAATAATATAGCCCGAAATAGTTTAATGAAGAATATATTCTTATTTCTAGTGTTTTAAAAGTTATAATATTATCTAAAAATCTATATGCATTTATAGGTGATTGACATAGTTCCTCCAAAAGGGAAATTAAAACCCCATGAGACACTACAAGTTACCTTCACCTTTAGTCCATCTCACACAATGAAAATTGTAGGAAAGGCTCTATTAATGGTTTCAGGTGGTCCAGAAGAAACTGTAACCTTTAAAGGCTCCTGCAATAATCCTGTATTTGAACTTATTCCTACTCAGATCAATTTCGGATTTGGTGTAAGTAATGATGTATTATACATAGTAATCATATTGGGGATCGAGATGATCAATGTGGCTAAAACACTTTCAAAGTACAGTAAAAGTTATTTTCAGTAATGGATGAGTGACTGCCCACATGGGTGACCATTCTCCAAGGAAGACCCCATGTGGGCCCATCCCTAAGTTACCCATCCCTTAAGTTAGTCAAGCCCATCATTCTACTTCAGGCAAGTGTCACTGAACGGGTGTAGGATATGGTTATACCTACCCATAATTATATACCATAATCTAGTGTTCCTGGATGTAAGATAGATAACCTTATGGGGGTTTCCTCCTGGACATCATGTTTCAGAAAATGATATATAAGTATATAAATATATTTAAAGATATATAAATATAAAATGGTATATAGGTATACCACAGTCTATAGGCATAGAGAGATGGCGGCCCCATCGTCCGGTTATTATACCGCATTCAGCCACTGGCCCTCTACGTTGGGGGAACAGTACACTGACTTCCACACAATCAAACTAAATACATCACACTACAAACACTACAGCCTAAGGTCACTTACAATAAATACCCTAGGATCACCTTCTCTAGGTAGCCACCCCAGAGGTGGAGCAAGTCAGGTTGCTCTGAGGAGGCAGCCCCTTCACCTGACTCGGGGGCAGTGGGTTTGTAACCCGCTCCCCTGAAATCTATCTTGTCATGAAAATGTTACAGAGAGAAAATAGCCAGCTTGATAAGCTTGATAAAAGACTACAGGCAAGGAAAAGGATTAAAAATTGGATTTTTTAATATAAGATGTTTATTCACGCAATCTTAAGTTAGTACTATGTGAGTATGGGGGAAGGGGATTGTAGCATTAAAAGAGATATAATGGAGGGACTCAGACTTCACCATGCTGAAGGACCTTGCTCTAATTAGCAGCAGGGACAGAGCTAACAGACTGGGGACTGGCATCATAATAAAAAAAAGTGGAAGGAACGCGTCCTGAAATATGATAACATCAGTAACAGGATATGTTATTTTAAGATGTAAGAACAATTTTGCAACTTATTCCTAATTTCAGTTCACGCACCAACAGAGGAAAGTGAAGAAGACTGCTTAATGCTATTCATGATACATTAGAAAGACCGAATGTTCACCTGGGTGCAAGGACACTGCCTGCACTGGATGGAGCTTTAGAGGAGTTTGAGCATGAAGCCAATCAGAGAGGTCTCCAAATCAACAAGAAGACAGAATATATGGGGAGTGCTCAGTACCCCCCATCCATGCCATCAAATTCGGGTAAAATAAATGGCCATGAATTCCCAGTTCGCAAGGCCTTCAAATATCTTGGAATACTGGTCACCGAGACGAATGAACTCTTAAAGGAAATTGAGGCAAGGATAGCCTCTGGAAATGTTACCTTTCTGGTATCATCAGTGTTTTAAAATTCAAAGTCTTCTCTTTGAGTGCCGTATCGACCATTTATAAGACCATCGTACGCCCAGTTGTCACTTATGGAAGCGAGACCTGGGTTCTAACAAGAAAAATGGAAAGAAGACTTATTATCACTTGGGAAAGGAAAGTTCTTCGGAAAATATATGGACCTTCCCACTCCAAGGGAGAGTGGAGAATTAGGACTGATGAGGAGTTGAGAACCTTGTATGGCCATACAAATAATGTGAACTTTATTAAAAAGAGAAGATTGAGGTGGCTCGGCCATGGGGAACGGATGGGAAGTGACCGTCTCCTAAGGAAACTACTTTATGAAAAGCCTGGAGGATCTAGTAGACAATGTCATCTGAGAATGAGATGGTTAGATGACATAGAGGACTTGAAACAATTGGAAGTCAGAAGATGGAGGATGTTTGCTGCTGATAGACCAGTTTGGCAAGCAATTTGTGTTAAGGCCCTTTTCCTTGGAGGGCAGTAGCACTATAAATAAATGAATACCATAGTTATATAGAAAGGGTGTCTACTAGTCGGGAATTTTGTGTGGTCAGGAAAAATTCGGGAATAAGTCGGGAATTTACAGAAAATTTGCGAAAGTCGGAAAACAGTCGTGGTTAATGCTAAAATTTTCAGATTTTGTTTTAGTTTTTGCTCAATATGTCAGTTAAGGAACCATCTGATTGGCATAGTTACTCTACATACTTTTAAAGTATACTAAATTTGCTACAATTTGAGATCAGGGTGAGCTCTATATAGCCATTGGTTCCCAAAATACAGGGATATTATCGTTGAAGTATTAGCTTTCATTTGAGACCAGACTGGTACCTATGGGCCCAGCAGTACTCTCAAATACGGCAGGTTACAAAAAACGGTCATAAGTGGGTTCTGAGGGAAAATACTGTTCTTGCATCTTTTTATGGTATATCAAAACAATCAAAATTTATTTATTTTTGTTATTGTTAAATAATGGATTGATGAAATATATGATATATAAAATTTTGATCAAGTTCCGTGCCAGCACATTGAGAACCCCGCACAGTTTATTCCTGTCAATAAACATGTAGAATGCATAAAATATACGATTATTTTTTACTTCAAGCCTTCATTAGGAGTAGTTAGAAGGTAAACATATTGAAGTCCCCGCCCCTGGGAGGTGAGCTAAGGGGGGGAGGGGAGAGGGTCCCATTTTTGGGTTTTTCAATAATATCTCAAGAAAAATAAAATAAAAACTAAAGCTAATTTAATTTCCTTCAAAATTGTCTCTACACGTTTTTGACATACTTCTAACGGTTTTTGAGATGCACACTATTGTAAATATTTTTCGATAAAAAATCATTTTCACTTTACTTTTTGTAAAACGTTTGCTTCTTGTGCTTGCCACGGCCGTTTTTCAATCATAAACAAATTGATAGAGCATTAAATTTACTTTAATTTTATGTCTGCCTTCTCTACTTTATTTTTCACTGGATCTATTGTTCTACATTTTTTACAGGTATAACTTTTATTTAAATTTTTACAAATCAAACAATAATAACAAAAATATTTACTTGTACTAGGTAATTATAATTAAAAAGTTAATTATATAATAAAGAAAAATAATCATTCAAAGTTTGTCATCTACACATTAAACCAAATCAAATTTGGTTCTATCCATTTTTTTTTTTTTTTTTTTTTTTTTTTTTTTTATGCAGCTGTGGGGAAGGGAAAAATACAATATTTCGTCAAAAACTGTAAAACATCACATGAAACTTACTTTTTAATAATATTACATTCAAATCGGTTCTGTTGTTTGGCCACCACAAGCTCGACAAAACACGTTTGTCGGTACTCTTTTAGCTATAACTCCAAAACTATTTGTCCGATCCAAAATTTCTTTGTTATAGAAATGTGTTTTAAATCCCATGAAATACCCACTCCAGCATGCTGAGAATCCCATTCTGTTGTGAAAACCACTTTTTTTTAGCACTGTTCTCGTAAATAGTTTCGAAGTTATAGCGAGAAATATACTGAAAAAAGTGGATTTCACATGAGTATGGGGTTCTCAGTGTGCTGCCCTAGGTATACCCAGGTATATAAATGGCATTTATCAAAATTTCATGTATGAGGTCTAACAGTAAATTGAACCAGCTTTCAGATGTAAAAAAAAAAATTTCTGATCGGACATATATTTTTGGAGTTATTTTATCTGACAATCCTCTGTAACCTCGTAACTATTTTCAAACCGAATGGCAATACTCGACATTGATATGTTTCTTAAAATGTAATGTGAAATATTTAAAAAAAATTGCCATTTTTCTTTTCTTTTGTTTTCAATATTGTTTAACTGTGCTTTGTTAAGTAGCAAAGTATACATTAATTAATTTGTTTGGATTATTATTTCAACAGCATTAAAATATCGATTGGCGAGCATTTCCAGAAATATTTTCGAAAAAGTCGGGAATTTCTAGAAAAAATGAAATTGGTAGAAACCATGATAGATCTACTAAACCAATTTATCACTGCCCTTAAACCCATGTCAAGTTTTTGAACGTACTGGTAAATTGGTCATGCTTACACAAGGAATAAATGTGTGCAACCATTCCTCACTGCCAAAGTTCTCAAAAAAAAAAAAAAAAAAAAAAAAAAAAAAAAAAAAAAAAAAAAAAAAAAAAAAAAAAAAAAAAAAAAAAAAAAAAAAAAAAAAAAAAAAAAAAACAAAAAAAAACAAAACAAAAAAAAAAAATTGTTTTCAGCAATTATTTATATAATTTAAAAATTAAATTATTTATATATAACTATATGAGTATTACATCGGTCATACCATATTATATGAAATTAATTATGTTTCTGTCACCACAGTGTTCACATTCTGGAGTATATTAGCCAATCTGTTTAAATTACTTTCCAGAGAGCCACTTAGGATATACCAGGATATCCTCTTCGGATCATAATCATTTTATTACCTTTAACGCTGTGCATTGTGGGGTCAGAATTTATTGTCTGGACCAGATGTCCCGTTCTTGGGCCAACTCTCTTTTCCTACTCCAGTTCATATCCCGCCTCTTTAACATTCTCCTCCCAAGAAATGCGTTGTCTTCCACTTGGCCTATATACTAGGTTATGACAATGTATATTTCTAATCGATCCTGCCTAGAGGTGTAGAAGGTCCCTAAATCTAAGTCTGATATTGTCCTAATTAAAATTATTTAAAACATGGGAATTTTAAGGTTCACTGAACCAGAATTTGGTTTTCTGAATGATGATTCCAGAGAGATAGATCTGAATGCACTATCCATTCAAATGTGAAAATTAAATTATTAGATCTTCCCGATTTCATGATTGATGGAAATGAAAACCGTTTTCCAGTAAGAATTAACAATCTCTTTGAATAACAAAGAGTCTTTTCTTAGAAGCATTTTACTATGATTTTTCTCATAATGCTTGGCCCACCATATTAATTTTTTAAAAAGCTTAATTTTAAATTTTAATATTTTAAGTTTTCATTTGGGTTGTCACTTTTTTTAAACCCTAATCTTGGAAAGAGGGATAAGATGTTAGATTTGACTAAGAATACCCCTTGATGGGCCACCAGATGAAAAACACTTTTATCAGCTAAATTGGGGGTTCCAACTCTAAAAATCAGAAATGTGTTTGAGGTACAACAGTCTCCCCTATAACATATAAAATAACAAGGTCATACTCTGTATTATTAATTTATTAATTTGCTTTTATTCTAATATAACATGTATTTCAACAGCCCTTCTGTGATCTTTGGTGTTCATCATTTTTTCTACTTAACAAAGGATTGAAAGATATTCAGGTTACTATGAACATTCCTGACTTTGATCCTACTTGTGAACAAACTGAATTCCTCTTTCTTTTACCTGAAAAAATTGGGTGTGTATAGTATAGTACTTATATATATATATATATATTTTCAGAATAAAAAAAAAAAAAAAATAGATATTAATCATTGTCTTTGTGGTTTTAATTTCTGAATGATTTCACTATTGAGATTCTGTTTAGCTTCAATTTCTTAAACTTTTGTTTTTGAATTCATGATATTGATGGAATTTGTTTTTTTAGTATTATTCTACTTTTTGATTCTATTCTGGTTTAGTCTGGGCAGTAAACTTTATTTTATTTTGCACACTCTCTTATCATTTATTCCCCTTTTGTAAACTGAAAAAGAAAAGCACTATAAAATATTAATAAACATACATGCCTGAAGGACTATGTTATGTTATTGACAGTTATAGACTTTTGCAGTATCGAACCCCCAATCATTACCATTGGTCATTTAAATATACGTGTTGGTATTAAGAATTTCACAACTTAATTTAAGGTGTTTTAAGTAAAACCGAATGGGTAAACACCTATTCCATGACTTATCACTGTATTATTTTTTTAGTATATATTCAAATCAAATCATAAATTTTATTTAACTTTCGGATCAACGTATAAAATATTGTACTTGTGCTAAACAAAAAACATAATTAGTATAAACAAAAAATGTGTAAAAATGGACTAATAAATTGAACAAGGTGTACTAAAAAACTATAAGAAAATGGAAGAGGTAAGTCAAATTTTGAATTGAATAATGAATGAAGAAGTGAAAAGAAAATCCTATAGTACAAGAATGTCATAATAAGACCTAGGCTTTAATCTTCGTATGATCGATGCCATGAATATCCCAGAGCTCCAGATGCAACGTGGAGATCATGGTATTGTCTGGTGAGACCGGTAAGGACCTCTTTGAGTCTATCAACTCCCAGTTCCTGTTGGAGCTGGGAATTCATAACAAACCAGGGTTCGTTAATCGCCATCTGCAGTACTCTTATCCGGAATGTCATTAATTTTTTTAATTGAAGAGCTATGCTGGGTGACTGAGTTAATATCTTGGGAGATTAGGAGAGTACTCTTGATTTCATAACAGAATGTCATATTAATTATAGCTCTTTAGTTTTTTTTGTTTTCAAATTTTTCATCTGCCCTGATGTTGGCCATCAAAGATTTGGCCGAAATGTTGGCAAATGGCATAAATATCTATGTTAACATTGCCTACAATTTTAAGACTGATCCTATCCAACAATATAATCCAACAGGTCAAAAATCCCCTAAAATTTTGACCCAATGTATCAGTAGTACATATTCAGAATTTCAATGAAATCTTTAGGGAAATTCACCTTCTCCCCCCTCCTATATATATATATATATATATATATATATATATATATATATATATATATATATATCATATATATATATATATATATCAATACGTGAAAATTAATCAATTTATTTATTATGTATCTTTATCATTATACAATTCTATCTTATTGGCTATACAAACTTCAATGGGATTCAGGCCCCCTCAATGAGTTTTTACCAATTATCTCTGTTCTGTGTGACGCTTTCTAATTTTTGACTCTAAGCTGGTATCTCACATAATCTAGGCACCTGCAGTGTTCTTTATTTATCATTTTCTTTATTTATTCTACATTTTCTATCCATGTTTCCAATCCTCCTTTTCTCTTATAATTGATATTCCACTAGTTCCCGCCATTTCTCCAATAGATACATTTCCCGATTGATCAAAAAATCCTTGTCATGATCTAAAGAAGATTCTTCTTCACTTTCACTTGCACCCGCCAAAATTTCTAATAAACCTTCATCATAATAATTTTTTTTAGACATAACGCACTTAAATATTCACGACAAAAGCAGAAAATATACTGAAAGATTAAGCAGGTGAAGAGAAACAATACACAGCAGTAAAAAAGGGTCGAAGTAGGTACACCAAAACTCCGTGAATTTGAAACGATATGCCGAAAGTGAAGTTGTATGCCATCTATTGGCTTAAAGAGGCACAGCAGCTTGTATAAACAGTCCATACATTTGGATAGGAATAGAACTATGATAAGAGTTTGTAGCAGTTTGAAAACCAGCCGGACTCATATAGTAGCCTGCAGTACCCAGGGCACTGCAACCACCGGACTCATATAGTAATCTGCAGCAGTCAAAGGGTTAATGACCTTATAATATGCTTAAACAAGCCAATGCAATGAGCATCTGTCGGCAGCTGCTATTCTCTTTATTTCATGCGTTTTTTTGTTCTTGATGGTCCCTTAAAATCCCAAATACCAGAATTGCTTGACCCACTCAAACGTATAAGGGCCAATCGATATATATGGTTTGGTTTTGGGGATTCATTTCTCTCCCTATATACATATATTTCATTTTATCTTCATTTATATGGTGTCCTGTCTTTGCTGCTGCTATCTGTAGCTGCAATTAAGAAGATTTATAATTAGGAATAGGACAAGAAATACAGTAAACTAATACTATATTAGGGCAGAGTAGGATTGGATCTTTAAGCTTGGAGTGGATATTGAGAAGTTTACTGTGGGATTTCAGGTAAAGGTATAAGTTAGAAAAAGTTGAGAATAAGGATTTTTTAATTTTATCAGAAAGAATAGGGTTATAAGTAGAGACCGGATCTCTGTGTTATTGCACATTTAGTTCGCTTTGTTTTAGTGCTCTCTAACCCAAGCAGTTATCTCATTCATGACCTAAGGATTCTTATTCTTAAATTTCATTTTGCACGAAATTGCACAAATTTAACTTTTTGATTTTAATTGCACGAATTCGGGTTTTACTACACGAAATTGCACAATTGGACCATATTCATCTAACTTTTTTCAATTAATCATTTATTTTTTAAAAATTTTATTTACGATAATAAGGTAACATATTTATATTAAAAAGGTTAATCAATTTTAAATTGCAAGTAAAAAATTGCTTAAAACAACTGTATTTGTGACCTACTACTTTTAAATGGTTGTATTGAATTAGGAGCTTTGAAGATTTAGGCAAACCTACTTCCTTGAACTAAGACGTTTCTTCAGAAAAATTTACTCACAATTTTTTCTGCTTCCCATTTTATCACTTCTGATTTAGCACACAGGTTAGTTCTAGAAAAGATTTTAAACCATCAACTTTGAAAATGCCAAAAACGGCTGCGAGTGTTAAAACACAGTTAAAACAATGCACAAATGAATATCCAGAGCTAAAAATTTATGGGAAGCTGGCATTTTGTTGTTGCTGGGTGAAAACAATAGATCACTACAGGAAATCGCATAGAGACGCACATTGCAAATAAGGTAAGTTTTTTTTTAACAATTTATAAAAAAAGATTCTGGCTTGTGTCAAGCATTAGTAGGGGCTAATACCCCTTTATATTCAAACTTCAATCACCATCTTTCCGAACATTTTTATCAACTCTCAGAAAAATCTTCGAGAAATCTTCACAGAAGTCAATAAGCTGGTAAACAACGGAAAAAAAAGTATTCCTCGTATCCCCATCTTATGTGGCAAAGTATCACAATGAAATGCAATGTAAACTTCTGCCAGAACCTGTTTTAACGCGATGGGGTACATGGTTCATTGCTGCACTATTTTAGGCGAATAATTTCCAAAGTGTCAAAACATTTATGAATAAATTAGAAGAAGAAGAGATAAAATTAATTTTGAAAGTAAAAAATGTTTTAAATTAACCGACAATCATATCCGATTTAATATTTATTAAATTGCACCTGTCAAACCTGTCAAACGCTCTGATACGATTGTAATCCCGAAATCAATCCCTGAATTCCCATATTGAAATTATTGAAACTCTCAAAGAAAGCTTAAAGCAAGTTGAAAAGGAAAAGGAAAGATGTTTGTTTTCAAAATTTGAGTCCATCCATGAGATAAACTCTGGCTACATTCGTTTAAAAAAATTAAATGATTGAATCAACGGAAAAGAAATAGATGCTGATAATCTGGATCCATCCACAATCGCATGCCACAAAAATTGCCCTATTACCTCCATAGATGTAGAACGTTCCTTTTCTTTGCTAAAGAACATTTTAAGTGACAGGCGGCATAATGTCACGAAGAAAAATTTTGAAATGTACAATGAGCATTTTCAAAAAGTTTTAAAAATTAATTTATTTTTCAAAAAAAATTATTGCCATGTAAAAGGACATTTTAATAAAAATATTTATATTTTTTTTAATGAACAAATTTTTTCAAATCCCTTTTTTTTTTTTTTTTTTTTCCAAATTTTAAAGTATTTCAGATTAAATTAACACTAAAACGGAACGTTTTTCGAAATGTGCTTCAGTTTATGTAATGTTGGTTAAGTTTTGCATGTTTGTGTAAATAAATGGATTGCTGCATGTATTAAGTTTTTAAATGCACGTTTTGAGATTTTTACTGCATGTATTTGCACGTTTTGAGATTTTTACTGCACATTTTTCGATTTTTAACTGCACAAAAATCCGGTCTCTAGTTATAAGGTAAAAATGTATATCAATATAAAGGAGGTAGTTAAGAGGAGTTAAGTAAAGTGGATAGTAAGTGGGATAACGGTGACTGCAAAGAAAAGTGGAAAAATAGCATTCAGTGGCATTCCTCATAACTGGACTAGCTGAGAAAGGATCTACTTAATAATTCATTGTAAGAAATGCTGATTTTTATATGATAATCATAATATAATATTATCATTGCTTGATAATTTCAATTATTAAGAACATTTTTTCTAGTAACTTAAAAATATAATTTATGGACTTATTTTAAAAAATAGCTTGATTAATTTACCTCTTTTTCAGTACAAGTCCCAAAGCTACGTATCTTTATTCATGTGAGTTAGCTGCTTACAAGGTTGCCTTATTTCCCGGTAGAATTGGTGAAATAGCTAAGGAATTCACTATACAGGTTAGATGCCAAACAAAATTACTCCAGAAATCCACTTTTCATTTGCAATCTGATCAACTTCTGTGTTATATAGTCTTATTTTGTTTTAAAGTTATGCCTTTTGGCATTGGTTGTATTATTAGAATCATAGTAACATAAAATATGTATTAAAATCATTTTTATATTTTAGGATATATTAAGCAAAAAATGTAGCCATTAAAAAACATGATTTTTTAAATAAAAAAACAATATAAAATAATTAATTAATTATTATTTATTTATTTAATTAAAAGTTTAAATAATTAAGTCAACAAGCTTTATAGATTTTTAACATAGAAAATGATGAGAAATTTTGCTTCAACACTTCAGAGAACCCATATATATTTAAATTATCATTGAAAGAAAAATTATTTTTTCAGCTGTTTTGAGAAGGCTCAAAATTTTGAGGGCATGCATTTTAGTTTCTTTATGAGCCTCAGTATCTTGTCTGTTAGTCCAATTTTGATGTTTCATTACTGTTTGGAAAGAGGAATTTTTCCATTATTTATAATTTTCGTATATATAATTAATCATTGTATTACATTAATAGTTCTGTGTAAAAAACGTAATTGAAAAATAAAAACATAATCGAGATTTTTTCTGGTTAGTTTAATTCTAAGACCTGTAGGACCACTCCAGTTAAAGTAAATTGCTAACATTTAAGTTTTTAATGGTTGAAGAAGATGGTGAGGGATGCAGTCAGGTTTAATTAACTAGACATCCAATTTTAAAAAGAAAAAACTTTATAAGGTGTGCCAACCTTTATACCTGCCTTCACATATCTTTTTCAGGTTGTTGTTGCTAGGTTGAAGACATAAAAAACAACACAGCAATAAACATCAGCTCCTCATATAAAGTTTTTTTTTTAACTTGGATGTTTAATTTATTAAACCTGACTGTACCCCTGATCATCTTTTTCAACCATTTAAATTTTTAATTTTAGGTACTTCAGAAAGTTTTAATTTGGAGGTTTTCTAAAATGGGAAAAACAAATATGATACCAGCTTTATGTAAAAAAAAAATTAAAAAATTACAAAACCCACTTACAAAATTTAATGAACCATCAAAGTATTGGATGACTCAAATAATTACTATTTCATGCATATGCGTAAAAAAAGATTATACCTATCCAAAAAAAATTTCATACTTTAGAAATTCAATTAGTATGTATGTTAATTTGTAATCATGAAAGTAAAAAAATATATACAGTTCAATCTTGATATAATCCGACAGTTCATTAGTCCGGCACGTTCGGTAATCCGACGCCTTCCGGGAAACGCAATTGCATGTTCACTGCGAGATGTAAACAGCAAAAATTCACGGTACCACTGAATCTGAAAAAATGAATGAGAAAATTTTTTCAAAAGACCATAACTTGTCTGCTAAAGCTAAGCTACTTGTGGATAACACACCTGGACACCCTAAAGAAGAGGATCTATACTCCGAAGGTAATTAAATTCAAGTCTTCTACATGCCTTGTAAACACAACACCACTCTTGCAGCTTATAGACCAAAATATAATCTAGCAGATAAAAATTAATTACAAAAAAATTGCTCCTTTGTGATATAATAAAACAAATGAACGGAATAAATATTAAGAAAAAAACAAAAAGAAAAAACATTAGAGATGTCATTTTTAATCTATCTCACAGCTGGAACAAAGTTAAAAGTACCACAATCCAGTGTTCGTGGAAAAGATTTGGCCAACGAGGCCTGTTTTCAAATCACAAGTGATCATCCTGAAATAGTTAACTCGACTTACGAATTGACTTCCCAATTGGTGCAGGAGCTTTTCGAGAAATGTAAGGCAAGTGTTACCCTGACAAATGAGGATATCACTGATTGGCTTCAAGGAACAAGCGAGGAACATTTTCAGTAACTGTCTGATTAAGAAATCCTCAACCAAATTCAATCCCCGGAAGACGAATCTGATGATGACTTCGTGGGTTCGAATCGGCGAACCGTCTCCAACAGCGAATCTTTCAACGCTCTTAATGTGTGCACTAAATGGCCCAAAAGAATGACCTTCCCAAATGCTCATGTCCTGGTGCTTTAAGTCTACAAGAGGGCATTTTTGATTTTTTTTTAATTTTTTACCCTTGCTCTATTCCTTTATTTCTTATATAATTTGTTTTTACAAATATATTTTTGATAAAATATATAATGCCAAGAAACAAAAAACAATTAATGATTATTTTTCCTAGTAAAATTACATATTTTTGTATATAGTTCTTATTTATTTCTGTAATATGTAAGCGTTTTCAATATATCTAAATACATTCTTTCATTTTTTCTATTACTCTCGATAATCCGGAATTCTTTGATAATCCGACGGTTGCGTGGTCCCAAGATTGAACTGTATATATAAACTAGCATCCCTCGTCGCGGCTTCACTTGTTCTCATAAGTAAAGAACTTAAATAATTTTAACTAATAATTGAAGTTTATTTGTTTAACACTGAAAATCTTGTTTTTAATTTTGCAATTGAGCTTTATTTCTTCAATATTATCGCACTCATAGCAGCCATTTTTTACCAGATTAAAATTGCTCTGATTAGGTGTTTGAAGATTACATAAAAGCATAATTGGGCATCCAGTTTTTAATTTTTGATCTATGGGTTGGTAATCCTGATGGACAGAGACTATTAAAAAACTCTTACAGATAATGGAGTACATTATCATTGCTTACAACTAAAGGACCATGAATCATATTTTTAAAAAGAATATCAAAAAGCAAAGAGTCAACATTGTGACTTGGTAATAATTTTGAATCAGCAGAAATCATTTTATTAATTTCATCTGGTTGGATTTTAATTTATAACCATGAAAAGTATATGAAAGTTTGGCAAACCTCGTTTCTGCAACTCAATATTGTATAGAAAATAAGTAAATTTTATCATAAATGTCTAACTTTATATGACACCGTACCTTTGGAACCTCTCTCGAATGGTGCTCGCCACCTATCAATCAGTTATCAAACTCCACTGTGCACCACATATTTATTGCTTTTTTATGTAAATTTAATTGAAAATCTGTAAATTTTATTATTGCTAAACCTTCCTTAAACTATGAAGATGTTGAAATTTGCTACAGATTGGTTCAATAGCTTTCACGGTTAGTGATCACAAATGAAAAATGGCTTGTCCTTTTAGATAATAGTATAGGTGTTCCGTACAAAAGTCCAAATGCTCATAGTCCTTAAATAACATAAATCAAGTATTAATTTTTTTAATATGCGCTCTAAAATAATCAAGGGTGTTTTTTTATTGAATACTTTGTTTAGAATTTATGAAATTAAATACATGATTTGTTACATTTTTATAGTGACATTGTGCACATATATGTTTTAATTCTTAGAATAAAATGAATAAAGTTTATATAACTTTATATTGAAATGAATAAAGATGATACAGCTTTAGATTGAAATGAATAAAGTTGATACAATTTTAGATTGAAATTAATAAAGTTGATACAACTTTAGTTTGAACCTTTTATTTCTTAGGGTTTAGGTTCAATGATATATTTATTTATTTTTATCGTAACATTTGAATTCTACTATTTACTGATATTATAAAAGTAATTCAAACAATAAACTGTAGTAATTTAAGGCTGAAAATCTTATTTTTACTTAATTCAAGCCATTGAGAAACAAAATAATAATAAAAAAATTAATAAAAACTTTTTTACTAAAATTTTCCATAAATACATCAGGAAATATTTACATTACGTTACTTAAACTAGCTCGTTTTATTTTTTTTCAGATAGATGATTTGCCGCCCATCTCAGTTCCCGTGAAAGGTTATGCTTTACCACATCAAATCCATATAGCATTACCACGTACCATAAAACCATTGTTAGAGGAGCATATGTATAATGTTATTGGAAGCCTTTCCTCCCAGTGGTTTTCATTTGACGAAGTAATGTGCATCATTGTTTTTTAAAAATTAAAATATCTTTATTATACAAGGGTTATTGGATGCAAACTATAAATTAAGTGCAATTTAACCATTTATTTACTCAACTTTGTCTGTATAGAATCTTCATAAAAATTCTTTAATTAATTTCACAACATATATGAGTTGAAGCATAGAATTCCAAAACCAGCTAAGTCCATTTTTTAAAATTTTACTAAGCTTTTCGATAAAGGTTAAGGTCAGCGTGGAATAGGAAGTAGAATTATTTTTTGTACGGCCATTTTCAATGTGATTTAACTACTTTTTTGAGAAAACCTTTCACCTAAAGCCAGTTAGTTGAAAAACTATAAAAAAATAAAAATCTGGAAATTGGACTTAGCTGGTTTTGGAATTCATGCCTTAGTCATAAATAATTTAAACAAGTATTTCAAACTATAATTAATTGTAACTCTTTCCTTCAGTAAACTACAACCTCATCAGCATTATTTGTAAATATGGAAATCTGCTGCCGCTTTAAGACTATAAAGCAGTGTTGTGTCGGTACCAACATTTTTCAATTCTCAGTACTGGTACCAGTACCAAGAAATCGATTCTTGATTCTCGGTACCGATACCTCAGTAAAAATAAATTGCAATTACATAAAAAAATTGAATTAGTCCTTCTTCTATTTTAATTAGTTCAGCCACCTAATCCTCGGCCTTCCCACTCGTCTTTTGAAGTGCAGCTCCTCGGTCATGACTTTGTGGACTATTTCCATGGTGCCCATTCTGGACACATGCCCCGCCCATTCAGTCTGCAAAGTTTATTAAAGGTGACGATGTCGAGGTTGGCAAACTGAGTACTAAGTTCTCTATTTTTCCTTCTTCTCCAGACTTCCCCACCTTTACTGGGCCATAGATCCTCCTGAGGGCTCCTCCCTCAAACACATTCAGCTTCATCTCATCACTTTTTGTCATAGTCCAAGACTCTGACCTATATGACAAAACTGGCCTTATGAGGGTCTTATATATATTCAGCTTTTTTACTCACTAAAATAGCAATAAATGTGTCATGACAAAAAAACTTTTCTTAAATTCTCAGCTCTAATAATTTTAGAGGGTTTGATTCTACCTGAATAAATTTTATACTAATATGATATATGTTACCATTTATGGTTCTTAATTTTTTTTTAAATCTAAAACTCTATTGTCCTGATTTCCTTTTTTGTACTTGCAAATACTTTTATTGATTATTATAGTTTTATTTGTTACAATGAATTATTTAGCAACCATTAACTCTGAATGAATTCTATTAAATATAATTTTTAAGTTCCAGGAATCAGACAATAATGATTTTGATTTTCTGAAGCTTGATGGGGATGGGATTAGTAATGAAATGGAAGTTCCAGAAGGATGGGAGTTTATACCTGAAGAAGTAATATCAATTCATTATTAGTTATCTCAGAATTATTTTTTATAGTAGTAGTAATTGTTGAATAATAAGTTAAACATATCGCTCATGGGCTGCAATAGTGGCACAACTCAAAAAATCATTTTTTGAGATAAGTGGGTTTAAGTTTTTGATTGTGAAGGAAAATGCATAGAAAATGCTTTAGTTTGCTTAAATGAAATTACCTTCAAGTTATACCTTCTCTCGTTAAGCAAATTAAAGCATTTCCTATGCATTTTCCTTAGCAATGAAAACTTTAAACCTACTTATCTCAAAAAATGATTTTTTGAGTTGTGCCACTATTGCAGCCCATGAGCGATATCTTCTTTACTGTTTTAGAATCCATTCGTAAATCATACTATTAGATTAACAATAATATTTTGATAACAAGCTAATTCTTAACATAGTCATAGTTTGAATTTGTTTTGCTTTCAGGCTGATATACAGCTAGTTACTTTGTTTCCCAATTTTTAAATTTATTTTAATGCGATTGAGCAGTTAGGTATATGTAGTAATATGGCCATAAAATTAATTTAAAAAAAGAAATAGAAATCTGTTCAATTTAATTTTTAAATAATTTAAAATCCCTTTCAAACAATTTATTACATATTTTTATCTAATAGAAAATTTAGCATTACAAATTAAAGACATATAATTCATGTATAAATAGTTTCTAGGTAGCTTTGTTTTTGTTTTGTTATTAAAATTCCAGACTCATACCATCTACTACCTATCCTCACCATGTACACTGATGTGTGACACATGTGTGATCTGTAAATCATAATTCCTTCATTGCATCCCAAACACTTTAATCTCATTTAACAAACCTTCAAAAATGGTATTGAATATAAATAAATTTAAACAAATCTCATTTAATAACGTTTACCCTTTATCGTAAATCTATTACTTCCTGTTCTACTGTTTACTGGCATAATATTCCACTGGCCACTGTTCAACAGATCCGCTGCCTAGGACTCTGTGCAAACTTGAAATCTGTATACAGTACTAAAAGATATACTGATACAAAGTCATGCATATCGAGTTGTTGCATGCTATTATGTAATTTTCTAAATAGTATTCACTAGAAATCTTACATTTCTATTTACTTTTTGTGAATACCAATTATTGGTGTTCATATGCTTTGACCCACTATTTCTTGCTTTGACTTATTTCTTTTCTTGACAAAATTTTTTTTTTAATATAAAATGCCAAATTTATTATTCCCTTTATTTGTATACTTAGCTATACTGTCTAAGTATACAAATAAAGTCTGTTTATTCTAAATTCATAAAATAAATAAATTTTGAATACGTATATTAAATAGAAATATTTAGCATTTTAAAACTGATTGCAATTGCATCCAATTTTATTTTAATTAATCTGTCATCTTAATTTGTTCCTATTGAAAGACATTCCAAATTTTTCTTGACTAGAGGTTTACCTGTCCTATCTGTCAATTATACAGTTTATGCCAGCCTCTTATAGTCACTCTAATGTCTTGTTTATTTTACAGTGCGTTAGTATGAAAGCTTTATACTATTATTTATACCAGTAGTTAACCACATTTTTATTGAATTTCCTTTTTATTAATTTTTATTTTTGTTTTTAATTCTCCCTTGCTTTGATTATGGGTGCTTGGTTTATTACTTTCTGGTGAGTCCAGATAAAAACTGAAATTTGAGGAGGCTGAGTTTCATTAGATTCATCTTTGGCATCCCCAGGCAGTCACATGTTACTTGCCAATATTTTGGGCTTGGGTGGCTTTTTCTTAATTTCCAAAGGCAATACTTCCTCAGTACTTTCTTATTTTAATCACTAAAAAACAAAAAACTTTCTATATTCTTGACCTATAACTGTGTGTTTTAGGTCCAACTCCTTGATTAGGTTCATCTCCAATTCCATCTCCTGAACATAATATTCCAACCTTTTAACCTATATACCCCCTCCCATAGAATTGCTTCCTTTGAAAAATCCTTTATCTTTCGTGCTATCTCCTTCTAGAATACCTTACGCATTCCTATTCGTAAAGCTTCTTCCCTTACTATGATTGAACATCATTTATTTTTACACCCCCTAGATTATCAATCTTCCAATAAATATATAAACAGTTAAGTATATATTTAGATTTGTTTCATTTTTTCGTATATGATTGTATTTTTTTTTTTTCTTTTCCTGTCTATATTAGTGCTGTTATTATTGATGCATTGAATTGTCAGTAATTTGGCCAGACAATTGAATGGATCCGCCAAAAAACTTTCTAAGCAACAAAATTTCCGAAGTGGCGATTTTAAAGGTTTTAAAATTTATAATAGTACGCCATAGTATCATATAGTATTCCATTATGTCATTATACATGTAAATATAACAAATTAATATTTAAATATAAAATCTAACCTAAAAAACTAACAAAAACTTTAGATTATGATTTTCTTTCACTGATTACTCAAAATTTAATGTTTGTCGCTTAAAACATTTTTCGGTGGATCCATTCAATTGTACCAGTGATGGTGCATTTTTATTAACATTAGGGGATAATAAGTTCCAGAATAAAGTTTTATTTCAATTTTAACAACTTTATTTTATAAAATCCCTCAAATAGTAAAATTAACAATTTTTAGTAGTGGTTTGAAAATTTATGACTAAAATTTAAAAAATAGTTCTATTCGTTAAGGAATTAAAAAGAAAATTTCCTCCATTCAATGTATTGATAAAGTATATAATATAAAATATTTTTAACAAAGTTTATGTTTTAGACAATCACTCTATCGACAGATGATATTAACATGGCTTATGAACGTTTTATATGTGAATTGTTAGCTATGCGGTACAATGGAAGTATACCTCATACAACCAGTAGTATTGGAATACATTGTTTGACAGGATTTGAAGTGCCTACTTATAGTTTAGGTTAGTTACCAAGTTTAATTAAGAACAATTAATTAAGAAAGTTATAATATCTTCATTAGTCACTTTATATAGCTACTATATGAGGCATAGTAAATGTCTGGCTTTGGACATTTCATATCAGCTGATTATGGCCAATTTCATTGCCCTATATTAGTTACATATTCCTTATTGACTTTGATATTAATGTTTATTGCTGTCCTAGAAATTGATTATTTATATTACATTAATAGAAAGACACATTTATTAATAAATCTGTTGGCCACTGAATGTCTCTCTGTTGAATGTCTTTCTGTCGAATTTTGCTCCAATTCCGTTACCAATCCTTAGCCTCATTAAAACATCTGATTGGATGAACTCTGTCAAAACTGTTCTTAGATATATTATATTTTAATGGTATAATGTATTAATGTACTTTAAAAAAATAAAATAAAATAAAGATGTAACAAAGTAAAAAATAAATAATATGTACACCAATGTACATGAAGTTGAGCATCTCTTTTATTGTTATGGAATAATCTGTCTCATAATATAATTACTGATGTTTTTATTTCATTCAGTAAATATTTTTTCCTAAAAAATAGGTTTTTTTTTTTTTTTTTTTTTTAAAGTTATGGATATTTAATTTAATTTTCTTTTTGTTTTTCATTATCAGTAATCAAACTTGTTACAGATTTTGGTTCCGTCATTATAAATACTAAGGCCCAATGTATGATAGTTTATACGAATTACTGTCCAATAGATACACTTATAAAAATAACTTTTCCTGAGAATTCTGATGAACTGTTGGAGAGGTAAATAAACTTAAAATTAGTTAGTTTTAAGAAATGTTAGCTAATCTATTTAGACATATTTTTTTTTATTTATTTTTTTTATATGTAACTAGCATTCCCCGTCATGGCTTCACCCGCTCTCATAAATTAAGAACTTAACTAATGATTGAAGTTTTATTTGTTTATCTATAAAAATTTTGTATTGAAGTATGCTATTGACCATTATTTCTTGAACGATATTATCATGCATAGTAGTGATTTTTAAGCTGGTTAAATTTTGCACAGATTTGGTGTTTGAAGATTATATACTAGAAAAATTATACATCCAATTTTTATTTTTAATATATGAGTTGGTAATCTAATAATAATTATAAGTGCTTACAACCTGGCAAAGAAGAACAAATAGGATATGTCATCTGTATGGGGAGTCGAATGTCATAAGGCAAATCAAGCTTGGAAGACTGCATTGGGCTGGCCACATTTCCAGAATGAGAGAAGAAGAAATACTCATGAGGTTGCTGGACTGAAGGCTGCACAGAAAAAGAAGAGGCAGTCTTAGATGGGAGGAAACCATCATTCCGGATGCTCAGGAATTTTTGAAAACCTGCAATTAATGAGCGATTGCAGAGGATAAATCTGCCTGGTGAAGGCTCATTGAGGAGGCCAAGGACCACATCGGTCTGTAGAGCCACAGAGTAGTAGTTGGAGTATTACGTGCAATGTTTATTCCACAAATCTATTATTGTTAAATAATTATGTATGGTAAACATAATTGATATAATTTATAGAAGAAAATTAAAATAGCTGAAAAATTATATAATATAATTTATATTAAATAAATTATACGCCATCCAAACTAACATATGCCATTATTTTTTTCTCTGTCAAACACTAATTTTTTCAGGTATGGGGTGGTTTTGAAACCCCTTTGCACGACTATCTTACAACCTTTTGAATCAAAACAATTTGCCATTTTATTAAAACCCACACAAAATGCACTTTGTCATCATGATATTGAAGAAAATATAAGTTTCAGTTTTAATTTTAAAGTAAGTTGAAAATCTTCATATTTTTTCTATTTTGTTTATCATGTATTTTTTTAATGTTCAAATATTCTATTTTGAACATGGAGTCATATTAGAAGTATGGACAGTTTATTCTTAGCATAGCACAGTGATTGTTTTATAAGTTATAACAAATTAAAATACTAAAAATTAAAACTTCTTTATAAATAACAATGGACATATAATATTAATATGTAACATTTAAATGTGTTTAGGTAAGCTGTGGTCCTGAGATACCAGTAAATGTAAGCGCCTCTTTTACCAAACCACATCTTTGCGTACCAGAGAATTTTGATTTTGGCTTTGTAAAAGTAGGCTACAAGCGGTATATAAAGTGCTTTATCAGTAATATGTGAGTATTTTTTTCTTGAAGTTTTATATCCCAGAAAAATAATTTGAGTTTTTAGTACAAAGCATCTTACATGTTTATTATTACAAGTATGTTTGTATTCAAAATGAATAACTGCCACAATTGGATTGTCATATCGCAATATCTATCAAAAAACTTTTATTACTCTTTGAGTTCTAATCAATCTTTTTGGTTGAACATGAGAGAGATTATGTAAAAAAATATAAATATTATTATGGCTGTTAAGTTGATAGGTAAATTAAGTTGATATTTGCTGATCTAATTTTATATATTAATAATAAATAGGAAAACATATTAGCAGCTAATAAAAAAAGATATTTAAAATTTTTTTATTTCTCAAGCGGAATTAAAAGAAAATTCAATATTTGAATGTAAAGGTTAATAACTAATAAAACCAAAATTAAATGGATTGCTCTTATCTAATATTTTCCTGAGGGTCCAGTTGTGCCTATTTTCAGATATTATTCTTTCCCTGATTTTTTCATCCACTTTGTTTTTTGAAGTTATCCACTTTCTATGTACTTGAATTTTTTGATGCTTTCAACCTTCCAGATTTTCGACTCTGTTTCTTCGTAATAATTAAAATTTTAAAAAAAATTAAACGGATTGATATTGAAATACATGAATAATCATTGAAGAAATTGAGAGTAATGAGCCGGAAGGATAATAAGAGGTTAAAAATCAAATAGGTGCGCATAAAACTTACTTTCAAGGTTTTCTGATGAAGGCTTGCAATGCCAGTCGAAATGTCAGCATTATAAATTGAAATTTATTTTTAATTGCTTTGTATCTATGACTACACATCCCAACAACCCACTTCTTTATTAACTTATTAGTCAACAAACACCCTATCAACAGTAAAAATATTAATTCAAAATAAAATAAAATTTAATATTTCACCCTTAAAAAAAATTAATTCATTACTTTATACAATATTGATTAATAAAAGTCGGAAGAATGAATTTTTATAATTTTATTATTATTTTAATTTATTTTTAACATTTGTTTAAAAAAAAAAAAAAAATCATGTAACTTGTTGTAGCAGTTTCATATCCCCTTCAGTTAAATAAAATGTATTTTGAAATATGTATAATTATATGGTTTCAAATCAAGTATAAACACGATAAATTTAATAAATTATTTGGTTGTTTACAAAGTTATAGTTATAATTGTGATGTGCTAAGAGTATATAGTCCTTAGATCAAGTCGATGTCCTATTCATTTTAAGCTTCCCAGTATATTTAGTAATACTTCTAAAATAAAAGAGTTAGGCCGTTTGATTAAATTTATTACCTAAAGTGTTACATATAGGCTTACAAATGACTACTTAGAGATAATCAGCATTCTTTATTTGAATATAACAGTTAATGTATTAGTAAAAGTTTGGTGTCAATCTTTCATGAAACTTTTTCATCCAATATGTATGTTCTATATTAAAAAATATAAAATAAAATTTATATTTACCTGACATTTTAAAGATCAAGGTTAATTATTGCTTTGCTTAACTTGGCTGGTTCCAGGTTATATTAATATATAAACTATATAAAATAAAAAAAAGTTGTAGTATAAACTTTATTTAATATGATCATGACTTTTGCAGAAATAATATACATTGCGAGTGGTTTGCATATGTAAGGCCATTGAGGACTTATCGTTTTTGTGAACCAGAATTCAACGAAAAAGCTTGTCCATTTACTGTGCAACCTGTCTATGGTTATGCTGAACCTAAATCAAAGTTTATTATAACAATAGGATTTGAACCAACAGATGAGGTATTTTATTTCTTTTCTCTTAGTTATTGTAACAGTTTAATTTTTTTTTTTTTTTTTTTAACAAATGCTAACCAAATAATTTTATTTTATAAAGCCAGTAGTTAAGTAGTTTCGCTTAATCCCTCATCTGATTTAATGCCATAGGTATTTCTGCATATTTAAGGAACATAGGTATGTAAGAAAGAACAGAAAAGTTTTATTACTACCTCATTTAAATTACTTTTGTATGCTCTATATTTTGATCTTGATTTATTAATGTTAATTACGATTTAACATTTATTACCTATGCACCTCTAACGCCCCCCTTCCCCTCCCCCGTGTACTCGCTTATGTTAAGGAATTATAAGATTAGTTTGTTTTTTCAATTTTAAAGTAGTATCAAATGTTGAGGCAGAATCTGCAGTTGTTACTACTCTATGGAAATCTATTTTCATATTTGTAATAGTTTACCTTCTGTTGAGCAAACTTATTTACAATCTTAATATCATTGTGAAAATTATTTCACCTATCTGTTGTCAGATTCCTCTTTTATTACCAATTAATATCAATTAAACTACACATGAGAGCCAAGCTGCATTTCTGAGTTCCTTATTTCATGTCCCATCCAACAGATGTAAACATTTCTATCTTGCCCACTCTGCCACCTAATTGAATTTTCTTCCTTTTTCTATCCGATGTACTTCTTCTCTATAGCTTCTATAAGAAGCTAAGGTTAAAATTCTTATTTCATCTTAGTAGTTGTGTGCCATAGAAGTTAAATTATTGATTTCAGCTAATTTATTATTTTCTATTTTAGTTTATGCTGTATAATAAATTATATTTATTTTTAGGCACTTTATGATGTGGTCCTTCAATTCGTCATCAATATGAACCCTCAAAGTGTTGGAATTCGTTTGAAAGGCTGTGGAATAAAACCTTATTTGATTGCAGATGAAATTAGCTTTGGATATTCTATACCTTATTCAATGCCATTAGCAAAGAGGTTTACGATTCGGAATCCATGTTTATTTCCTGTACAAGCTTATGTAATGGGAACTCCTAAGTAAGATGTTTTTACCAACATTATTTCTAATGTTTATGTGAAATTTATTCTTTCTTTTCATTTTCGCAAGAAATAAATGCAAGACTACTATTGGTCTTGGTAAAACAAGTGCTATTGGTCTCTAATGAAAACTTTTCAAAATATAAATATATTCAGCAATCTAAAAATAAGAGTCTATAGAACGATCCTACAACCAGTTATTAAATATGGGAGAGGAAAATCCTATGAAAAATATATGGTCCAATTAAATATGGGCTGGATCTTTGGCGAATAAAGATGAATGAAGAACTGAAGACTATATGCAGCCCCAGTTATAGTCTACAATATAAAAAGAGGCAGAATAAGATGGCTAAGACATTTGTACAGTATGGAAGCTATTAGGTTCCCTAAGATGATGTTGGATGGGCACCAGGTGGAGAGAGAAGGAGAGGAAGGCCTTGACTTTCTTGGCTCAAATATGTGAAGGACGATCTTTGTACTCTGTGTGAGAGGATGAAGAAGGGCAGCTAAGGATAGGTTTGAATGGAATGTAATAAAATGATGATGATTGGAATTATTTTATATGAAAACTAGTTTCGAGTTTTAAACATTCATCATCAGTTCTAAAAAGTAAAAAATCTTCAAAATATTTGCACTCTGTCACATGGATCATATATATTAAAGCTTAAAAATTTAAGACAAGAAATTAAATATATTGGTACTCACCTAAGGAGGGAAACAAACTTTTTCATACTTTTTGGTTATGAATAGAATTAAATTCACAACTGTGAACTGATGGACCCAATGACAATTTTGAAGCTCACAAAGGTTAATGGACAGTCCTAAGCAGAATAGTACCTTGCACAATAGCCCTTGGTGGCCAAAGTGCTACATAAGTCAGCTTTTATCTGATATTTTAATTAATAAAAGAGATTAAATTATTGATTGCATAGGTTTATGTTCAATAATACTCAAGAGATTAAATTGTACCTGTATCTTCCATGGTTAATGAATTTATTTTTGAGATAGCCTCAGATTTGTTTAATTTTCCCATTGCATTTAAAACTACTGTCAATGGAAATATGTATAAATAGCTTTTAGTTCCACTGTGTGCTGCCGAAAACTGTTGACGCTCTCATGAACGATTCTTACATTACCAGACTGCCAAATATGTAAAAAAAAAAAAAAAAAAATTAATGAAAAGGAAGAATAAATTAATTTTCTTGCCTAAAACTCAATTGAAAAACTAAGACTTCTAAGAATTAGTTTTCAATACTTTTATAGTTTTGTTGTTCTCGGGAGGCATCTATTGAAGATGATAAAAATTAAATCGATATAAATGTTTTCCTTTTTTTTTTTTTTTTTTTTTTTTTTTTTTCATAACCCCTATATATATGAGAGAAAGGTAGGTTTGTGTATTGTACTATATATATATATATATATATATATATATATATATATATATATATATATATATATATATATATATATATATATATATATATAAATATATACAGAGAGAAAGAAATGATGCCTTCTTCTGTAACTGGGTTACACTCTAAGGCAGGTTTGGTTTGTTATGAAAAGAGGTAATGTTTCTTAATTTATAGAGATGTTGGGGCACATCTTTGTTTGATTTGTTTGTTTATCTGTGAATAGAAAATAAATCCATTAGTAAAAAATACATGATATTATCGTCCAACTGTCTGTTGCCATCGGACGGGAGGGAGTGCTGGAGATAAAGTTTGGAAAAGCGGGTTTGTGATGTAATTAAGTGAATCGAAAAATTTGATGTGTCTTCTGGAAATATATTCTGGGACTGTTGGGAGGTTAAATATCTGGTGGAGCTCTGGAGGTTTTTTCTTTTTCAATGATGTTGTGCGGACTATTTTTCTGAGTATAGTGTCCTGGACACCCTGTAGGCGGCGCTGCGTTCGAGGGGATATATGGGTGAAAAATGATGCGCCATATAATAGAGCTGGTCTGAGTATTGATTTATATATTGAGAGTTTTAAACGGAGTGATAGTGTTGGTGATGTTAGGAGGTGATGTAACCTGTAGGATTTTCTCCGAACCACTTTGGCCTTGCTGTAGCAGTGGGCAGAAAGATTTAAGTGGCGGTCGAGTTTGATCCCCAGGTACACAATGGAGTTGGAGGGAGCTAGTTCCATCCCAGCTACATGGAGTGCTTTTGGTAGGGTTGTCTTTTTCTTTGCCTGGTGTGAAAACACTACGCAGTCTGTTTTTTCCAGATTTACTTTGATATTAAGTAAATCCAACTGTTGAACTATCTCTTCACAAGTTTCTTCAGCCTGACGTAGTGCTTTCTTGGCGTTTAAACTATTGCAGTAGATGGCGATGTCGTCGGCAAAGGCCACTACAGTCGACCTGATGTAGTTTTTGCCGACCACATCCCCAGTATAAATCGAAAATAGGACTGGTGATAGTACGGCCCCTTGGGGGATGTTTTCCTATGACGTGATCATATCATTTATATCCTGATAGACTCTAACATAGTTCTTATTAATATGAGTAAACTTTATTTTTCATATAAATTGCCTTCATTATTGTCAATATTTGAACAATTTTTCCCCAATTAAATGTTATTATTAATTGTATATTTTTAAATAAAACATTTAATGCATCTGTGGGCCTCTGACTCCTACTTCTTTCTGACTGTAAGGTCTGATGGAACAGGAAGGCTAGTTGAAATTACATATCTAGGTGCACAAAGCATACTAGTTTGAGTGATGATCCTCTAATTTAGGGGTTCCCAAGCTTTTTTGAACTATGCTCCCTCCTGTTTAGATCAAAGCTTCCCCCTTGTATACAGTAAATTGTATGAGGATATTAAAAAAACAAAACTTTTTATTTTTACTGTTATAAAATACAACATTATATTTTCAATTTGTCAAAGTAGTACTAGTAAGAGAAGAATATGTTAGTGAGATGGATGAGCTTGCATTTTCTTGACTAGTAGGTCTATTCTTGGCTGCGTTTTAGTAAGGGTATAATGCAAGTCACTAGCAAGTTTGTTCCGATACTTAGTTTTTATTGCCACAAGTGTTGAAAATGCTTTTTTGTACTAGTAGGTGCTTGAAAAAGGCAAATATAATCTAGTAACTTCCTGTGTTATGTGTGGTTTTCATATTGATGGGAAGAATATCTATATGGAAACCATATTAATGAAATGCATACATTTGATTTGAGACAATCTTGTAATAGGATTCCTTTCAAGCTGCCAGTTTTAATTTGAAGTTTGGAAAATTTGCATGAATATATATTTGCCTAATAAATGCAGACATTCATTCAAGTGAATTTTTGTCATTTTAAAGACATAACGGTTAACTAAAATAATATACAATGTAAAATTTAACTATTATGAACTGAATTCTGAAATTTTAACTAAATGAGAATTTTTTAATTTTTATCTGGTCTCATGCCCCCTTAAACTTATCTCGCCAGGGGGGCACGCCCCTCAGCTTGGGAACCCCTGCTTTAATGGGTAGGTCACAAAATCCGTCATCACTCAGTAAGTCTACTTTTTCCTCATAGGGTTGTCGTCTCCCCCACATTATATCTTTATAGTCTAATTGGCAGTCCTTTGCCAAAATTAAATGGAAAATTACTAGGAGCCTATCATATATCTTATTCATAATAAAACATATTAACAAATATTTATATGATTATTTTTTTATATTTTCTTTAGGGATTACCCTAGAGAACAAGATCTGTTCAACATTTTGCTTCAGTACTACAGAACAGATAGAATTTATGTGCCTTCGACATATTACAATTATAAACCAAGCCAGAAAATATATATGATGTTTAGAAGACTTGTAAAGAAAGCTGTAAGGAAATATCTGAAAGGTAAGTTTTTGAAAAATATTTTGTATTTGGAAAATTTATTGGTTTCTTTTTAGTATTTATCTTTTGAAAAAATTTAAAAATCTTATAAGGGGGCGTTTTAACTTGTAACTCACAGATTTGAATGCCAATTTTTGTGTAGGTAGTAGGGACCTATAATAGTGTAAAACTAGAGTTATAGCCGCCAATGAGCATTGGGAGACAAGAAAAAAAAAAAAAAAATATGAAAATCATGTTTTATTTTTTTCTCAGCTCCCAGTCAAGATTGACAAATGATTCTCTCACATTAAATTGTAGTTTTTTTTATGATATTTAAAATAAAAATACTTTTGTTATGCCAACAAAGAGACACGACCCGGCTTTTGGGTGCTCAAAAACTAAAAAAAAATGACAAAATTCCTATGAAATCCGCTGTACATCTGTGGAAAAATTTTTTCATGAAAAACTGACCTCAAATCTCGATTTAGCACACCAAAAAACCCTTATTTGTGAAATTTCATCAAAATCAAACAATATTGATTTTTTACCCCTTTCGAGGACGTTAAAATTTTAATAGCATCGTAGTAAGTAATAGCATCCCAAGAAACAGCATACATTCAGCTTTCTATCCATGTATAAAACATTAGGTTTACTCCAGATTTTAGTGGACAAAAACTGATGAGAATAAAAAATTCCAAGGTCAAATAAAACTTGAAATATTTGATTAAGGAGAAATTCTGCAACCTCCAGATTTGGGCTAAACTATGTAGCTTTAGGGCTTTTAGATGACCTAAACCTACAAAATTTTAGGGATGAAAAAATTTAATTTTTGATTTTGACGAAATTTGGTTTCTATATTTTTTTTTGAGATGAGGAATCTGAAAATGATATCAGTTTTTAGTTTAATAATTTTGCTCACCTATATTATATAAATAAAACGTTTAAAAATGTCTATTTCTATTATTATTTTAATTTTTACTCACTAAATTTCAAAAAAGACCATTTTTTAAAAAATATGTTAGTAGATTTTTTTTTAAACCAAAACCTGGTATTATTTTTAGATTAATTGTCAATATAAGGGTTTCAAAGCTATTTGATATAAAAATATAGATGAGGATATCATTCCTGTTTAATAATTTATATTATAATTATTTCATTATTATTATTAGTATATATATATATATATATATATATATATATATATATATATATATATATATATATATATATATATATATATATATATATATATATATTTATATATTATTATTATTATAATTATTTTTCTGTTATTGATTTGTTGTTGACTGCCATGTTTTTGATGGCAGCATTGATCAAGGTTGTATACAGTGTCAGTGTGTTTCATGGTTTATAATATTCTGCTGTTGAAAAATTCCACCAAATTGCTATGAAATAGTGTCAAATATATTTGAGAAGTTTTAGATCTTGTCCTCTCCCACCTTCCATAAAATTATAGCAATACACCCCTAATGATGAAGTTTAATCTTGTTTTGTTGGAGTAAATGAGGTTGTAACAGAAAAATCGTTTCTGAAACAAATATCTTGAAAAAAGTCCCAGAAAAAATAGGAACACTCATTCACCCATTTTTAATTTCCCTAACCCAAACTCAATATTGTTATTATCCACTGCTTATTGGTTACCACATTTTTGAAAGTATTTTAAAAACTACCTAAAAAAAAAATTTGTTTTTGTTTAAAGATTATTTTATTTTAAATTGATGCTATTAAGACTATGTATTTCTAATATTTTATTAAAATTATTAAATAATATTTTTAGATATTTTGGAGTTTTTGGATGTCATCATGACAGAATGTCCTGAGCTTTGGAAGCAATCCAATCCTAAACCCAGATCCCTCTATAGTAAATCCTTATCCAATCAAAGTCAAACAAGATCAAAGAAAGGAGAAAGACATCAGCCTAAAAATCTAAGGAATAAAAAAAATAAAGAAAAAGATAAAAGTAAAGACAAAGATAAAAGTAAAGACAAAGATAAAAGTAAAGAAAGAGATAAAAGTAAAGAAAGAGATAAAACTAAAGACAAAGATAAGAGTAAAGACAAAAATAAAAGTAAAGAAAAAGATAGAAGTAAAATTAATCAAAATGCTGAACAATCAAAAGATATGTTGAATTTTATGAGTACAATACTTGAAGAAAATTTTGTTGTTAAAACTCTCAAACAAGTTATAAATGGTAATGTATTACATTTACTTACATACTTAGTGTGTAGTTCTACATTACGAAGTGGGGCTTGACTTCTCTGACTAAATGTCTCAACTCTTTCTCCCCACTATCACTATCTCTCTTTATCTCACCGCACACCGTTGATAGGTCTCCCATGACATCCTGAATCCATCATCCAGCTATTCTTTTGCTGATGGCCACATATTTCAGTTATCTTTTTAGCATCTTGACATCCACAGCATGTTTATGTTTAATTGCCCACTCAAAATGTTTAGCTTTAATAACCTGCAGGGCTTCCGAGAGCCAAACTGAGCCCTGGGGGAAATACATCTATGTAATCATAAAATGAGTTCAGTTTATCATCCTCATGGAATCTTCCTGTATTTAAATTTGGATTGAAGACTGCACCATATAATCTTCTTAGTATTTTCCTTTTAATACATTCAGCCTCCTTCAGATTCATACATTAAAACAGACTGGTCTTATTGAATTACTGATGTATTACAATTCTATTTTTAATATGGAACATGTTTTGTCCATGGCCTAGTTGGTCAAAAGCGATACATTTTTGGAGAAGGTGAGGGCGTTACGTGTAGTTTGAAACACTCTATTTCTATCGGTGTTGCTCAGATCCAAAATTTGACATCTTGTCAAAAATGTAATTGTCTTTAGGACCTACAGTTTAAGAGGTAAAATGGTTTGAATGATAAAAGTCATGTTATTTAATCCAAAAAGTAATTCAATTGGGATTTCAGGTAATCCCTAAATGTAATTGAATTAAGGATTGCATAATTGAATTACAGTTTACCATTAGGTGTAATTCAAAATATGAATTGTTTTGGGATTTAATGCAATTACATTTTCCAAATCCATTAAATAATAAAATGAATTATTAGTAATGAAAACCTCCATTTAGGCTTTTTAAAATCCTAATAGTTTGAATATAAAGTTTTAATTTGTGGAGAAGGGGCCAAAATATGTACTTAAAAAAAACAAGCCAGCTGATTTTAATGATGATAATTATACCTCTTTCATACTCAATAACGTTTTCAAAGTTTTTCAAATGTTTGGTGGGGGGGGGGGGGGGGGGGGGGGGCTAAATATATACCTAAGAATGACTGCTGATTTTAATGAGAATCGGCTATAAAGCTGAGGTGGTCAAAATTTGGTAGAGATTGGTTCAGTAGTTCTCGCGGTGAGTGATCACAAACGAAAAATGGCTTGTCCTTTTTTATAATAATATCGATGACTAATTTCTTCCATCTCAATTACAATTAGATTATAATTTTAATTCTTATTTTTTAATTCAATTACAATTTTCCTAACTCTGAAATATATGTATGTGTATCTATATGTACTTCACTGACTCAAGGAACAAATTTCTAAAGATGTTAATGTATAAGAAAAATAACACTGTCAAAAATTACTACAGTTTAATAGAAAGATTTGACAAAATGCAACAACAAAGGAGAGACACACTCCTTGTTGATTTTTAAGTATTAAATGTTTATTACTTAACTGACCTGTGAAGTCTGATCAAATTATAGTTTTTAAAAAAATCAATTCATTAAAGTTTGATGGTAAGATGTAGGATTATAATACGTTGAAATAAAGGCTGCATATTGATGTTATTGTCACGTTTGAAAGGGCCTTCAAATATATATATATATATATTGGGTAATGTAAGAAGCAAAAATACCTATACTTGTCTAGCTCTTTTAATTTTACCTGTTGAGTATATTATTTAAATAAATTATCACTATATGTTATCATACATCATGATTTATTTACATTCCAATCTCATATTATAAACCTTCAAGAATGGTGTCAATATTGGAGATTAAAATAAATCCAAACTAATCTCATCAAATAACCTCTACCCTTTGTCGTAAATCTTAGACTTCCTGTTCTGCAGTGTCCTTTAATAACATTCCTCTGATCTCTGTTGAACAGATCCCCTATCTAGGATTTCAACTGGACAGACGTTTAAATTGGAATCGACATACAATACTAAAACGATAGGTAACTGCTTGTCGTTTTCGACTTCTTCGACATTTACTAGACAGATGTACAAACCTTTTGATTAATTACAAAAGGCTCATTTACATGACAGTTATCAGATCTATTTGGACATATGGAGTTGAACTTTGGTGCTCTACTAAACCTTATAATTCATCTCATATCCAATCCTTGCAATCCAAAATCCTTCGAAAAATCCTTAATGCTACTTAATTTGTCACAAATAAAATTATTCATAAAAACCTCAATGTTTCATATGTTGCTGATTTGGCCTAAACCTGATAGCTATCCTTTCATAGTAAACTCTATACCCACTTGAATCCACTAGTCTCCCAACTTGCCTCACACTAAATGCCAAATAATCCTCCGAGGGGTCTGATAAGAAGATGGCGGACAGATCTTCTAATGTAGAATTTTTTATTGCATTGCTACTAGTGAGTGGTTCTTTACATGTTATTGACAAATTTACTTATTGTATATTATCAAATATGTGGAACTGTATATATGTATACAGTTGTGAATACCAATAAATAGTTTAAAAAAAAAAAAAAATTGCTTTCTATTGAACTAGCGTTGATATAATTGCTATTCAAATTTTATTTTCAGATTATATTAAATATATGTCATTAATGAATATTACTCCAACTAACCTCACACTTCCTGGAACAGAATTTGTCAAAAGAGTGAAATGTGGAAAGAAACGTGGAATTTTAATATTTATTTATGGAAGTCCCAAAAGTGGTAAATTATTTTAAGAATGGTGAACATTGAGTAGACTTATAATTAAATACTAGATTTCTTTCCAATTGCATATTTCGATTGATAGTGCCAAAGTAAATGAAACCATTACAATATGGATGAAATAATGAATAAAATAATTTATTGATGCTATTTCTATATTGCCCAAAATCGCACATTTTAAGGGTTTAAAGCTTGGAATTTTTATATGTTAATCATAAACATTCTTTTTTAACAAATGTGTTAAAAACGATTTTAAATGTGTCTTTTGTTCATTCTATAGTGGATCAAGTGATAAATTCATGTTTCAAACAATTTTGAATGATGAATTTATGGCACAGATAAAATTCTTTTCTTTATCTCCCTCTGTTTCTTGATAGTTCTGATCGATTGAAGGATAGGCACAGAGAAAGCACTTCTGACACCGAAAAACCAGGCAAGGTTGTTTAAAGTAGCTTGTACATTTTAATTATTAATTTCGTAATGTATAAACAATCACTATCACTAGGTTTCAATTTATCAAAAAGTGTAAACGTACTTACTTTATATATTAAGGTTTAAAATTTTCCAAGAAATTTTTAAGTTCAAGTCCTCATTGGGACTGAAAATTGTCTGAAGATTGTTTTATGTTCCCTGATATCTCCTATTATCCTGTTTTACAGATCTGCCAGGCAGATAATTAATATTTATAATAATATTTATAAAGATAATTAATTATAAAATAAATAAATTATTTGTATTAACTATGGAATTTCGAAAATTTAAGCGGTATGAGGTCGAGGACGTATGGTATATTGAGATCATTATGTAGGATTTTGTTGGAGACATAATAAGGATATCTCCTCTATGTGGATGTACTGCATTTGTCTTGGTTTTCAATCTCTTTTACTGCCATCAAGTTGTGACCGACCACACCAAATATTCCAGTTCCTACAAACAATACCCTATTACTGGTATAGGTGCATACAAATATTTTTTTTATTATGTAATATAATTTATATACCGGATGACTAGAGGGTATTACTAAGCAACAAGAGTCACTACTAAAAAAAAAAAAAAATTAAATAATGTACAAGATAATACATTTCTATGAAAATATGTAATTTACTTCTTTGTTTTATATCTTTATATGGTTTATTGTTCCTGACAGTATTTATATTGTCTTCATCTTTAATTTCATTGATTTAAAATTTGTTTGTATATTTATAATTAAAATATTGTATTATTTTTCACCTCATATTGTTAAAAATGGGTTGACTAAAAGTACATAGGTACTTACTCTACCTTTTTTGCACATTTTGAATCGTTTATAATACATTTCAATGATTTTTACACTACAAAAATTTGGTTATTCTTTATAAAATCATGATTTGTTTTTCCAAATTATCTACCTCTAAATCAAAAACTGAATTATGTAATTATAATTTAACTATGTAAGTAAATATTAAAAAGTAAAAAAAAGTTTATAATTGTGTAGATGTGAATATGTGCACAGTTATTTATGTTTGTTTACCATATTTGCTTAGTTTGATATCATACCCTAAATATTCAAATGTTTTTGTAGAATGCAAAGTGAATAATTAAAACATAATAAGATTTATGTATGAAGATTTTACCACATAAAATAAATATAAAAATTTCTTCATTGGATGGTATAAAATAGCATATAGTTTTATACAACTATCTTTCTCCTTATATTAGATTGGCGAGTAAACTGTATATGAACTTATTATTAGTAGACTAATAATAAGGATGGACTATTAATAAATATTAAATTTGAAAAATCAAAATACCGAAATCGGAAATTTTTGTAAGTTATACTAAGCAGACAACTTACAGAAGTTTAGCATTGGCTGTGTGTGCTCTTTATACATGTAAACAAAGTAAAGCTTCCTATTATCTTACTTTATTTAATTAGAAGAGTTATGTTTTTTTTTTTTTTTTTTTTTTTTTTTTTTTTTTTTTTTAATGGATTATTCATTTTAAATGTTAACTTATAGGTTTGTACATGCACACACAACACAGTATTCGAATTTTAAAAAAATATTTAAAATAATTAGTTGTGCCATTTATAATTACTGATTTCTTGGAATTCACTGTTTCATTTGTTTACTGTTCAGATTTAACATATCTCTCTCTCTCTCTCTCTCTCTCTCTCTCTCTCTCTCTCTCTCTCTCTCTCTCTCTCTCTCTCTCTCTCTCTCTCTCTCTCTCTCTCTCTCTCTCTCTCTCTCTCTCTCTCTCTCTCTCTCTCTCTCTCTCTCTCTCTCTCTCTCTCTCTCTCTCTCTCTCTCTCTCTCTCTCTCTCTCTCTCTCTCTCTCTCCTCCTCTCTCTCTCTCTCTCTCTCTCTCTCTCTCTCTCTCTCTCTCTCTCTCTCTCTCTCTCTCTCTCTCTCTCTCTCTCTCTCTCTCTCTCTCTCTCTCTCTCTCTCTCTCTCTCTCTCTCTATCTCTATCTCTATCTCTATCATCTGTTTTATTTAAGAACTTAATTCTAAGATAAAGCTTTTATTCTCTAGAATCGGCTAGATTATGATGGATATGGACTAAATATGACTCAATTAAAATTCATTAAAAAATGTATAACATGAGATAAATTATTTATACTCCATTATTTTTAATCTAACAATTAAAATGATATGATAATTTTAATTTTCATCATAAGTTCATTTTTTTTTTTTATTCTTTACTTTGAAAGAACTTTTTTTCAGAACCTGGTGTATTTTCTTGGAGAATTGGCCATTTTTTGGAAATCAATGTTGTTTCTCTTGATTCAGAAATCATAAACCATTTAATGGAAAATGATAATGAAGATAACAGGCGCATTAAGAATATTATCATGGAATATTTTTTCAAAAAATTTGAGGGTAAATATACATAATGTAATGCTTTAATTACTGGTACATTATAAATATTAAGACATTTAGCTATAACCTTGTAAATCTATTTTCAGAAATAACTTGTAAGGCTTTACTTACTTCACTTACTTCTCAACAATTTTATTTTTTCTCATAATATTAAAATAATTTAAATTTTAAAAATTTATCAATGCTCAAATGATTTTATTTAGTCTCATTGGTGTTATTTTATATGTAATTGGTATAAAATTAATGAAATATTATTTAAACACATATTATTATAATTTGGTTCGTTCCAAATTCCCTCTGAGGTTTATGATATGTAAGGTACTTTATTTTTTCATATGGGGGGGGGGGTCAATTAGTAGACCTCTTGAGAAAAAAAATTACATAGGTAAAGTATGCTGATCACACTTAAAAAAAAAAAAAATATTGAATGCTAGAAGCACTGAAAATGTTAAAATTATTTTTACTAAGTTCGGGCGCCAATGATTTATAGTTGGATGATCCCAAAAACTCAGCACAGCACAATAAAAAGCTCATCAGTCATTGTCCTTCTCCTCACAAGTGTGGTTCGTTGGCCCTGAAGAAGACCTGCAACACAGGTCGAAACGTTGGCACATATTAAAGAATCCCTTTTTAAGCGTGTTGTTACTTTGACTGCATCTCTGATAATCTTCTTCTCCATTCATCAACCAGTCAACTATTTTTTTATCATATTTTTTTTATTTTTAAAAAATATTATTTTGTTCATTTCCTACTTGCCACGTCCGGTGGTTCATCCATACGTTTAGTATATGTTTCCCTGGTAAAGTACTGCTTTAAAAGAGGTGCATGAAAGATTCCTCTGATGGTAACAGATGTGAGGTAACTTAGTAGGTAGATGTTAGTTCCCATTTTGTGTTTTATTTTATATGAACCTTCAAATTTCTTTTAGGGTAGCGGGTTGATACTTTCTCACAAACCCAGTGAAAAACAGATCTACTTCAGGGAACTAGCGACCCTGCCCACACTTACCAGCTTTCGAACCCTCCACTTATACAGGGTGTCCCAGATATAGTGTAAAAAAAAAAAATTAGGTAATACTGCATGCTAAACGGGGTAGAATGGCGCAGAAATTAAATCTACTTTGAGGGGTCTTTTTAATACGCAAAACACAAAACATTTATTAAAACTTAAATTTTTAATTGGTTTTGAAAATTCCTCGCTCCCCACTGGAGCACCCTAGAAGCCGTCGAATTTCCCAAAAACTGTGGAATTTAGTTAGCTTATAGTGGTGCAACCCATGATATAATTGCACTTCCCTTTTTGAGTCTAAAAGAAGTTTTTCTGATGAAAAACACACTAGGGAATAACTACTTGAAATAATTAATTATTTTATCTCTTGTCCATATGCATGAGGGGTAAAGAGTTGTGAAGGTGGCAAGCCCTCCCTACCCCTCCCTCCCTCCCAAAAAAATCTTATTTATAGGGAGTTACCCAAAGGGTGACCCAAATTCTTGCTGATTACTTAATGTTACATAAACGTACTTTTTAAAAAAAATAAAAAATAACAATTTAGGATTATTTGAAGAAATTAAATACACCAACAGAAAAATGACATTTGATAATGTGCCCTGTTACTCATTAGCCCAGACTATGATATCACGTTCTGATTGGAATTAGTGTTATCAAGCCCCAGATTTATTTAGGTAAGCTTTGTAAACAATTATAATCCCACTGTGTGCAAAGGTCAGAAGGAGTTGTCCTCTCATTTCATGACTGCATCAATTGCCATTCACTCTTCAGCCATGGACTTCACCACAAGTGAGTACGCAAATCAGTTTGCAGGAAATTTAGGAAGGCTTCTCCATTTAGATTCACTTCAAAAAAATGAGGCCCCAGCATTATGTCTCCAACAACACCAACCCATATTTTGCAGGAAAACCAATGCTGGAATGAGCTCGATTGGCAGACGTGAGGGTTCTAAGTAGTCCAGTAATGGGAATTGTGTGTGTTATAAATTCCTTCCCTCACAAAAGTAGACTCATCAGTCCAAAGAATTTATTTAAGTTTAAAGAAAGTATTTATTCTCTAGCGTGTTTTTCATCAGAAAAACTTCTTTTAGACTCAAAAAAAGAAGTGAAATTCTATCAATGGTTACACCACCATAAGGCTAACTAAATTCTGCAGTTTTTGGAAAAATTTGACAGCTTCTAGGGTGCTCCAGTGGGGAGTAAGAAATTTTCAATAACTATTAGAAATTTAAGTTTTAATAAATGTTTTGTGTTTTGCACGTTTAAAGGACCCCTGAAAGTAGATTTAAAATAATTAGACGTATTTCATCTTTTAGGAAATTTAATGCTGATTAAGAAAATATCATAGTATTTGTTTCTACGGTAAAACAAAGTAGAGAAAACTGTCACTTTTCAGAAAAAAGTAAGATTTTAAAAATAAAAACAAAAACAAATTCTATCTCCTCAACAGATTGAGATAAGAAACTCATTTCTGCGTCATTCTACCCCTTTTAGCATACAGTATTACCCAATTTTTTTTTTTTACATTATGTCTGGGACACCCTGTATACCCGGGAGGATTCCTGTCCTTGCCATATTTCCTTCAATTCTATATAAATCCCCACATATCCTGATAACCTGCCCATTTCTCTCACTTTTAAAAGAATGGGAAGCGGTACCAAGAATCAACCATCTGGATTCACAATGATACACTCAGGAGTAAATGCTGGTTGAGCAAGAGAAGGAGTAGCTACGGTCTGAATGAGTTGTTTGACCGAGTAGAAAATTGGGAAGCTGTATCACCCAGGATCATATTTTTGGATATTACTCTTACCATTGGAAAGTTTACTATTATTCAAGTATATGCTACAACTAAAGATAGTTTAATAAGATTTAAGGAGAAACTCTATGAGAACCTCCAGAGATTGGTAGATTCCAATTGAAAGAGTCTGCTCAGACTGGCAAAAAAGTATGTGGAAAAAAAAAGATTGTTCCGACTACTAAGAAGACCAGTTGGTGAAATTCAGATATTGCCAAGGCATTGAAGGAGAAAAAGATTGGCTGGAATGAATATATGAGGAGGTAGAGCCAGGACATGGGAAGATCATGTGGCAAAAAGGAATGAATCTGGCAGGATCATAAAACAGGCTAAGAACAGGTCATGGGAGGATTTGGAGCAGAGATCCAGCACAATGAACAGAATATACGAAGATTCTGGAGTATGGTCAAGAGAATAAGAGGTAGGAAGTCTAAACAAGTAAGATCCATAAAGAGCATAGATGGGAACTTAATTAGTAATGAAAAGGAAGTGTTAGAAGTCTGGAGAAAATATTATCAAGCCAAGTTTTCCCAGGAGGAACAAAAACATAATACTTCAGTGGACAGGCGAAGAAGACCTGAATTAGAAGCTATCCAACCACTTAACATGGAAAATGCTGTTGAAAAAATCGATTTAGGAAATGCTGCTGGAATTGACGACATACCACCAGAGCTGATCAAATTTGGTGGTATGGAGTTGACTAGAGCACTACAAAACCTCTTCTAGAAGATGTGGAATGAGAAGAAGATCCCTACTTATTGGGAAGAAAACATTATAATTCCTATTCACAAGAAGGGAAACCAGACATCTTGTGAAAACTATCGGCCAGTCTGTCTCTCTACTATATTGTATAAGTATACACAAGGATTCTCGAACAGCGACTGTGAACCTACGTTGATAAAATTTTGGAGGAAGAACAGGCTGTGTTTCAACCAGGTAGGCAAACTCAGCACCACATCTTCCTCCTCTGAATGGTGGTAGAGAAGGCTAGGGATCGAGGTCGTAACTTTTATCTTGGTTTCCTAGATCTGAAATCAGCTTTTGCCTCGACTCCCAGGCAAGAAATATGGGACGCCCTAATGCAAAAAAGGATTCCTCAAAATTTAATTATAGCCATCAAATTTGTTTACAAAGATGCAAAAGGAATAGTTCGCCTAAATGGTATGAAATCTGCTTCCTTTGAGTTAGGCAAAGGTGTTAAACAGGGAGACTGCCGGAGCTCACTTCTTTTCAATATTGTAATGGATAAAATGTGGAAAATGTGTAAAAGGAGGACTCCTAGGGCCACTGTAGCGTTCTGGAATCTACTTCCTACTTCAGAGCTTTATATGTGCTGACAACATTGTCATAATTGCTGATAGCTCTAAAAGACTGCAGAAAGCTGTAGCTGTAATGGAATGGCTTAAAGATTAATCCAGCTAAGAGCAAGATTATGCAATGGCGTGAAATTGGAAGAAGTGGATCATTATGAGTATCTGTGAACAATTATCAGTAATGTTGGAAGAATCCAGGAGGTCCTGAATCGTGTAAGGACAATGATGTGTTCTACCAGATATCTAATGCTCTACTAGCCAAGCAAGAAGTAAGCAAAGATGCCAAATTGTGACTCTTCAAGTCAGTATTTCTTTGAGTGCTTTCATATGGATACGAAAGCAGAACAATCCTAGATAATCATAGTAAGATAACTGGTGCTGAAATGAGTTTTCTTCACAGAATCATTGGTAAAACCAGGCGAGACCGAGTGCTGAATGAGACCATCATATTTGTATAACACTCCTCCAACAGCTAAATCAGAAACATCACATTGTAAAAAGAATTCTTTCTTGAAATTTGGGTAATTTAAGTTAACATAATTAAAATTCAAAATGTGACATATGGTGCTTGTAAGTTTCTGATAAAATGATGATATCCACATAATTTACATGCAGTGTAAATTCTAGAATTAGGGTGTAGATTTATTTAGATTGGGTTTCTTTTTCTTCAGCTGTGTCCTACTCAGTGACCTCTCTTTTATCTTCCTTTCTATATTCATTCACTTTTATTGACTTTTTTTTTCAACTTCTTCAAATTTTCTTATAATTTCTTTCAATTTTGACAAATAAATTTTTGATCTCTTCCTTTCTTTTAATTCTATCTTCTCTATATTCTTTAAGTTTTTTTATTATTTTATTCTTATCCTTTTCCATTTTAATTTCATTTGTTCTATTCATTTCTTCCATCAACTTCCTGTTTACTTCTATTATCATTTTAAGCATTTTATTATCATTTGTCTTCTGGAGAATCGATTCTGGAATTACTCCTATTATTTCATTTACTTCCTTCTGGTTATATTCAAGCATGTTTCCTGGTGTTATTACTTGTTTTGATTCGTTTTCTATCATTTGATTGATAAATACAGACTTTTGTTTTGATACGAGGGTAATATATACATATATCTAACATATATAAAATATGTATATATTTTTATAAATCGTGTCCCAGTCATTATATAAGGTTTTTATTTTTTTTTTTGATGGGGGGAGGTGTCAATTAGTAGACCTCTTGAGAAAAAAATCTTAAATGGGTAAGGTATGCCAATCACACTTAAACAGGGTTTCTACCAGTCGGAAATTTCGGCATGAGCAGCTCCCCGACCGTTGAAGAGGAAGGACGTAACTAGAGTCTGGGGATAAGATATTCCATGAGCCGAGGATGGCCGATCCCACCCGAACCTGAAGGCCGATTCCACCCGAACCTCCCCCACTACATTCTCTCGTAGCTCTTCTTACCTTGCGGATAAGATATTCCATTCTCGTCCCCCTCACTATTTCTACTGTAAGACTAGAGTACCATTTGAAATAAAAATTCTTTCTTTATCCTCAAAACACGACCTGGCTTGAGGATGCCCAATAATTCGAAAAATATGGCCAAATTCCAATAAAATCAGCTGTAAATCAATGGGAAATTTTTTTAATGGAAAACTGACCTCAGATCTGGATTCAGAGCACAAGAAAACCCTTACACATTAAATTTGATCAAAATCAGAAAATATTTATTTTTTCACCATTTTTCGGCGTTGAGATTTTAGCAACCACTTCTAGCGGCTGTAACATTTGCTGTGGTCAACCGATTAAAATAGTAAAGGCATCACTACAATCAGCGTGCATTCCGCTTTCTATTTGTGTATATAACATTGGGTTTATTCCAAATTTCAGTGGGCAAAAAGTAATTTTTTAAAAAATTTCCGAGGTGAAATATAACTGGAGTTATCTCAGTAAGGAGATATCCTCCAACCTCCGGATTTGGGCTAATCTATGCGGTTTTACGACTTCTATATGCCCTTAAAATTTGGTTTTAATCGGTGGCGAAATCTGTGAGATAGCGCTAATTATTTACGTTTTGAAGCAAGTTGACAGGCTCTTGCCTTCTAAAATCCTACACATTCTTGGAGGTAAAAAAATTATAATTTTTGATTTCGACCTAATTTGGTTTCTACGTGTTATTTTATATGAGGAATCTGAAAATGAAATCAGTTTTTAGTTAAAAAAATTTCTTCACTAATATTTTTGAAAAAAAAAAAACCCTTCATTTTTTATTTCGACCTAATTTGATTTCTACATGTTTTTTGAAATGAGGAATCTGATAATGAAATGAGTTTTAGTATAAAAAATTGTTACGTTTAAATGTATGTATGTTTACTAATACGTTTAAATTTTCAATTAAAAATATATATATTGACTAATTAATTAATTAATATATATATATAGTATTAATTATAATATAATATTAAATCATTATTAATATTTTTGTACACAATACCTAGTCAAAAACGTAAGAAATTAGACCCAAAAGGCCAGGAGGAATTTTTGTCGGCTATGAAACGGTATTCCAAATCTTACAGAATCTACATCAAAGGGCAGAAAGAAGTGATTAGTGCTAGAAATGTGTTTTTCTTCCTGAGAAATCTAAGGCAACTCACTCCTGATCGAAGACGGCAAAATCTTTGTGCGACATGGTAACGAAGATGGAAGCGGGTACATCTTAGAGTAATGAAGAGGACATTGTAACTGGAGGAGTAAAAGAAGGCAACACCAACGAAGAATTGTTTCAGAAGAACCAGCAGAAAGACCTCAAGATGTCACCGGCAACCATTCAAAAGAAATACCCTCAAGAGATGTCGCCAGCATCCATTCAAGATAGAACGAACCTCAAGAAGATGTCGCCAGCAACCTTTCAGGAGACTTTTATGGGTTTGTCTTCTGATAGCGAAGTGGAGAAGTATCAGATGAACCGAATCCTAATGTTAATGGTCAGAAAAAGTAATAGAGAAAATGCTCCCAAATATTTAGATGATAATGTATTAGCTGCTATCGATTTGTCGATGACCACCTACCTCCTATAAGGACCTAAAAGGAAGAGGTGAGCGCAGATAAATGTTAGCAGCCTGCCGATGGCAGAAATTGAATCATTATTAGAATGAAAAAACTACACATTACATGAAGCTACCACCAGAAAAGAGCCATTAATTGTATGTGGGTGTTTCATCAAGAGACAACAAACAAGTCACATATTTAAAGCAAGGCTCGTTGCAAAGGATGCTCACAAACCAAGGGATCGACTTCAATGAGGTGTATGCACCTGTTGGCCCCGCCTAACTACAGTAGAATCCTGATTACAATAATAAATAATTAAATTATTTTACCGTGCAGACTGTACCGTTAAAAAATGCATTTTTGTCATGGGGCGACCTGCTATTTAGGATATATATATGTTGCACCCTCAATGTTACATTAAAAATCCAGATTTTATATCTGTAAACTAACAAAGTTTTTATATGGACTGCGGCAAGCACCAAGGTCGGGAATGCTAATTAAATGCGAAATTAATTAACTTAAAATTCAAACAAGTCAAATTTGATAATGTTTATATGTTTTAAAACAAGATTAGGGGTATTCTGACTATTTAGCTCTCTTTGGTTTATGTTGATGATTTAATACTGGCAGGAGAACAATTTAAATTAATTAAAAACATAAATCATCACTCATGTCAGAATTCGCTACTAAAGTTTGGGACAATTAATAATTTCTTAGGAATTGAAATAGAGAGAACCAACACGGAATGTATCTAAATCAGTCAGCGTATCTGAGGCGTAGTCCGGGATAAATTCAGAATTAGTGACTGTATATCCATTAATACCATATCCCCATACTTCATTCAGTCTTACAGTAGAAATAGTAAGGGCGACGGGAATATCTTTATCCGCAAGGTAAGAAGAGCTGCGAGAGAATGTAGTGGGGGGAGTTCGGGTGGAATCGGCCATCACTCGGCTCATGGAATATCTTATCCCCAGACTCTAGTGAAGGACGTACGGCTGGGCTGCTCTTGGGGATTATCCCCACTTTTCCAGGCGACTCCTAGAATCAGTCTCTACTCAGACATCGTCGAGGTAAGACGTGTTTCTTTAAGGCTCCGTCTTTAAGTGCGTAAATATGGTGTGTGCGTACGGTTGAGGCCCGAGGGACATTAATGCAAATCGGGATTCCCTTACCACAGTGGGGTATTTTGAAAAATTTTTTTGAAAACCCAAAAACTATTGTTATTAGTGTTGTTATTGTTATTTTTATCATAGACAAGTTGTTTATAGTGAGGACAGGAGTGTTATTTAGTATTTTTAGTATTTTTAAGTGATAAGGAAAAGGTAGAGACACTTTAAGAATCAAAAACCCAACAGGGAAAAATAGGGTTTTTGAAAACCCCATTTCACGTAATAAATTACGTAAAAAATGATGTCATCATCAAAATCATTGTTAGAAGAGATAGAGGAGGCGGAACGACGCCAACAGACGCAGGAGGCGCCAAAACCACCGAGGGTGAATGAAGAGAGAGGAACCCAAGATGGCGGCGCCCCAGAAGAAGACAAAATGGCGGCCTTAACCGACACAAAGAAAAGGAGACTTTCAGCGGTGTCGAGTGTTTCATCGGAGGCTTCCCCATCAGGGAAGTCCCCTGAGAAGAAGAAATCTGCAGGTCAGGCAGAGTTATCGACGGAAGAAGAAGAGGACCTCCTCCCTGAAGAAATATTGGCGGAGTCTCGCCGATTGGTAGTTACGTTCCAGGCGAGGCTCAGAAAGGCACAGCTTGATAAGGATCTAGAGGGGGTCCTATGCAGATGTATGATCGATACGGCGGACCTCCTGGCAAAGGAGGTTATCAAAAATAACACATTAAAGGCAAAGAATGAGGCCCTGCAGGAAGTGATGGGGAACTTGCTGGAGCAAAAGGCGGTGTCACCGAGAACGATGACCAGGGCAGTCCTCCATGACGATGAATTTGTGGGAGGACTGCAGAGGAAAGTAGTGGAAACTATAGGAGGGGTGGTGGACACCGCCATCGCCATAAGTGAAGAAAAGATGGCTGAGGAGAAGGAGGTTTTAGAGAGGACCCTGGCCGAGAAAAACAGGGCGATCGAAGAACTCAAAAAAAAGAAAATGGTGAGAATTGAGGAACCCAAGCCAGGGTCCTCCAAGGCTAAATACGGCAACATGGCTCCGGCAGGTTGCCCCTACATAGGTAACGAAGAGCGGAGAATAATGCGGGGCAAGGACCCCATGGACAAGGGCCTGCCAGCAGAAGAGGATGAAGAGGACCAGTATACACTGGTCCAAAGAAGGAAGAAAAAAGGGAAAATAGAAGAGAAGAAAGACGGGAAGAAAGAGATTAAACCCCAGAGGTTAAAATACGCCGGGATACTGGCAAAGGTGTCCCAGGGGATCTGGCAAAGCCACAGGAAACAGCGACCTATATCACCCTCAAGGGACAGGGTGATCAGTGGACACCGAGCAACCTGTGGCAGCAGCTTCCAGGGAAAGAGGAGTTGGAGAGCCTGGGCGCTAAGGTAAATTTGTTGCGAGCGACCCAGGCGGGAACGGTCCTGGTCAGGACAGAAGGTGCTGACCAGGCAAAGAAGATCATGGACTGGGAGCTGCTGAAGAGCAGAGGCATCGAGGCGAGGCTGGCGAAGACGAAGAGGCCTCGCCTGGAAATACGAGGAGTCTCCAAACACTGGGACGAAGCCACAGTGGAGGCATACCTCTGGGGAAAAAAAAGATATGCAGAAGCCCAAAGAACTGGGGGCCAGGAAGGAGTGGTTGAGAACATGCTTCTCCACTCCGGCAAGGGGCGGCCTCACGAGGAAATGGATACTGGAGGCACATCCCGCGATGAGGCACGCCCTGATGACCCTGACCCCCGAAGACGTAAGCGGAGGATGGTGGTCCCTGTCCATCAGAGATCATCTCGACACCCCACTCTGTTTGAAATGCCAAGAATATGGCCACATCGCAAGGCAGTGCGAGAAGGATGTGGCCTGTAGATGGTGCACGGGGTCCGGGCACGTAGTTAAGAACTGCCCGGAAAAGGTGAAAGGAGTTCCCCCGTGCTGCAGGAATTGCCAGAAGAAAGGCAGAGTGGGGAAGGAACTCAGCACTGTACTGGCAGCAATGAGTGCCAGGTACACCTGGAGATGATGGACAGGGAGGCGAAGAAGACCAGATATGCGTAGGCTGCAGATTCTGCAGGTCAATATGGGCCGAAGACGAGTGGTCGTGGACGAGCTAAGGGCTCTCACCCGAAGTTGTGACATCATGGTTGTTCAAGAGCCATGGTGTCAAGGAAATATGGTCAGCGGATTTGGTGTCGCGTCGAGGATCGTGGCTCTGAGCAGTGGACAGAGGAGGCCCAGAGCGGCGATAATTATTGTAAATCCTAACCTCGACGCCATGGAACTAAAGCAACATACCACGGCGGATCAGGCGGCATGCTACATTAGATGGGGCAGAACATCGTTCGCCCTCGTGTCCTCGTACATGCCGCCGAGACCAGTGAATGTAGAAGAACACGGCCTGGGGTTCAGTGCACACAGACGTAAGAGGAAGAGCCTTAGAGGAAAGCTTGGCGAGGTGTCAACTCGTGATCATCAACGAGCCCTCTGGTCCCACATTTGTAGGAGCGAGGGGCCAGAGTTGGATAGACGTGACACTCGCCACGGCAGTTATGGCTAGACGGATTGCGCACTGGACCTTGCGGTCAGATACGAGCTCAGACCACCGGGTCATAGCCTTCAGTGTGACGGAGGAGGAAGGTGTAGCCCAAGAAGTGGAGAGGGGCTTTGTGACCCGGACGGCGAACTGGGAGGAGTATACCAGTAAACTGGAGGGAGTGCTGACTGATCAAGAATGGAATGAAATGGCGCCGATGGAAGGCGAGTCAGGCATCGACCAAAGAGTGGCGATGCTGACGGGTGCCATCAGACAAGCAGCGAGTAGCTCCCTCCAGAGCCGTAGGGTGAGAGCGCGTCCGGTCCCATGGTGGACGCCAGCCCTAACACAACTTAAAAAGGAAGCATATAGGGCCAGGCGTAGGTACCAGGAGTGCAGAGAAGAAGGTTGGAGAAATGCACTCCGAGCTGAGTACAAGCTCAGGAAGCGGGTATACCGAAACGGGGTTCGACAACAGAAGAGGATATCCTGGGACGAGTTTATAGTCAAGGAATCAGAAAAGAATCCCTGGGGAATACCGTACAGGGTGGCAATGGGCAAGGTCAAGCCGCTACAGATGATGGCGGCTTTAAGAGAAGGTCAGACCCAGGCAGCCACCCTGGAGGAGACGGCGACATTCTTCATCAACTCTACGTACCCCAGGGATGATCCGTCCCAGGATAATGAGCAGGATAAGTTAGTCAGAAGAACCACGGTATACCCGCCAGGTACCGAGTTATGCCCACCATGGGATAAGTGGGACCTTCGTCTAGCCGTGGATAGACAGAGGACCGGAAGGGCTCCAGGCCTTGATGGTATAGACGCGGCAATCCTCAAAAGGAGTACCCCGTATATTGAGGACGAACTACTTAGCATCCTCAACCGATGCTTGGACGAGGGGTACTTCCCTAGCAAATGGAGGGTTGCCGATCTGAGACTACTCTACAAGGGAGGAGGCAAAGATAAGGAGACGGCCAAGGCCTACAGGCCAATATGCCTCCTCCCAGTGGTAAGCAAGGTACTGGAGCACTTGATAGTAACCAGCCTTAGACCGGTTCTGAGTGCGGCGAGTCATCCACGGCAGTTCGGCTCGACCCGTGGCAAGGGAACCACTGATGCGTTGCTGAGGGTACGCCAAGACGCGGAGGAAAGGGCGGAGAAGTACGTGATGCTTTTGCTCTTCGACATCTCCTCCGCCTTTGACAGCGTGTGGTGGCCGGGCGTGCTCCAGCAATTGCAAAGGTTCGACGCCCCCAGCAACCTATACTCCCTCGTTAGTAGTTACCTGAGTACAAGGAGTGTAAAGATAAGGGGTAACTACTACGAGGTGGAGAGAGAGATAGAAAGAGAGGATGCCCGCAGGGTTCGGTCCTCGGGCCGGCCCTGTGGAAGCTAGTCTTTGATGAGTTGTTGGGGGAGCTGCAGGAGAGAGGGTTCCTTGCCACGGCCTACGTCGACGACCTGGCAGTCATCGTGGCCGCAAATAGCAGAGCCAGAATCAAGACTGAAGCAGAGAGGTGCGCCAGTTTTGTGGAAGAATGGTGTGTGAGGAAGAAGTTGAGTATGGCACGGCATACTCAACTGGAAGACGCAATTGAAGACAATTGGAAGACGCAAGCCATACTCGTTAAGGGCTCCACGGATAGGGCTCACCCTATCACTATGAACATTGCAAATGAAAGAATAAGACCAGGTGAGGAGGTGACATACTTGGGTGTCAGATTCAGAAGGAAGTTTGACCCAACCCCTCACCTGGAGTACTTAAAGGATAGGGTGACCCTATCATTAAATGGACTAAGCAGGATAGGGGGTGCGTTCTGGGGCCTCAGGTACCCAGCTACGATGACCATTTATAAAGGTGTGGTCATGGGTATACTGAGGTATGCATCCCCTGCGTGGAGCCGAAACCTCACACAACCGCAGAGAAGGAAACTGGCCACCATACAGCGATTGGCTCTGGTGCGTGTCACGAGGGCTTACAGAACGGTGTCGCATGAGGCGGTGCAGGTGTGGCAGGAGCGATGCCCCTGGACCTAGTCCTCAGAGAGGACAGAGTGAAATACGAAGTCAAGAGGCAGGGGCTGGAAGCGCTTCCGGAGGGACTCCGACAGCGTGTCGGCGAGACCCCGAATCTTTGGAAGAAGATACTGCGGGAGGACTCCATAGAGGAGTGGAGTGGAATGGGCGGTGGGTGACAAGTGAGAAAGGAGCAACACTAAGGAAGTTCTTCCCCACCGTCCAAAGAAGATTGGAAGCGAAATGGGTCCTCCCGGACTACTGGGTCTCGCAAATGTTAACAGGACACGGCGGGTTCCGGGAAAAGTTAAATGAACACGGAAAAGAAATCGACCCCCGGTGCCCGACTTGTGGAGTCCCAGAGACGGCAGAACACGTTGTGTTATCCTGCACCGAAATGGAAGGACACCGTGCCAGGTTGTCGAGGAAAACCGGGATCTTCGCCCTCGACGAAGCGGACTTCCCTCGACTCATGGAGGAAGACAATTATCCCTATTTTAGGGAATTTGTCTACGGATGGAGGGAAGTGGTGGGTCCTGCACATTTCACCCTTGGTAGGCCCAACCCCGCTGTCGTCGAGCCACCACCGGAAGAACAAGAAGAAGAGGAAGACGAGAGACTGTGAGGACGAGCAGGACCGGACGGATGCTGCGGACCAGGAGGGCTGGACCAGGCAGTCCGGACGGATGCAGTCCTCGAGAGTGACTGGAGTGGACCGGACGGATGCGGCGGACCAGGAGGGCTGGACTGGGCTACCGTCCGGAAATAAGAAATAAGGTGCGGTCGCTAAGGCGTGCTATGCATGGCCGGGCCGCACCACAGGAAAAGTAAGAAGGTGCGGTCTGAAAGCAAATGCCAGGCCGCACCACAGAATTGTACCCCTGAAATAAATATAGCCTCAGAACTGATGTAAAAAAATTGTAAATAAAGATTTTAATTGGCGGCAGCGGCATACATAAACCCCATATGTTGAACCCGCTGCCGCCAAAAACCCCGTATGCCTGAAAAGGTAGGAAGGGGAAAAAAAAAAAAAAAAAAAAAAAAAAAGTCGGAAATTTCGTGTGGTCGGGAAAAAATTCCGGAATAAGTCGGGAATTTACAAAAAATCTGTGAAAGTCGGGAAAAAACCGTAATTAATGCAAAAATTTTCAGAATTTTTTTAGTCTTTGCTTAATATGTCAGTTAAGGAAGCGTCTGATTGGTATAGTCACTTGTAAAAGTACATACTTTTAAAGTAAACTAAATTTGCTACAATATGAGGTGAGTTAGCTCTATATAGCCATTGGTTTCCAAGATCCAGGGATATTATCTTCGAAAAGAGGCCATATTTTTCTAAAAAGTTATATTTTTTCGATAGGATCACTTATTTTGTGAAATATCTTCTAAAATACGCATCCCACATCAAATATTATGAAGTTGTAGAAAATTTAATCAACTTTCATTTGAAACCAGACTGGTACCTAAGGGCCCAGCGGTTCTCTGAAATACGGCAGATAACAAAAAACAGTCATAAGTGGGTTCTGGGAGAAAATACTGTTCTCACGTCTTTTTATGGTTTATTTATCAAACAATCAAAATTTATTTATTTTTGTTATTGTTAAATAGTTAATTGATGAAAAAGAAAAAGATAATATATCCATCGGGAATTACGTCATCGAACCTTGTTTTATTTACCTACATTCTAAAATGCTTGAAAGAACATCATATATATATGTCTTATACCTCAGGTTATCGCATCAGGTTTGGGTGGAGAGAGGGAAAGGGTTGAAAATTGAAAGTTCACAGCCGTTTGATCAAATAACTTTGAATCCATTACTTTTATTACATTTTGTGTTATTGTTATATTATTAAAACAAATCAAATTTACAAAAATATTAATCCTATGCATTTTTTTTCTTAGATCAATAGTTTTAAAGTTGTAGGGGAGGGAAAGATTGAAGAGATTGGCTGACTTGCAGTGAGTTGCACTACTCAGCAAAAACGTGTTTTTCTGTACTTTTTTGACTTTAGCTCTGAAACTATTTCTCCAATTAAAAATTAATTTAGTTTGTCCAAACGCTGGTTAAATTTACTATCCATGTATGAAATTTCGACCTAATTCCGTAAAACACTCATGCCAGCACACTGAGAAACCCGTTCAGTTTAGTCCAGTCAATAACCATGTTGTAGAGTGCATGAAGTATGCGATAATTTTTTACTTCAGGGCTTTGTTAGGGAGTTGTTAGAAGATACTAAAAGTCCCCAACCCTGGGGGCAGGAGGAGAGCATTACGGTGGGGAGGAGGGGAGAAGGTCCCATTTTTTGGGTTTTCCAATAATATTTCATAAACGGTGGACTCTATAATTTGAATAAAAACTTAAGCTTATTAAATTTCGTACAAAATTGTTTCTATACATATTTGTCATACTTTTAACGGTTTTTGAAATACATGTTATTGAAAATAATTTTTGAAAAAAAAAAAATCATTTTCACGTCTCTTTTTGTCAAACATTTGCTTCTAGAAAAATAATCATAAACAACTTAATAGAGCATTAAATTTACTTTAATTGTATGCATCCCTTTGCTACTTTATTTTTAACTGGATCTATAGTTTAACATTTTTTACAGTTATAACTTTTATTTAAATTTTTACAAATCAAACAATAATAACAAAAATATTTAGGTGTACTAGGTAATTATAATTAAAAAGATAATTATATAATAAAGAAAAATAATCATTCAAAGTTTGTCATCTACACATTAAAGCAAACCAAATTTGATGCAATTTTTTTTTTTCTCAGTCAATAGTTTTATAGCTGTGGGGAAGGGAAAAATACAATATTTTGTCGAAAACTATAAAACATCACATTAAACTTACTTTTTAATAATATTACATTAAAATCAGTTCAGAGGTTTGACCACCAAAGATTGGCTAAGTTGCGGTAAGTAGCACACCATGAAAACACATTTGTGGGTACTCTTTTAGCTATAGCTCGAAAACTATTTGTCTGATCCAAAATTTCTTTATTTAATCTAAAAGCTGGTCAAATTTGCTAAGAGGCCTCTTATATGAAATGTGTTTTAAACCCCATGAAATACCTACTCCAGCATGCTGAGAATCAATCCCATGTTGTTATGAAAAGCATATTTTTTTTAGCACAGTTCTCGTAAATAGTTTCGAAGTTATAGCTAGAAATATACTGAAAAAAAAGTGGATTTCACAAGAGTATGGGGTTCTCAGTGTGCTGGCATAGGTATGCCCTGTATATACATGGGACTTGATCAAAATTTCATATATGAAGTCTCATAGTAAATTCAACTAGCTTTCAGATGGAAAAAAAAAAAAAAATTCTGATCGGACATATATTTTTGGAGTTATTTTATCTGACAACCTCGTAACTATTTTCAAACCAAATGGCAGTACTCGACATTGATGTGTTTCTTGAAATTTATCTAGAGTAATGTGAAATATTAAAAAAAATTGTTTTGTTTTTTATATTGTTTAACTGTGATATGTTAAGTAGCCAAGTATGCATTGATTGATTTGTTTTGATTATTATTGCAACAGCATTAAAATATCGATTGGCAAGAATTTCCAGAAATATTTTTGAAAAAATCAGGAATTTCTAGAAAAATTCTTGAAAAAGTCAGGAATATCTCGGGTATTTTGATAACTGAAATTGGTAGACACCATTTAAAAATATATATATTGAATGCTGGAAACACTGGAAATGTCATGCATGCCAATGACTCATAGTTGGATGATGTTAATAGAATGAAAAAATATGGTTGTATATATTTCAAAACTCTAAATACATTGTCTAAATGAAAATAAATAATAAATAAAAAATATAAATAATAATATATAAATAATATATGTAAGTGATTATCACTTATCTTACTAGTTTGCTATATAATACCTTCCATTAGGGATTCTACATAAAATGAATAAAATAATTAAACATTACCTCAAATTTGTTTGTAAAAAAAAACCAAAAAAAAAAAACCTTAGTTGGTAACCTGGCCAAGTAGGTTAAATTGTCTTTTATGCATGCACTGATTTATTATTTTCTTCTAATTCCTTCTCCATTCCCTGTACTTGAGCGATAATTGTTGGATCACAATTTCAGATGACCACATGTGCACCTGCACTTCCTGTTCCCTCCAAAAACTGTCTCACCCCATCTCCTTTCTTTTTTATATTACCAATTAATTTATTTTATGATAATTTTATCATAATATGAAACAAGTTAATTTCATCTTACATTTATTTAAACACCACAACTTGTATTTAATTATTCAAGTTGTGGTGTGCAAACAAACACAAATAAATTCTTTAGGGTGATATAACTTTCTTTCTCACTTTATTGCTTCAATATATCTATATTTTAAAAAATAGTTCATTGATACATTTATCAGTAAAATATATGTACCGAAATATAGTTTTACAAATTATCATCATTTTGGATATTTTGCAATATCCCTTGGATATTATGCACATTTCCTGTGAATATGGACAAAAATGTCCTAAAAAGTTTTAGACCACTTACAGATATTTGCTCCAGATTCAAATTTGTGTCTAAATTCAATGTTTACTGTTTTAATTACAAATGGTTTCCTAATCTCCCCCAAACTTAATGTTTGGTTTTGCCCTTAAAAGTTAAATTTAGTTTAATTAAATTTACCGATTTCTGATTTAATTCATATTCCCTTAGTATCCGAACAAGTGTTGTGGTGGACAAATAAACACTATGATTTTTGAAATCCACAGTGAAGACTAATTCTCTTTGATCTAATCATGAACTACCTCAAAATTAATCTATTTAACAGAATTCTCGAAAAAAGATTTGTATGTCCCCATTAGTTATGAACTTCCTCTATAACTGTTTTTTTATTATCCATTTTTGAACCTTTTATATGTAGTGTATGCATTAGAGTTATTCTTCTTTCTTTTGGTATTTTCCCACTAAGTAATTCTGTCATTTTAGCCATGTTTTCTTCTTGTGTGCATTTCTACATTTCAGCTATTATTCCATCTTCCCCTGCTGCTTTGTCTATCCTCTAATGAGCATACAATCTTTATTAGTATTTTAATGTTTTAAGATGAAGAAAAAAATAAATATGATCCCACAACTACAGAAGGATTGGAGAATATTATCAACTTGGTCTCTCATCATTATTTTTCTGAATGGAAAAAGCAGAAAGAGGGCGAAAGAAGTAAAATTGTGCTAACCAAAAGAAAAATTGATGCATGGAAGGAGCCAGTTACTCTTTTGAATATTCCTTGGAAACAATTACAGATAATTATAAAGAGAAGGTATGTTAATCAGTTAATGTGGACACATAAATTTTATTGAGAGCTAATTCTTGTTATTTTCTATATATTATAACATGTTTGCCTAGTTTAAATTATTCTATCTTATTTATTTTATCTTTCCCATTAATAAGTATATCAGAAATAAACATTGTTCATTGTTATTCTACAATTTTATCTTTTTACAGAAAAGTTTGGAGTCATAATTTTCCTCAATTACTAAGCCTCAATGTGGTTCATGTTCTGATACACTATATTTCTAGTATTAAAAAAGTTACATGTTACTGTTTCTTAAGTTGATATTATGCTTCATATTACAAAGATATGTCTCCTATAACTCTAATATTATTATTAGGGCTGTGAATTATATGCAATAAAAACTGGAAAATATGCACATACATATGCAACTATCTTATATATATATATATTCTTTCTTTTAAGATTGCTGCACACATGCTCAATTGGGTTAATATTGGGACTTCTTGCTGGCCACTCTAAGTAACGGATACCTGTTGTGTTGAGGTACTCAGAAACACAAGTCGCCTTAAGTGGCCGGGCAGCATCATGCATAAGCAATGATTCAAGACCAATGAATGACATGTATAGCATTACACGATCTTGTAAAATCATTTCCACATACCTTGAAGCATTCAAGGCCCCTCCTTACATTGGTACCAACTCGGTACATGCCTTCCAAGAAATGCCACCCCAGAACATGATCGAGCTCACTCCAAAAAGCACAGTTTCTGACACACATCACTGACTGTACTCTTCTCCATACTCTCTCAGGGCCATCTGGACTGTTTAGAGCCACCCTCACCTCATCAGTGAATACAATCTATGCTTGGTTTTCCATTGCAAATCGTAGCCTCTGTTTACTGTGTTCTGAAACAGAGTAAGTAAGACAGTAAGAAGTGGCCCTTTCACAGTAGTATAGTAAAATAAGGGTTTACCAAAGAAAAAACTGCGGAACTTTTATTCTCAACGGATCTTTATGTTGTTTGGGGTGCTGAATCTGGATCTGAAGTTTGCTACCACGGCAACCATCGGCTTCATATTCAAAATCGCAAAAAAACCCGTTATTTTTGTTTTTTTTATCTATAACACGATAATGAAGCTTTTTTCATTTTATATATATATATATATGAAGTTATAATCAAGTCCCTTAGAATATGCCTCCCAGACTCCTAAAAACCCGTACTGTTGTTAAATCCATGGTTTCTGGCCCATTTTTCATTATAACTCTGAAATTATTTGTCCAATTCAAAATGTTTTTTCTCAATCTGAAAGGTGGTTAAATTTACAATTAGATCCTATATATGGAATTTTTATCAAAATTCTTGAAATACACAAGCTATCACGCTGAAAATCACTTACTTTTGTAAAATACATGTTTTTTTGGCACATTATTTGCAATAACTCCAAAACCATTTGTCCGATCCAAAATTTATCGGGATATGTAACTTATAATTAACACCATGAAATACCCACACAAGTCTACTGAACATGTCATAATTTACATATTTTGCCAAAACATACACATTTAGCGTGCTAGCTTGCATTATTAGATAATAAATTTAAGGGGCTATTGAACCCTGGTGTCTTTATTTTGAAAAGTAATTTTTTTTTTTTTTTTACAGAAAATGTTTTGTAACTTACTGATTAGTGTCCATAGGTACCTACCCCTTTGTACCTGTGGACACTAGTGGTTGTACCAATGGACATTCATTTCTTCATAGGTTTATAGGGATAATTGAAATGATATTTAGAGAAACACATCAGCAATAATTTTTTATAACATGTACTAAACAAAATAGAATATTTAAACAAGAATAAGTCGACTAGAAAGGTGACAACAAAAAATTTAGCGTATGAAAGTAAATAGAAACTTAACTTATTATTAAACCTTTTAACAAAAATAAATCTTGTATGTACCTATAGTTATTATTAACGAGTGGCACAGACATTTTTATGGAAAAAATCGAATCATTAGAGATCGCATCCATGAAAAGATGTAGGAAAATGTAATTGTTTACATAATCTCCCTGTGCCAGTTATATAAGATGGCAGTGGTAATTTTCTTTTGATATCTCTTATTTCAATTTCATACTCAGTAGCGATGTCCGGAAGAATAAATGTTGAGGTTCTATCATTCAATGAAATTTTCTTCAAGTAGCAAATGTTGAACGTGAACAAGTCTACTTTTCCTTTGATAAAAACTTTATAATGCTTTACAACACAAAACATAGCTACCAACATACATTCTTTACCTTGTTCATAATCATTCATCAATTCATCCAAGAAATTACAATCTTCGCTTGATGGATCAGCCAAGATCACATTTGTGAACTCACTTTCTTCACTTTTTCTTAAAAAAAAAAAAAAAAAAAAAGGTTATACGAATAGTAGGTATCCAGATTTAGGTATTTTATATCACTTGGAATGCCTACAAACTTTTCCGCAATATTCATAATTGAAATAATGAATTAATAAACAAAGAGAAAAATCTGCTGTACCTGTGGACACTTTAATTATCTGTCCATAGGTTCAGCTGGCAATGGTGTCCACAGGAACAACTGAACGCCATGTTGTGTGAAAAGCTCTGTTTCACAAAACCCGTAAATGATAACTGATATGAAAACATATGGAGTTATGATATATTTATCGGACAACCCAATGAAATATTACTGTCTAGAAAATTTCTAAGTGTAGGTCTTAGAAAAATTAAAGTCAGGTGGTTGGATTGTTCAGGATTTGGAAGAAAAAAACTTAAAAATAATAATTTCTACTAAACTATTGATCTGACAATTTTGAAAACACGTGCAACTACATGGAGATGCTTGCAACACTACCAATCTAACAATATCAATTTCCCTCCTCCCACTCTCTCTTAATTACAAATGTCTACAGGTACAACTGTGCTTTAGGTACAGCACCTTCCACTACTAGTTCCAGCTACAATTAATATTTGAAGACTTTCTTCGAAAAAAGCTTCATTATCGTGTTATAGATAAAAAAACAAAAATAACGGGTTTTTTTTGTGATTTTGAATATGAAGCCGATGGTTGCCGTGGTAGCAAACTTCAGATTCGGATTCAGCACCCCAAAAAACATAAAGATCCGTTGAGAATAAAAGATCCACCCACAGTTTTTTCTTGAAAACAGCCTTTTGGAGCCTTATTTTACTGGACTACAGGCCTTCTGGATGAATGGTTTGCCCCTCTCAAGGCCTTTTCACACTAGAGGGGATGCTCGTGTGACGCTCGCACTCCACTCCCCATGCTCCAGATTTAGTTAGTTAAAAACAACGTACATGTACAGATCAGCGCTCACGCTACGCTCACACGACACTCCGGAGTGCGGCATTTTCTGTCTCTCGAAATGTCCAAAAGTGAAAATATGGATGAAACACTATCGAACTGGTGCGGGCAAAGCCTGTAATTTAAGACTCAAGTGACATGATGTATTTTGACTCTTCCCACAAAAAAAAAAAGAATAATTGCTTAATAAAGAGGAACCAGCTGAAATCAAAAAGTACCCAATTGAGTCGGTGACGGAAACAGTCAAAACATTTTCTCCAATCGATGAGCACCATATAAAAATACAAATTTCTAACATGGTTTCACAGATGGATATGAAATATTTGATTTCTCATCCCCCTACCAACAGCCTTCACAACAAAACATTCAACCAATTCATTCCATTTCACATCCTAGTTCAACTTGTTCTTCATATGTTTTTAATTATTCTCCGAATGAATTTAACTAGATTTACTGTATTCATTTTTTTTTTTTTTGTTTATAATGTGCATTAAAAAAAAATTAAATAAAATTTATAATTAATGTAAAGTCAAAAAATATTACTTACCTCAAACTTACCGCCAGTTTCTCTCTAGGTGAAATAGCAGCTCGAAAAGTGGTATTCTGTTTTTTCAAATCCCTCTCAATTTTTGACAGAAGAATTTCAAAACTTTTTTATTTTTTTTTTCCCCGGCTATGGTGGCACCTCAGCCTTGAGGCTCATTGTGCCTATGCCGTTTATCCTGTACTATTTTTAGTACAGTCCTAGTGTTTTCATGTACCCTATAATCCTAATAGGGTCTATGTCCACACTCGGATCTAGGATTATTTCTTCCCCAAAATGAAGAAACCTCCTCCTTGCCAGAATATCGCATTTGCATATAATGTGGTAAGGCGTTTCATCCTCCCTGTTGCAGAATCTGCAGTTCGATGAGGTCTTGATTTTCATTATGCAGAGATGTTTGTTTAATCTGCAATGCCCTGTATACATTTCTGTCAGGTATTTGAGCTTGGCTCTGTCAAGATTAAGAAGTTGTGTACTTCTTTTCTTGCAGTGCCCTCCCAGAAACAGTTTTGACTGTCTCAGTTGTTCCATTTGCCAGTTCTGAGAGGTGATTCTGTTATAGAGCCTTGCAATTTCACTTTTCACAAGGCTCCAGGCTATACCACAGATAGGTTCAGGAGCAGTGGGATTGCTGTCCGAACCTTGTCTGGCCAGTTCATCAGCCTTCTCATTATCTGTTATGTTCGAGTGTCCCTTCACCCATTCTACCCAGATTCTGTTATCAACAGCTAGCCTGTTGAGGTATAGTTTACAATCCTCAACAAGCTTGGATCTGGTTATAACATTCCTCAGAGCCCCCAGGGCAGCTTTCTTTTGACATCCTGAAGTATTGGAAGAACTGAGTTTCGTCATCGACTAATTTCCAAAACAATGTGTGATATTCTACTTTGTCAGGTCTTGATAACAAAAGAGGGTGCACCCACATTCTTCTCTTTTTAGGTTTTCTTTCATCCTCATCTAATAGCAACGTCATAAGAACTAGCTGTTCGTCAGTAAAATGGACAGACATTGATGAATGTTTTTAACCTGTTGGTATACGAGGAACGTTGTTGGAACGCCGTAGTGTGAAAGATAAGAGTGCGAGTCGAGTGTGAACATGCCTGGAGCGAGAGCATCACGTTGCCTATAGTGTGAAATGGCCTTCAGTCTTCTTCTAACAGTAGACTCTGAGATCGCTATCCTTCGAACACCAGCAATCAAGTTTTTAATGAGTGAAGCTGTTGAAATGCGTTTTCTGAGCGCTTGCATTTTCATAAAACAGTCAACGGGATAAGTGACTCTCGGACGCCCTGAATTTGGTCGTCTCGACTGGCTCCCTGTCTCTCTGTACCTTTTAATGGCCCTTGAAACAGTAGATAAATGAAATCCAAGGTGATTAGCTATGTTTCACAAAGATCTTCCTTCTTCGTAAAGAGTTATTATTCTCACTGAATAATCGCGGCTTAAACGACTCATTATCACTTGAATAAAACAATAATAATGAAATAAGAAAGAAACTGATGTACGGGGCAAAGTAAAGGTAAATACAGATTGAGAGAGGAAGTGTAATCAATCCAGAAATACATTTAATCCTTCGTTTGTTGACAAATAGTGAGTTACAAAGGGGTGAATAATCCCCACTATCTCTAATGAGATAATTTGATATAATCCTATTACAAGAAGTGAAATAAATCGTGGAGTGGGCTCGAAAAATCTAAATTTATAGGTTAGGATTGATGAATTAATTCTTCTATACCATCATGCGTTCCTCAAGTAAATTTATAGGTGTTGCAATTTTTTTGACTGGTAGTGTATGTGTATATATATAAATATATATATATATATATATATATATATATATATATATATATATATATATATATATATATTTTATGTATATATGGCCTCCAATATGCAGTTTTTTAATTTTCTAAATGCAACTACCTTATATGTTATATATATATATATATATATATATATATATATATATATATATATATATATATATATATATATATATATGTGTGTGTTTATATATTTTTTTTTTTTTTAATTGTTTCCCTTCCATAGTAACCCTATGGAAAGGTCGTTTATTTTGATATTTTTACAGGTTCCATGCATATTTGCATAATTAATTGTAATTAACAGGTGTGATATTATTTTTAATTAAGATGAATTACAATTGTAAAAGTTCTATATAGAAATTAGAACAAACAGGGAAAAAAAAAAAAAAAAAAAAAAAAAAAAAAAAAAAAAAAAAAAAAAAAAAAAAAAAAAAAAAAAAAAAAAAAAAAAAAAAAAAAAAAAAAAAAAAGAGTAGACAAGTTGATTTTCTGATGTGTCTTCAGGTATTTTTCTTAGATTTTGATAAGGGGTGGTCTTCTTTCTTCATGAATGAGGTCCAATTGATGTAGCGAATTTCACTAAATGTTTCTTATATTTTTTATATAGTTTTGCTTCCTGAGAAGGCCATGTGTCCCCATTCATCAGTACTGTCTTTATCAGTAAATATCTGTTGTGTTCGTAAAGGGTGCAGTTGTATAGTAAATGATGAAATGTTTGTGGAGTCTGTCCGTTGCATTCACATGTGTCTGTGTTTTTGATGTGAAATCGTTTCAAGTAATGATTGGTTTGTCCATGTTCCGTTAGCAGTTGTGTAAATTTGTGATGTGTACTTTTTGGTGTATCGTGATTTTGTAGTGTGATGTTTGGATGTATTTGTGCAAGGGTCGTCCTTTTGTTGAGTTGTTCCAAAGTTTGTCCCATTCAGTAAGTGAGTCTGTTTTAATATGTTGCTTAATAAATGAGATAGAAATGCGATTGTAATCTATAGCTAGTTCTGAATCGTGAGCAGCTGTCTTTGCCAGTAAATCTGCCCGCTCGTTCCTTTCGATTCCACTATGGCCTTTGACCCAGATCAATTTAGTTGGTGTTCCACGGTTCATTAGTTCAATCAAATTTGTCTTGAGTTGATGTGTCAGTGGGTCGTTGGATTTGGGGTTATTAGTTGAGTCTATTAATGTCTTTTTGTCCGTGCAAATGGTGTATTTGTGTTGAGCAATGTACGTTTGTCTTAGAATATATTCTGTGGCCTTAACTACAGCTAATTTCTCTGCCTGATTATTAGAGCAGTTATGGCCTAGTCTGTATTGTTCATCTATATGTATGTATATGTATATATGTATGTATGTATGTATGTATGTATATATATATATATATATATATATATATATATATATATATATATATATATCTGTGTATGTACATATACATACACATATATATGTGGCAGAATCTACGAGGAGCAACATGAGGATATAAATGTTGAATTGATTGTATTATAAATTAGTAGGCCCTTCAGGCATATTTCCAAATTAGTGTTTATTATGAACTAAATGTTTGGCCCTTCAGGCAATTAGTATAATGTTTATCATCAAATATAACTTTAAACCCTTCAGGTAAAATATGTTTATAAATTTAAATTGTAAAGAGAAATGTATAATGGTTGAAACACACTTGTGAACCCACCTGAGACCTGAAATTGAGTATTCTAATGTTTTATTTGATTAACTTGTGTTTTTATTTAAAATAGAACTTTGTGAATGATAAATTTTCTTATATTTTCACCTATTATTAACTTCAAATCTAACTTTTACTGTCGCTTATTTGAACATGATAATCGTAAATTATTTAAAATCGCAACTATATATATATAACATATAAGGTATATATAATTAGTATTAATTATTAGGGTATGTCAGCTTGAACTAAAGTATAACATAAATCTGTGTCAAAACTTTTCTGATCTAGTGGCAGCTTGTCTACCAATAGATTTTCTTTTTCAAATTTTGACTTATTACCTTTGCTTTAATTTGTGCTTTGCTGTTTTTTATGTGCTGTGTTACTAAAGACTGTGAAGTAGTTTGTTTGTTTATTTCGTTTAACGTCACTTTATGCTGCTATGGCTAATCGGACGATGCTACGGTGGAAGTCCTAAATTTTGCCTATCCAGGTATAATTAGGATAGGGATCTTTAACGAGTACCTGTCATCGCACATGCTCGGGACCCCCATTTTTCGTCCCTTCCGAAGGACGGCATAGCTAAGGATTTTTTACTCCCTTTAAAAAATCCTAAGGTCATCTGCCGGGCTGCGAACCCGCGATCTTGGGTATAGTAGGTTGCTATGCTAACCACTACACCACAGGTGACCCATACTGTGAAGTAGTTGATAGAACATTATCAAAATAAAACTCAATAAAAAATTAATGACTTAATTGCCACTTGGAATTTGGAATTTTTTTGAACCTTCCATTAGTCGCCTCATCCTGTGAGGTGCATGATAAAATTATTTTGGCTGCATCTTGACCATAGCGAGCTAGTGGGGGGCAAGACTCCAGGTTTGCTTTTACCAGTGTTCCCTTCATGTGTTAGCACCTAATCCAATTCCACCCTGAACTTTTCTGGTCCACAGCATATCAAAACACCTGGGAGGTGCAAGGGCATTAACACATAAATTTTTCCTTTTTTTTTTTTTGTTGGTTATTGTCTCATTGTCTTTTATATGTTTTTTATTACTCAGATACAGATTTTCATAAATTTTTTTTAATGAAATATATTGCAAATAATCTTCAAGATAATTCAAGATAAGTAAATGTGATTGAAAGTTTGTGCGAAGGGATGAATCTGTGTCTGAAAAAACAGGAACTCATTCGTTATGCGGAAAAAAAGAATAGGAGGAATTCTGATAGTTATTTTTCATTTGTTTTTTAATTTCATTTTTTTGTTTGCTCAGAACAAAAAAATTCAAAAGTCAAACCCTGATATGCCACATATGCAGATAAATATTTTGAATTCCAGTTTGAAATATGTAAAAATATGCATTTATGGAAAAATATGTTAAATTAAATAACTTAAATTGATTCCAAATGCCTCAAAACATATACATTTTGATTATATTAGATGTTTTAGTTGGCGAGGAGAAATATGCTAATTCATATATGTTATGAACCTCTAGTTACTATATTTCTAGGGTAAGAAGCCTGCTCCATCCATAATTTTGGATTTATTAAAATATGTTTTTAGATTATTTTCAAAAGCAAAAAATGGATTGGTTCTTGAAAACCTTGTAAGCAAATTTTTTTTGGATCCTGTTTCAATGTTAATTGTACTGTTAGACATTTTTAATGCATTCACTCAAATATATGTTGTATGTCTATGCAATGATGCTGACAAACTTGAAACCGACGCAGGTAAATATTCTCTCTAATAAAATATAGTCCGGTTTGTATAACCAAAACTGAGATGTGAAACATGAGAATCTAGATACTAGATAAAAAAAAATGCCTACTGGGGAATGCAAGTGAAAAAAAAAAAAAAAAGAAAAGAAAAAAAAAAAAAAATTAATTCACACTTAGTTATTTGGTAACTTAATTAATCCCAAAACACTTGGCCCATATATACATAAGTGGGCCTTTAGATTCTCATTTTTTAATTACTGATTTTAAAGGATAACTGTTAATATCTTTAATTTTTCTTTAAAATAATGCAATTATTTGTTTATTCGACCTTATTATGTTTTTAATTTTAGTTAACAGTAATCCAGATCTCAATGTTATTCAAGCATTTAGTGATCTTCGGTATTTAGAGTTTTTTTCATTGCAAGAAACTGTTAGAGAAAAAATGGCTGGAGAATTGAAAAAAATTTTTAAAATAAATACAACTCCCAAAAAGGAAGATAATATAGATGTTTCTACTGAAACTAAGAAAGATATGCGACTGAAGAGAAATAAAAGCGTAAAGATTCAGGTTTTTATTTATTTTTTTATTTTATGGAATAAAGTGATTGTAAGAACAATTTAGAATTTAAGAACCATATTAAGAACTTGTGAGAAGTTTTCCTTCATAAGGAACTTCATAAATATCTATTTTGACAAATAGTTATATTAAAAAATAGATTGAAAATAGTTGCTGGCAATAAACCTTCGAATCTCCTGAAGATAAAAATTTATGATCATTTAATAGATAGGTTGTAATAATCCATTTTGACAAGGGGATTAATCAAAAATAAAATATACAGTATCTCAAAAAATTATTATTGTTCAGTTGGTACATGAAATATCTGAGGGATATCTTAATCATCATCTATAAATGTAATAGTTCAAAAAAATCCCTCATATACCATCATGACAAATAATATTTTTTAGAATGTCTTTTACTAAATATATAATGACCTAGAAGCCTAGAAAATAAAATGAAATACCATTGAACTAATTTATTTTATATCTCAAATTTAAAAAATTGCATTGACCTAATTCTTGCTCCAAATTTTTTATTTTTGAGTGCAAATTTAATGAAAAATATAGCCATTTCATAGATTTTTGTTTAGGTTGATTCGATTCTAAAAAAAAGTTAGTAGATCCATCCCACTTGAAGAGGGAAAAAATTATATTTTTTGTTTTTATTGAATAAACGTTTTTCAATGCTTTTGAGGGTGCTGAATTAGTATCTGATGTCATTTTTTTTTGTTTAAAAAATCTATAAAGGTTGTTTGTTGAAAAACTAATATTATTTTTAGAATCTAATTAACCTAAACCAAATCATGAAGCGACTATATTTTTTATTAAATTTGCACTCAAAAATAAAAATTTTGATGCAAGAATCATGTTGGTATCATTTTTTAAACCCTAGAAAACAATAAATTAGTTTAATACTATTTCATTTTTTTTCTCGGCTTCTAGAGAAAGATTTTTTTGCTTTGTCTCATTAGGCACTAAAATTATTTTTTCAAATAAGTTAATACACTGACTGTTAAAGCCCGATAGAGGGATTTTTATTGTTTCAATTTTATTTGCAGCATCAATAGCGAGAATAAAATTTTTTATAATAATAATAAACTATATAATTACCAGCTGTTCTGTATGCCTCCGAGTGCCTTGTAATGGCCAGGAAGGGCCCACTCAGGAAGCTGGAGATCAAGGAGAGGAAAATCCGGAGGAGAATACTAGGACCAGTCAAGGAAGAGAATGGCACCTACAGGATACAGCACAATGATGAGCTGTAAAAACACCAGGAGGATATCATGACATGCATAAGGAAAAGGCGACTGGCATTTTATGTACACCTGACCTGCATGAATCCCAAAAGATTAACAAACAGGATATTTACTGTGGCAGGTAGAGGCAAGGCTTACAAGAACAAGTGGATAACATCGGTGAAGACAGATCTGGAACAACTAGGGATCCCACAACATAAAACACAAAACCGTCTGCAGTTCCGACAAGCTGTCCGACTAGGAGTTTTCCCAGTGCCCTTACCAATAAGAAGACCACAGAGACCAAATGGACAGAGGAGAGAAAGCTGGCTCATAGTCAGAAAATGAAAGAATTCTGGAAGAGAAAGAAGATCCTTACTGAAAAGTAGCTACTAGCCCGTGGTCCTTAGAAGGCCTAAAAAAAAAATAATAAATAAAAAATAAAATTAATAATAGGGATTTTTTTCTGTTTATTCAATATTTTCATTATTTGGGAAGGATTTTCTGTTTATTGTTTTTTTAATTAATTTTTTTTCACCACATTTATATATTAACTCTAAATTACATTAATTTTTTATTATTAGTATTTTCTCTCTCTTTTATTTGTTTTCATCGTTTGGCTTACAATAGTTTAACCTGCACTCACCCGCGCCGGTGATTGTTTTCAGTAGTGAAAAGCCTCCCATCCAACACTGACAATTTCAAGTCATTAACTTATTTGATAAAATGTCAGTACCTAAGCAAAAAAATTGACATTTACTTAAGACCATGTTTTTGGACTAAGTGTTCCACTTGTAATCCTATGAAATATTCAATAGGTAAGATTTTGTTATAAGCATTTTTGTATTTTATTAAATTAAGTTTATTGAATGATCCTCTTGCAACTCAACATAGTAATCATTGTCATTTGGCTAGTTCTTGCTTTGTGATTATTTATAGTCATGAACTAAAAGAACTGTTTGTATTAATTAAATATAATTATAATAGACAAATAAGTTACAACGTATTTCTTAATATATATTTAAACTATTTGTAAAGAACTTGAGAATGTTCAAAGAGTAATTAAGAGTATTCGTTTTTTTTATGTCCATCATGTTTTTAACTCAGAGATCCTTCAGTTTATTTTTAATTTTACTGATTATTATTTTTTTTTTTTTCAGCAACCAAAGTGGACAATAAATAAACAGACTAAAGGACTCAAGGAGGATAGTAAAAATGCTAATAAATCAATAACATCTATTGATAAAAAAAAAGGTGAATCATTTGTTAAAAAACAAGACAGAACCTCAAAATTGAAAATCAAAGTTCCAGATCAACTTGCACCAGGTTTCTATTGTAAAATTGTTGAAATTTCTCTAGCTTATTTAATTATTATTGATTTACAATTTCCCTAATGTTCAGGACTTACTAAAATTGTTTTTTATAAATTAAATACGGCCACTTGTAACCGCAGAATAACAAAACTTCAAAAAATAAAATAAAATAAAAATAAAAAAGCCCAATTTATTTGAGAATGACCCTTATGAATATTATACTTTATTTAATTTCACTTCTTTCTTGGCTTGACTGCTCATTATTAAACCTAGTTGTCAAACTGGAACTTAAATTGAAATTAATGCTGATACCTACCGGGTACATGTATATAACTAGTTTCAAGGTGTTGCAGCTAAATTTTTAGGAGTCCATTACTTATTTACTGTTTGGGTCTTATATCTAATAATCAGAGATGTCAACCAAATACTGGTGGTTAGTGTCTGCTACTGTGTGGAATTAGACTCTTGAACTGGTCAAAAGTTTTTAAAAACTTACAGATTTAAGTTCGCTAACTCTTGAAACTTATTATATTTTAAAAATATTAGTTATATATTTAATTTTAGTATTTTTCTTCGCGTTTGTTTGAGAGGTGTGATTGTTGTAAAAATATTAGCATTCATGGCCAACAATGAGTTAAGTGAGTTATTTCTACTTTAGCACACTTTCTGAAACAGTATGGTGTCTATGCTAACAGGTTAAAAAAATTATTTGTATGATGTTGATTAGAATTATGGCTCATTGCTATTATTGCCATTTTAATTTATTCCAATGATTTCTTCAAGGGATCCCTATTATTATAAATGAATACTTAGAGAATTTGAAAAAAATCCAACTCTTTATGGAAGCTCGTGGTAGCAAAGAGGTAATTATATAATTTCATAATAATGTTATGAATTAATTACTTATTTCTAAAATTGAATTTAATTAGTAGTTCTTATAATAATTTAACTTTAGCTAAATTTCACTCTACCTGTGTATTCACTTTCCACTGCTTTTACGTTAACAGATAATTAAAGTTGCCCCAAATAACATACAATTTTTTATTTGAAATCCCTGACAGAAGAGATGGCCCTCCCGGTCGTCTCTCCAGCCTTCTTTGGTATACCACTAATTTTAAGGGAGTTTGAGATCTGGTCTGCTTGGCCTGATAAACATCTTTTCTGTCTCTTCAGTTTTGTTTTCGTATTAAAGAATCAGTTAAGCCATGGGCCACATCTGTTCAATCCACCTGTAGAGAGGAAGTAACTTAGTGACAATTGGGGATATGTCTCACTAATCTCACCCTCTCATATCTGATAACTAAACAGCCATTGCCAAGATGTCAATACTGTCAATATTAAATAACCACAGTTAAACATATATTGCAGGAATACCCCTTTTATATACTACAATTAGATAAAGAATTCAGGACTTACACCAGATGTTAACAAAATTCTTATCAATAATGAATATACTTTTAAAAAAATATTTATTTTAAAAAGTTTAGGATATATATATATATAAGTTTGGACACATTCAATAATTTTAGAAAATATTTTACTTGCAGCCCAGTTTCTTAAAAAAAATAATAAAGTAGTTGATAGTTAAATAGGGCATCGATGCCATCATCATGCTAGAAGAAAGCTGAGAAGCTTAGCTCCTTAGCTAACTAGCTCTGATTATTGAATGAGTGAGAAGGCTGTCTCAAGAAAATTAGTGATAGTCCAGTAAAATAAGGCTCCAAAACTCCATTTTCAAGAAAAAACTGCCGAACTTTTATTCTCAATGGATCTTCATATTTTTTGGGGTGCTGAATCCGAATCTGAAGTTTGCTACCACCGCAGATGTCGGCTCATACCCAAAATTGCTAAAAACCGCCCAAAATACCGATGATTTTCGGTATTTTACCTATAACACGAAAACTAAGCATAACTCCAAAACTATTTGTCCGAGTCTGGCTAGAGACGGCAACCCATATACATTATCTCTATATATCAACTCATCTAAAAGTGTTTTTTTTTCAAATTAGTTTATTATTTTTTTTTACCTTAATCAGAACTATATAATTATCATCTTACTACTGTGAATTATTATTATTTATTTTCTCCGTATTACCGAATAATTATCAAGAAAACAACTATATCAATTTCGCTCTACGGTTCTCGTTATTTCGCTTTTCAATTATTTTTTATTATTTTCTTTGATTCTTGAAAAATTTAAATATCTTTTGTTGTTTCTATTATTATTCATTTTTATTTTTATACTCTCACATTCTTATTTTTACATTTAATACTTTCCTTCATATTTTAATAGTATCTAATTTTTCCCTAATGTTATTTCTCTTTCATACTAGATCTCTTAATTGGAATCTTACCAATTATCTGAAAGCCTGCGTCTTCCTATCAAATTCCTTCCTTTTCCTCATATCCTCAAAATGACCGATGCCCTAACTACCTGTCACATAAATGCCCTGTAAAACTGTCTATCTCCTGTATGTGATAGTTTACTGCCCAACCCATGTTCCTTTTGACCCATCTTTTGAAACTTCCCTGTATAACTACGTTCCCTTTTATGCTAATGTCATTATTTCCGGGAACCGGAATTCTAATTTCCTTTCTGACTCACATGATAACTTTTTCCTAGAAAACCTTTTTTTTTTCCCTACATCTCTTTGTCGTTCCATTCTCTCCTACCCACCATACTTCCTCCTCCGATACTTGGCTTGATCTATTCATCATTGATTTGGCAGAAAACCTCCTCTCTTCTACAGTTACCTTTTCCTTTCCTTTCTTCTCATGATCTGATTCAAATATCGTACAATACTCTAGCACCTCCATTCCTTCTGAAAACTATTGCATTCCGCAATATAGAATCCTTAACATGTGAGAAGATCCTTCCAGACCTTGAAGCACAGAACTGGGCTGAAATTTACTCCTCCTCCTTGATTGATTCCATGGTAAACATCTTCACCACTAACCTCGTAAATATCCTTGATATCCACGCAACCCTCAAATCCTTCTCAGTTCCCCGTCGCCCTGCTCCTTGGATAACTTCAGAAATAAAGCAGCTCCAAAGAAATCGAGATGCAGCCTGAAGACGCTTCAGACGCACGAGGATGACTGATGACTACCATAGGTTCAAGACGCTTCGTAATTCAACACAAGCCTCGATTTGTTGAGCAAAATCCAATTATTACCATGAAGCCCTCTCCTCTGCTCCTGATCCCAAATCGAAATGGCATATCCTCCATAAACTTTCACTTTGTGATTCCCATGTATCCTCATCTACCTATCCTGTATATCCTGATGAATTAAATTGATTTTTTTGTTTCCACCTTTTCTCCTGATTATCTTCATCCTTCCTCTTATTTAACCCCAGCTCCTACATTCAATGATTCTAATTTTTATTTTTCCCATATCTCCCCCTCTAAACTTATTTCCTCCATAATGAAATCCCATTCCAATTCTGCGGGCGCAGATGATATTCCTACTAAACTGATAAAACTATGTATACCTGAAATCATTTATATCAGTCCTCCTATTCATTTATAATTTTCCCCTCCAAAATTCAGTTTTCCCAAACTCATGGAAAAAAGCATTGATTCATACTATAAATAAAACATTAAATCCTATATCTCCAAATGACTATCACCCTATCTCCATCTTGCCTAATCTTTCTAAGCCCTTGGAAAGATTAGTTCAATCTCAAATTTCCAAAATCCTTAAAGAATCCAACCTCTTCGGCCCCCTTCAATCTGGTTTTTGTGGCGGCTACTCCACCCAGTCTGCTCTCCTAAAAATCACAAATGACATATTTACCGCAATAGATAATTTAATTTATTTATACCTGTACTTATCTGTTATTCTTAAGGGACTTGTCCCAGGATAAAATTATTTTTCTGTTCTATTCTATTCTATTCCGACTTAAAATTTCTTTTTTTTAATCTAAAACCTGGTCAAATTTAGTATAAGACTTTATATGTGAAGTTTTAATCGGGTCATGTGAAATACACATGCCAGAATGCTAAACATCCCGTACTTTTTAAAATACACTTTTTTTAGGTAAATTGTTTGCTATAACTCCCAAACTATTAGCTCAATCTAAAATTTCATTTTTTCATCTTAAAGCTGGTTAAATTTACTATTAGATCACACACACACACACACATATATATATATATATATATATATATATATATATATATATATATATATATATATATATATATATATATGTAATTTGTATTAAATCCCGTGAAACACCCATGCTATTGGGTTGTTTCACATGAAATGTCCGTTTTCAAGGTTAAGGGATTTTAGTAAAAATACAATATGAAAACAGTATAATTTTATTCGAAGTATTTACCTTCTTTTTCTACACATTTTTCCCAATGTGACAACTTTTTTATCCCGGATTTGAAAAACTCTGAGCTTTGAAGTGAAACAAAATCTGAAAACGCACTTTTGATTTCAGCATCATTTGCAAAAATTTTTCCTCTGCAGAAGTTGTCTAAATTCCTGAAAAGGTGATAATCTGTTGGAGACAAGTCGGGAGAATATGGTGGGTGCGGAAGAACTTCGTACCCCAGCTCTTTCAATTTATGCATGGTAAGTTTTGAAGCGTGGGGTCTAGCGTTGTCGTGTAGGAGTATAGGGCCCTTCCGATTTACCAATCCAGGTTGTTTTTTCAATAAAGTTGTAGAGGTAATGGTCTCACCTCTAGGCAAAAAGGAATAATGTATGATTCCAGCCATGGACCACCATACTGTAACCATCAATTTTTTCGGGTGCAAATTTGGTTTTGGCATTTGTCCTGGGCTTTCGTCAATGTCTAACTACTGCCCTGACCGACGCTGATTGTCATAAGCAATCCAGCTGCCGAACGACCTAGTTTAAACTCATAAAAAAATATTACACGAAAATCGCGTGTTCCATGTTCATATTTGAAGGTATACTAAACAGTGTGTAATTGATTGGGAAGCTAATGTTTATAAAAGAAAAGTAGAGGATTAGTAACTGCTTGATATGATATGTGAACTTTGGAAGTAAACAACAGAGACTCGCAAGATCCTCTATGTATTTCAAATATTATAAAATCGGACATTTCATGTGAAACAACCCAATAGTATGCTAAAATTAAATATTAAGGCAAAATATGACAATTATGACATGTTCCGTGGGCTGTCATGGGTATTTCACTGGATTTAATATAAATTACATATATATATGATCTAATAGTAAATTTAACCAGCTTTATGATGAAAAAATTAAATTTTTGATCGAACAAATAGTTTTGGAGTTATAACGAACAATGTGCCCAAAAAACGTGGATTTCATAAAAGTACGGGATGTTTAGCGTTCTGGCATGTGTATTTCAAGAGACCCGATTAAAACTTCATATATAGAGTCTGATAGTAAATTTGACCAGCTTTTAGATTAAAAAAAAAAAAAAATTGAATTGGACGAATAGTTTTGAGTTATAGACTAAAATGTGGGACTGACTGCCAGTTGGCCAATTTCTACAATTTTTCCCAAGACGATATCTTTGCGGTAAATGGTCAAGTTACAATTAATAATTTAAGAGTTTCTTCGAAAAATGCTTAGTTTTCGTGTTATAGGTAAAATACTGAAAATCATTGGTATTTTGGGCGGTTTTTTACGATTTTGGGTATGAAGCCGACGTCTGCAGTGGTAGCAAACTTCAGATTCGGATTCAGTACCCCAAAAAAATGTAAAGATCCGTTGAGAATAATTGTTTGGCAGTTTTTTCTTCAGCAAACCCTTATCTTACTGGACCATAAAGAAATGGGACTAAATAAATCAATTCAAATAAATTGATCTAAGGAGTAAGTTTTTTCTCTAGCTTCATATAGTTATACTGTCTGTTCTTGTATTTAGCTGAATTACAATTTTTGATGATGGTGCATAATATATAAACATAGTTATTAGTGTGTATTTTGTTTCTTTCAGAAAAACTTTATAAATAGTAAGCGTACTCGTTCTGGGACGAAGTTAGAAGGAACAAGTAGAGAAACGTTAAAAAAGAAAACTCAAGAAAGTGTCTTTCCGGTGATAAGTAAACACTCTCGTTCGATGTTACATTTTTGTGCTGAAAACACAACTGGGGAAATTTTTAAAAAGAAAGCTCGAGAAAGCGTAAGTATGAAGTTACTTCAATCAAATATTTTTATGATATAAACCTATAATTTTGCTGGTGTTTTAAATGAAAATTTATCAAGTGAGATTTGTACCTAAATAATAATGTAAATGAATAAATATAATTAAGAATCATAAGGTGCTCGTGAATAACAGAAAGAAATTTAAAGTCTAAGAGGATTCAATGACTGGTTTTTGAAGTTTTACCATTTTTACTCATGTTTTTTGTACATTTCAGTTATAACATTTAATTTTATATATTATTTGGAAGTTTTGTCTTAACATATATGCACCCTTCAGTTTTTTAGAATTAGAATAAAACCGAAATCAATGTATTTCAAGGGGAAATTCTAATTTTTAAAAAATATTAAGATGTCCTAGATTTTGGATTTTCCAAATCCTATTTTGAGTTCTTTTTTTATTTGCCAAGTTTGATAGTTTGAAAATTTGATCTTCTATGGGGAAGATTTGCTTCAGAAAATAAGGAATGTTTGATGCGAGAGAATAATAAATAGGAAAGGCTGACAGAAGGAAAGATATAGACTACCTTCATAAAATTCAAAGAAGGTTGAGTAAGGAACATCCGGCCATGTCCCAAGTATGTCTCACTACCACCACCTAGCTCGAAGGAGCGGCAAATGGAAGAATTTCTCAGCAGTCTATTGTGAGATACCAATAAGACAAATGGCCTGCAGGCACCTCCTGTTGGAGGCGGTTACTCTCAAAAGAAGTCAGAAGAAATAAGGTACCCCAGTGAATCTGATTAAAGATTTCAAAAGTTATATTAACAAATATCAAGAAATAGAGCTTAATATTTTTTATTACAATGAAAAGCATATAAAAAAATATATATATTTTTTGTTATTTCAAATTATGATAAAGAAAAGCGAGTAATAGTAGTTTTGGATTTTCTTAATGAAATTTTATTTTATATTGTTTGTAATGAACTCATATTGTGTGACTTGTTTTATTTTATTTATTAACACATTCAAAATATTTTGGTTCAATCAAATCAACAAGATTTCCTAGTAAGAAAAGAATTCCAAATAGTTACATTACTGTAACAGAGACCGCAAAAAAGAAGGTAGGTTACAATATATATGTATACATCACATTTACATTTTTAAAATAAATCGATACATTTTTTAAGGGAAATATATATCTATTTTAATTTTATCTTTTTATTTTAATGTTAACTTAATAAAATAATTTGAAGCTGTCATGCAATGCACCTAGCCTAAAGAAATAATCTAAAATCATTGAAATTGGTTATACATAACCATATGGCATTTCTTGCTTAGAGGTTAAAGTAGCCAAGTGCTAAACTTATCAAATTCTGGCCAGAGACGGCAAACTGTTAACATCTGCTCTGTTATTTTTTCCATTTTTTTTTCTCAATTTGAACGATAGAAACATTGATTAATTTCTGTTAAATACTGTGTTGTTTGTTTTCTCACTAGAATCGAGGAAATATCAAGAAACAATATTTAAAATTGAGAAGTTAAAGTAAAAGCTCCAATGCCATATGGTTATGTATAACCAATTTCAATGATTTTAGATTATTTCTTTAGGCTAGATGCATTGCATGACAGCTTCAGATTATTTTATTATGATAACATTAAAATAAAGAGATAAAATTAAAATAGGTATATATTTTCCTTAAAAAACTTATCGATTTATTTTAAAAATGTAAATGTGATGTATATATATGTATTGTAACCTACCTTCTTTTTTGTGGTCTCTGTTACAGTAATGTAACTATTTGGAATTCTTTTCTTACTTCCAATTTTTTTCCAACGCACGGTTGTCGGAATAAGAAAAATCTCATTTCTTATCATACCGACACCAATAATTTTGGGCAACTCCTTGCGATAAATCAGGGGTCTCCACCGTTTTTTCCCAGCGATGCTCTGCCCTGGTGGTTTGGTGGATTTGTGTTGGCTTGCTATGGCCCAAACCACTACGCCTGCTTAACAAAGGCCTAAGATGTTGCTCACCTATGGAGGTGCAAGTGACAAGTTGCAAACTCCTTGTTTTTACCAGTTTTACCCTGGGGTCAGAAGTTTTTTTGCCATCCGAGACTAATATGTGGGGGATGCGCCCCTTTGCTTTTAAAATGTTGGGGACAATGGAAAAGCAACACATCCATAAATGTAGTAGACAAGAATGGTTCCACTAACGTTCTGTTTCGATTCCCTGTAACAGAAATGGAACCTGTTTATTTATTTTTAAACGCCTAATGGCTCTCAAGTCAAGGTCCCCGCTTGGGTAACGTGGATTCTATTTTAACCCCTTGGGGACTGGAAGCTGGGCCCCGTCTAAACGGGGCCATGGCAAGAGACTTAAACTCGGGACTAATTCCCCCGTCTGTTGTCTGAAGTTCCAGGTGTTATTTTCTAAGAATCCTTTTTTTTCTCTTTTACTGCAAAGCTCCAAGATCATAGACCCACAGAGTACACTTTTGAAAATTCCCCACTGCAGTTAGCTGTCAATTATTTTGAAGGTAATGCAACTCTTGTGTCCCCAGGGCAAACTCGTCAAAATTGGGGAAGTGGGTCTCTATAGAATCTCACTCGCGCCATTCGGGGTTTGAGTAAAAAACCCCCCAAACCGAGGAGCTTGGTACAATGTAGCCCTAAAAATACCACTCTATTCTTACTTCTCCTGTCAAAAGAACCCCTCATGTTATTTATCAGCCTTTCAACCAGGGAGGAAAGGCAATGGGTCCCCATCACCACCAAACCCGGCCATGTGCAAGGAATTAAGTGTTCTTAAAGCCCCAACTTATTTTAGGGAGCGTTTAGGGCTCGTGTATTAATGGTTGAACCTTCCCGTGGAGGGCCCCTGCCAAAAGGGAAAACCCTTCATAGAAAACCTCCAAGTTTTGGAAACAGGCGGAAAAGAGGCTGAGAAGGCGGGGCTGGGTTGTCCAGGTTTTAATAACCACGTTGGGTCAGGATGTAATGTAATTGGTCCCACTTTTTTTTAATAACCCTCCGGAAAAAAGTGGATTTACGGAGGTTAGGGTTGTTTTTTCTGGTTATTTTTAAGAATGGATTTTTCAAAACAATTTACAGAACTTTATTTTTTCTAATTAAAACCAAGGATGGAAGTCCTTTTCGGAAAGAATTAAAGGTAATTTTTGCCACCAACACCACACAAAAAATAAACACAAACCACAACCCCACCCACCAAACCACCCACCCCCCCACAACCCCCCAAAGTCATGTCCCTTCAATGTGACAATGGCGGAGAATTTAAAAATGAAAAGAGTAGAAAACTTCCTCAAATTAAAAGGTATTGACAGTCAGATATACTATACCATACACACCACAGCAAAATGGCTGTGACTGAGAGAGAAAATCGCACCATGGTAGAAACTGCAAGAGCCCTCATGCATTCAGGAGAAGAATCTCTACCTAAGGGAAGTATGGGCAGAGATGATTAATGCTTCAGCCCTAATATTGAATCGAACTGGTCCACATCAGAAAAAGTAAATCTCCATTTGAACAGTGGATGGGTATAAAACCGGGAATCAAAAATCTTCGTGTTATAGGATCCAAATGTTTGGGTCCATATACCTAAAGAAATATAAGAAGACGCCAAATTGATAAAAGGGGGGGGCTACCTCAAGGAGTACTTGTTGGATATGATGGGGGACAATGGATACCGAGTCTTCTCAAATAATAAACTAATTAGATCAAGAGATGTCATATTCCAAGGAGTCACTCAAGACACGATATGTGGAAAATCTTCATTTCATCCAACTGGAATGATAAAGGTATTGACATTTATTATAAAGAGGAACCAGAAGAACATTAAGGAAAAAAAATGAAGGAGAATCTCACGTAATACCTTTGGAAGGAGAGAAGAGAATCCAGAAGAATATGAGAAGATCAAGAAGAATCTCAAGAAAGAAGAAGATGACAGATTAGAAAGCAATAGAAGATGTAGTGTGGAAAAGAGGCATAAATCTGAGGGGTCAGGATAAAAAATTAATAAACCTAAATCCCAGGAATGATTATGTCACATCGTTGAAGGGAGTGAAGTTGTGCCATGGACTTGCAAAATGCGATGAACAGTGAGGAAGCTGAGGAATGGCGAAAAAGCAATGGAAGAAGAATGGACTTCCTAACAGAGAACAAAACATGGACTATCCTGTGATTGCCTCATACTAAAAGAGCTATCCCTTCCAAGTGGGTTTTCAGCAAGAAATATAAAACTTGTTGAAAGTTTAGAGAAGATACAAAGCTAGGCTAGTGGTAAAAGGATTTGCACAAAAGAGGAAATCTTGTTGATTTGATTGAACCAAAATATTTTCTATATTATTTTATAATAAAATTTTCCACTGATCTACAGCTTATTTCATTGGAATTTTGTTTTTTTGGAGTTTTTTAGCACCTTAAAACCAGGTAAAGTCTTGAGTATAACAAAAGTATTTTTATTTCCAATAACATACAAAACTACAGAAAACTAAAGAAACATACAAAACTAAAGAATCATTTCTCTATCTTAACTGAGAGCTGAAAAAAAAATGTGATTTTCATATTTCATTTTATTTTTTGGCCCCCAATGCCCATTGGCGGCTATAACTCTAGTTGTGCACTATTATAAGTCCCTACTACCCACACAAAAATCGGCATTCTAATCTGTGAGTTTATAAGTCAAAACGACCCCTTGTTAGTATCTTAGTCCCTAACGTATTAAGACTGTTTTCAAACAGGCACTTGCATCTCTCATCAATATTTACTTTCAATAGTAAATAATAATTTGGAATTACATTTTAAAATGGCTCTATGCTCTATTTGTGACTCTTAGGTTTCCCAGGACGACAAAAACATCTTGGTTTGTGGCAAGTGCCAAGTTATCTATTATAGTAAATATTGGCAAATAACAAATAAAGATTTAGAGGCCATAAAAACATCCAAAAAAACTTGGTTCTGTACAAACTTATAAGATAAGCCAACTAATGAAAAATTAGTAATTCCACCATCAAATGAACCATCAGGCTCCGATATACTTACTGCAGTTAACTGACTGTACATGCATGTCAACGATGATATACAGGCATTGAAATCTTTTCTCGAAAAATATGTTGAGCTTAGTTTTGAATTAAACGACAGGCTAGCCAAAATTGAAAAGCATATAGAAATGCAATCAAAACGTATGGAAGAATTAATAATAGAAAACACAAATTTAAAAATGAAAGTAGGAGAGCTGAGAGTTTGCCTGAATAGGATTGGGTAAGAATTACTATGTAAATTTGTAGAAATGCAAGGCATCCCAATTTGTTCCGGGGGAAATCCTGCGGCCCTAGTGACAAGCGTTGTGGTAGGCCTGTGGATTAAGTTGAGCATGGATGATATAGACTAGGTCGAATGTCGCAGACTAAGCAAAGAGGAAACTCAACTATCATTGTTAGCTTTGTGAGACAGGCACTGAGGGGTGATATCTTACAAAAAAGAAAGGTTAGAAGAGATTTTTCGACAAGAGATATGGAGTAGCAGGAAAATTACTCCCACCGCTTATATCTCAGCGAGAAAATGTCATAGGCATTGGTACTGGCTTGCCATGCAGAAGAGATTAACTAGAAAAATCAAATATGTGTGGTTTGCTGCCGGGAGAGAGTGGGATGCTATAAGGATGATGGTTACCCTGTGGTTATCATAGATCAACAACAAGATCTGGACGTCTGATGAGTGTCTTAATACTGTTTATATAAGAAATGAGTGATAACTCATTAAAATATAATAATTATTTTTCTTAAAAAACATTTTCAAAATGGTGAAATTGACCTATATTGGAACAAGTATGGTATTTTACTGATAAATTTAAATTTTTTTAGCAAATGACTTTTGCCTTCTAACTGATGATATATTCAAATTAAGATTGAATAAAAGTAATACAAAACTGTAGAATAATAAAAGTGGTTTTAATCTTAGCTTAGATTCTTGTATCTTCAAAAACATAAACATGAACTAATACAAAACAGTTTATTTATGCTTAAGACCTTATAATACTGATTCACATAGTTCATAATTTAAAATTTTGAAATTTATTGTTACTATAAACGGTTTGAGCTGCTGAATATTATCTGAGTATGTGGGTTGAGTTCATCTTAATACTACTAAATAAAATGGAAATAAACTAACTGTATAACAGTTATGTGAAAAATCTATTAAAGTCATCATAATCATATTCTATTATAATTATTATTATGTTTTAGGCTGATAAAGAATATCCTTTTACATTTTGGATCTTTTGTTCTCACAAGCCTTACAACAGTTATCAGTTTGAAAACTACCTTCCTTTCATTGCAGATTGGAAAAAAACTAAAGAAAAGTCCAAGAAAGGTGGTTAGTTTTGACTTACTTTTTTTTTTCAATTTTTATTTTATATTTATATTGCTAGTTAAAAAGGTTAATTAGTTCTTTTTTTTTATTTCTTAAAATGTCTTTAATTTTAAGTTTAGATTTAGCCATTGACTATGATTATGTTTGTCCTTATATAGTGCTAATATAATCGGCAATGGATTACTGTAAATTTCTGCTAAAGTATATTGTTCATTTTTAGGGTGTCTTATGTAATAATTATTTGATTCTCATATTCATAATATATACATTATGATAGTTAATTAAATTTATACTGTGATGATTCTCCTAATGGACATCTTATTGATTAATGTTTAATCATTAAATGTTTCGACCCAGTGTCAAAAATTGTTTCCCTTTAGCGGACATGGACAGCCTATTTTGTGTCATCATGAGATAAAGTTATCCTTCTAAATCAAAATTTAACAAATGTTAAATTTTAAGAAAATCTCATTCAATTTTTTTGTTTTAATACATAACTAAAATTAAAATAATTATTTTATAATTAAATTTGATAATTGTTTACATATTTTATTTTTCTTGATTAATAGGTCAGTTGTCCTGAGGAAACAGGGTCTCTGTAGCCTTGATATATTTGTTTTGATTCATGTATGTATTCATTTTTTGACCAAGGAGTTTTATTCTCCTTCTCAGTGGAACCCTCTCACTCTTGCCCTCCAACTGATGAATCTGTGTTTCTGTTGTGGAGAATTTTTATTATATCATGATCGGTTGAAAATCCAACATAAAATATTTAATTTTTCAACTGAAAAATGTATAAGCTTGTTAAATTTTGCCATTGAAGGTTATCAGAAGTAGTACTTAATAAAGACTTAGTTTTTTAATTAGAGAAATTATTATTCTATCATCCAATAATTTCTTTTCTAGAATAAAAGGCTAGTTATAACTTCTGGAATATTTATAGAATAATAAACAGAAATAGCATATCATAAATTAAATGCAATGAGCCTCATCATTTGCTAGCAAGTCATCAGTTTACTTGCATGATGCTATTGTTTGTAACTTGTATTTCAGTTCACTTTTTCAAGTTTTTATTATATTTTGAAATTAACATTTTTTAAATATTCAAATGTATTTAAGCTGACAGTGTTTCGGTTGAAATATTTTCAATCAAAGAGTTAAATATAAACATTTTTTCCATTGTTATTGAATTTTAATAGTCTCAAACCACAAATTTTGTAACTTGTAATTGAAAAAAGTTAAAAGATAAAAAAGAAATTGAAACAATTAAGGAAATCAAGTAAGAAAATCTAAGTGTCAATCAGATAAAATAAGAAATATTCTGGATACATGGTGGTAAGGAGAAATATGAAGAGATAAATCGACCAGCTAAATCTTAAAAACTGTTACATCAATCGAAGATGCAAGAAAGGCCCTTACCTGAACCTTGGTACTTCTTTTAATTTCTAATTTTACATTGTTTTAATTTCTTCCTTATTGTTTCTAAAATAGTGTGTTAAAATTTTAATTTAATTAGTTGATTTTGTAAAATAATTTAAAAGTTTTAGTAAGGGATACCTATGCATTAAGATATGTAATAATATATATATTTTTCAAATGAAACACAAGTTTCAAAGAAGTTTGAAGTTGAAGATGTTTGAGCAGGGAAATATTTTTGTGTTCTGATTCTTTGTCTACAAGTCGAGTTCATTTAAATTGGAAAAAATTCAATGACATGAAGTTTTTACCTCCATATCTTTCGCACTAGCATTGATGTTTCTGTGAAAAAATATTTAGTTTCCAGGAGCCCAATGAAGGTGATTCAATTGGAAAATGTGAGATATTAGAAGAGAGCCAAAATTAAGAAACAACTTTTGTTTTTTACTGTTTTAAAAGTTTTTTAACATTCCAACTCATCCTACCACTGTCCTCACCACTTACGCTGATGACACATGTGTGTTATCAGTAAGCAATGATCCCTTCATTGCCTCCCAAACACTCTAATCCCATATCCTAACCCTTCAAGAATGGTGTCAAAAATGGAGAATCAAAATAAATCCAAAAAAATTTTACCAAATAACCTTTACCCTTCGTCGTAAACCCACAACTTCCTGTCCTGCAGTATCCTTTAATGATATTCCACTAATCCCTGTTGAACAGATCTGCTACCTATGACTCCACTTGGACAAACCTCTAACTTGGAATCCACATACAAGACGAACCACATAAAACGACAAGAAGCTGCCCGCTGTTACAGACTACTTCAACATTTACTAGACAAACGTTCAAAGCTCCCCATTAATTACAAAAGACTAATATACATGACTGTGATTAGACCTCTCTGGATGTATGGAGTCGAGCTTTGGGGCTCCACTAAACCATCCAATTCATCTTGTATCCAATCCTTGCAATCCAAAATCCTTCGAAAAATGCTTAATGTTCCATATGTTCAGATTTAGCCCAAACCAGATATCAATCCTTTCATAGTAAGCTCCATAATCATTCAAATCCCCTAATTTCTCAACTTGCTTCCCACACCATTCCTGATAATCCTCCGAGGCGTTTGAAAAGAAGATGGTCCAGAGACCTTCTAGTGTAGAATTTTTATTAAAGTGCTACTGATGAGTAGTTCTTTTCAAGTTTTGTCATGTTATTGTAATATTTGACATTTACTTGATGTATAAATTTTGTAGAGTTGTAAATTTCAATAAATTGTTATTAAAAAATTTTTTTTTTATATTTAAGAATATTTTTTTAATTAATGTATTTTGTTCACATTCTCTTATTTTTGTATGACATTAATATTTTTAGAAGTAAATTTTTTGTACCTTCAATTAGTCAAGGTTGTATTGACAATGTGGCAAAAAAATTTTTTCTTGTTTACAAATTTTTTAAAAGTGTTAATGTTAGGTAACTTTTTTTTGTGAGTATCTTAAATACTTAGAGAACATCAACTTTACAACTAGCCTTAATTATATAAAAAAATAATCAAAATAATGTTATCTGTCTGCATTACTCTTTTCATTGATAAGTTAAATTTTCTTGAATTGTTTTATTTAATTAGAATACATTGAATATATTGTTTTCTCTTTCTAGAAAAATCAACCTCCAAATCACAACTGACGAAGAAAAATTATTTTATAATTAAAAAGAAAGTGGAAAAAACTTATCCAGTATCAGATTGGGAGAATGAATGTAAACTTTTTAAAATAGTTAAGGTTGATGAAAATATACAACAGTCTGAACCTGTGATCGCTTTTACCAATGTTTCAAGGAGCAAGCCACAACAAGTTCGGGTATTTATACAATATTTTTTCATTTATGTATAAAAAATGTCTAGTTAATTCTGTAGTATTACAATGTGTATTCTCAAATATCCTATTTTATCTTTTAACTAATTTTATTACATTTTATCAATTTTTTTTTTTTTTATTAGAATTTGTTTATGATTTAGTCTTGGATCTGTCATGTATCTAGAATAATAATAATAAAAAAAAATAAAATAAAACAATGAACAGTTCTATACTTTTTTTTTTTTTTTTTTTTGAACACTTGTGTTAAAGCTTTACAGTTTAGGCCATCATGAGGGCTAAAGACAAGAGAATCAATGGTTGATATGTGCAATGGAAATGGAACAAGCTACCAAGCCAACCATTGATTCTTCATCTTGTCAGCCTCTTATAATCTTGGCCAGAAATGTTAATAACCTTGAAACATTGTCTATTTCATTTATTAAAGTCATTTTATTTTTAGTTTTACTTCCTTTAATCACAAAATGGATTCTTTTAATGGGTTATTTCTCTGTCCTCGCCAGTTTGTTAATACTGTCTGAGAAACATATTTTGTGCACTACCAGTATCGCCTAATTATTTTAATTTTTGCATTTTTAATTTAACTATTTGTAAACTATAAATTTTTAGTATTAAACTTTAGCTTGGTATGGGACCATATTGACACCATGACTTGGTGGATTTTTCCTGCTCCAGGATGAATATTTTCGTTTCTTTCCTTTTTCACCATCCAGGGAATTTATTCTGAGAAGTGAGTTGGTAACATTGATTGGCAGTCACAACTGATTTAGTAGAGCAAAAGATTTTATTATACTGTCTACAAACAATTTTTTTCTTCAGATTCTTGTTATTTAGCATCCAACTGACTGAAAAACCACCAATTGTTATCCTTATAAGGACACTGTTGAAATATTTAACGATTCATCTGTCTTTAAGATGGCGGAAGGATATTCCGCCTTTGTTAACCCATCCTACCTGTTATAGTTTAGTATTACGTAGTTATAGTGAAAAATGTGCAAAAAAAAATTTTGAATTTGGTGGGTATTTTATGGGACTTGATCAAAATTTAATACACAGGTTCTTACAGTACAGAAGACCTTCAACGGATAGTTACTCGGAAGAAGCTTGCCTGGAAAGCATACCTCCAAGATAGAAACGAGGAAAAACTGCAAAACTACCGGAGAGCCAGGAATGAATGCAAGGTAGCCGTCAGCCAGGCCAAGAAGCGCTCCTGGGAGGAATTCGGTAAAAAAACTGAGTAAAGACCATCGTGAATCCATAAGAACGTTTTGGCGAAAAATTAAATGTTTAAGAGGAAACAAAAACAAAAACAAGCCTGTCAGAAACGTAAAAGATATCGATGGATCCCTGCTTACCGACAAGAAAAAGATCTTGACCAGATGGAAACAACATTTTCAGGAACTATTCTCCGAGAATCCAGAAATTCGTCACTGCCAAGAACGTGAGCCCTCTACTCTGGAAAGCCTAGAGATAATAGAAGAAGAAGAGATAGAAGACGCTATCCAAACTCTAAAAACAGGAAAGGCACCGGGAAGGGATGGTATCCCCCCAGAATGTTTGAAATACGGTGGACAAGAACTCCTTAAAGCCCTTCAAAAGCTATTTCAGGAAGTATATGATCGAAAAAAAAAAGTTCCCAAGGACTGGGAATATAGCATAATCCTTCCAATCTATAAAAAAGGCAATACCACGGATTGTAATAATTATAGACCCATCAGTCTGCTTTCTGTGGTCTATAAATTATACACCTCCATCTTAGAAAAGAGGCTCCGGCGGATTGTGGAAGGGCAGCTAGAAGGTGAGCAAGCTGGTTTCCGTCCTGGCCGCCAGACCCAGGATCATGTCTTTCAGGTCTGATATGGCAGCCTGATGTTTGCCACCTACAAGGATAAGCGATATCATCCGCATATCCTTGCGTGTAGAATCCTGCTTCATTTGAGTTTAATTAGCAGAGAGTCTACCACCATACACCAGAGTAACGGTGATAGAACCCCCCCTTGTGGGCAGCCACCAACGGGTTCTGCCCATAGTTTGTTTGTCTCCTAGTTCGGAGTAGATTATTCTTCCCTTTAAACATCGAGCATATCCACTGGAGAATGATAGGGTCAATCAGCTTCTCCTTCATGGATCTCTCTATCGTCAAATAGGGGGTTCTGTCGAAGGCACCTTCTATGTCAACGAAGATGCCCGCCATGATTTCCTTATGGTCCAATGACTTTTCAATCTTGGATGTTAGGTGTTGCAAGGCCACCTCGCAGGATTTACCTGCTTGATTAGGCATACTGCAGATGATGTAATGGTCTCTGCAGTAGTAGTTGTCCCTAATATGCCTGTCCAGAATCTTCGTTCTCAGGATCATCGCTGAAAAGGCCCGGGACAGAGACAAAACCTGTACATTGCATTTCTCGATCTTAGGGCAGCATTTGACTCGGTTCCAAGAAAAGAAATTTGGAATGCTTTGGTTGCAAAGGGTGTGCCAGGAGATATGATTGCGGCAGTGAAGTCAACCTATGAGGGAGCCACTGGAGTGATAAGGATAAATGGCACAGAATCAGAACCTTTCCCAATTGCAAGAGGAGTTAGACAGGGAGATAGTTTAAGCCCCCTCCTGTTTATAAACTTTATGGACGAGATCCATAAAATCTGTAAGCGTCGGACTGCCTGGACTAAAATTGGATACTGGAATATGAGAACAGTTCTCGTACAAAGCTTTTTATATGCTGATGACATTGTCCTCATCTCCGATTCTAAGGAGAAACTACAGCAAGCACTGGTAGAATGGGAAGAAGAGCTGCTGAGGAAAGGTATGCGAATAAATGCCTCCAAGAGTAAAGTGCTGGTTATGGCGAGAGAGGAACAGGAAGACGTCCAATTGGTTTGCAGCGGAGAGGTTCTTCAAGTGGTGAAGGATTACGTCTACTTAGGTACCGTAATTACTGACTCTGGTAAGATTGATGCGGAGATTTCAAACAGAATATCGAAGGCGAATCAAGCATACTACCAGATCACTAGCACTATCCTCAGCTGCCGTGAAGTGGATAAAAAGACAAAGATGCATATCTATAAGTCAGTATACCTGCCTATTCTCACCTACGGCGGAGAAAGCTGGACCATGTTGGACAAACATTACAGTCGCATAACAGCAGCGGAAATGAGGTTCCTACGTAGATCGGTGGGGAAAACTAGGAGGGATCGCATTAGAAACGAAACTATAAGAGAGCAGCTGGAAGTATCCGAACTCAAAACCACTTTGGAAAACAGGCAACTGAAGTGGTTTGGACATGTCTGCCGCATGAACGAGGACATGGACCCTATAAAGGTATTAGAGGCTCGACCCACTGAGAAGAGACCACGAGGGCGTCCCAGAGTTTCGTATCAAGAATTTATACAGAGGATTGGAGTTAGAAGAGGCAAATCCTTCAACCAAATGAAGCGGTTAAGCGGAGACCGGGAGGAGTGGCTACGCTGGATAGAGGCTCCTCGACGCTAGAAATGGCACTATGAGGAAGACAAAGAAGAAGTTCTTACAGTAAATTTAACCAGCTTTCAGATGGAAAAAATTAATTTTGGATCGAACGATTAATTTCTTAGTTATAGCTAAATGAGTGTCGACAAACATGTTTTTGTGGAGAAGTGCAACCCCTGTCAGAGTGCTGAAGTGAGGGGTGTAGAGTGCATGAAATGTGCGACTATTTTTGACTTCACAGCTTCGTTAGGAGTAGTTGGAAGGTAAAGATACTAAAAGTCCCAGACTCTGGGGGAACGAGGTTTTCCAGTTTACGGTGGGGGAAGGGGAGAAGATCCCATGTTTCACTTATTTGATTATATCTCGAAAATGTTGGACTCTGTAAAAATATGCTACAAATCAAAATTATAGCTAATTAAATTTCCTATAAAATTGTTTCTACACTTATTTGTCCAACTCTCAATGGTTTTTGAGATATACATTATTAAAAATCAATAATTATTGAGAAAAAAAAATCTCACTTTTGTCAAATATCTGCTTCCAGTGCCTTAAACGTATATATGAAATTAAAGTAAATTTAATGCTCTACAATTTTGATTCTGTCATTTTTTCTGAGAAATAATTGTGGAAGGCACTAGAAGCAAATGTTTGTTGTAAATTAGTGGTTGTTACTATTCTATAACCCTTTATTCACTAAATCTAACACAATAGTAGCCTAGTACCTGCTCGATTTCTAGTGATTTTTTAGAATTTTAGTTTTTATTATAATTTATAAAATAAAATTATTTAAACATAGAAAACTATATTGGTATCATATGTAAATATTAGTTCACATAGCGCTTCTGGACCAGAGATCTGTGATCATAAAATTTAAATTCTCTTTATGCTTCCTTTGTGAAATTCTAAGATTTTATTTTTTTAAAAAAGTAATGGATTTAATCAATTTTTTTTTCTAGATGAAGAGTGAAATAAAAGCAAAAGAAAATGAATCAACGGTGTTAGATGATATGGAAACAATAGAAAAGCTATTAAAAGATGTGAGAGTAACCTATAAAAAAGGTTGGTTTTAGTTTCATATGTTATAAAATACTATTAAAAAACTATAATTAATAGCATTCTTTGTTCCTCAGAAATGGATCACAGGTTAAAAATGCTGAATTCTAAATTTAAATCTGGTGTTAAAATACTACCTGGGGAATCTAAAGAGTACGACATTGTTTTTAATCCTACTGGTTGTTCTACTTATGAACAAGACATTCATATCAGGATTGGTGGTTGTGACGAAGTTAAAAAGATATCAGTCTTCGCTTCATGTGATATACCTGACATTTCGTTTGATCCCTGTTTTTTTTTTCCAAGAGTAAGAATATTTTTATATTTATAAATTATTTCGTTGTAGTTATAGGGATGCCATATATTATCATTTATAATATACTAGCATCCCCAGTCGCAGCTTCACCCGCTATTATAAATAAAGGACTTAGATAGATATAACTAATAATGGAAGTTTTATTTTTTAACAATAGAAATCTTATTATGTAGTTGAGAATTATTTTCTCACAATATTTCTATATATTTTCACTCAAAGCTGTAATTTTTAAACCGGTATTATTGCAATGATTAGTTGGTTAAAATTTACTTAAAAGCATCATTGGATATTCAATCATTAATTCTAATCTGTGAGTTAGTAATTTAGATGGACAGAGACTTTTTAGGAAGAAAATCTGGCAGATTATGGATTGCATTATCAGTGCTTACAACCCTATCAATAGAGATATTCTCTGTCACGATTTACTTCTTCAATAATTATGTTATTAATATTCTCTGCTATAGTATTTGTAGGTAACATTACTGATTTTTTACACAACCAATTTATTAAATAAACCTGAAACATCAAAATGAATTTGAAATCATTGAAATTTTAGTCTTCTTAAAACCTTCATCAAAACTAAGGTTAGGTCGCCCATTTTTTACACACAATAACAAAAAATAAGAAATTGATATTTTGATAAGACAATAATGTTTAGTGCAGCAAAAATTATTTTATTGATTTCATTTGGTTGGATTTTAATTTCTATATAACTATAAAAGTTAATGACAGAGTGACAAACCTTTGCCACCTAACACTGAACTTAAATTTTCATTATAGTAAACTATACTATTTAAAATCTTCCTATAACTATGAAGATTTTGTAGTTAAAATTTGGTACAGTTTGGTTTAATAGTTTTACCATTGCAAACTCTGTTACAGAATGCTGCCAACCACATATCATTCGATTATTAAACATCCCTAGTATCCCCACTTCACACTAAATACTTATAGTTTTTTTTATAACAATTTATTTGAATTAAGCCAATTTTATTATCAATTTCTAGCTCTATATAACACTGTGCCGTTATAACCTCTCTTAAATGGCACTCGCCTCATATCGGTCAATTTTCAAAATTCAATGCGTACCTCATATTTATTGCTTTTTAACAACAATTTAATAGAAAATATGTAAATATTCTTATTGTTAAACCTTCCTTAGACTATGAAGATGATGTAGTTAAGATTTGGTAAAGATTGGTTCAGTAATTTTTGCGGTTAGTGATCACAAACAAAAAATGGCTTGTTCTTTTATATAATAGCATAGATATAGATTAATTTAGAATATATGTTTTGTTGGTAATTGTTTACAAACACCTGCACTAAAGTATTTTTAAAAAATAAATGTAATTTTGATATTTTTGGGATATTTGTTCGGGAGCACCTAGAACCCCAATTCTGATTTTAAAATTTTTTTCAAAAACCTTCCTGGGGACATACCTAATAACTTCCCAACTTTTCATGGCGATTGGATGTATGGTTTTTGAATCTATCGGGTACAGACAGACACACATTTATTTTTATATATATATATATATATATATATATATATATATATATATATATATATATATATATATATATTGATTTAACCAGCAAGCTTGCTTAATTTATATATTCAATATTTAAACTTTTTTATTATTAGTTTTTTTTTTTTTTTTTTTTTTTAGAATTACTGATATTCATTCATAAAATTCATATTTTTCATGTGTTCACCTGAATACATAACATATTCAAATCTGTTAGCTGTAAAATGTTTCAATATATCCTCAAATAATTTTTTTATATTTTTTTATTTTTTCAGCTGCCTGAGGTTGAGAAAGTATTGAGTCAGTGTTAACAATTTTTTTGATATCTCTTCAAATTTTACATTTTTGCATTCCCTGAGTCCTAAAAATTAAAAATATCAACATTGATATATTTTTTTAGAAAACTTCCTGTGCTAAACTATTTAACTGTTTTTGATGAAAGTGTTATTCATATGTAATGTCAATTCAGCAGTTAAACTTGAGGTACGCATGATGATATAGAAGGATCAATACAATTAGGATTGATGAATTAAATGCCACTTCTATTGAGATTATTTTATTTGAAAACTAGTTTGGAATGCTAAACATTCATCTTCAGTTCTAAAACATACAATAAAATTTTCAACACATCAGTACTATGTTACATAGATTAAATATACTAAGGTTTTTAAAAAGATAAGACAAGAAATCAAGCATAGGCACTCACCTTCGAGGTAACTAAAACACTGAATTTGTGAGAAGTAAAAGGGGGGGGGGGGCAGGAAGGTTAAGTTTTAGATTTACAACGGGGTTTCCCTTATGACTCATTGGGTTTTTTTCGTTCCTATGGGAAATAAATTTAAAATGGGGCTATTGGATATGTTAATCTGATCATTTAAACAAAAATCTGGATCGGTTTTAAACGATTTTATTATTTCTAGTGATTCAAAAGTATTTAATTTTAGGCTATTTTCTACTTGATGTAATATTTTTACTCCCGAGTCTTTATTAAATTTGTGGTTATTTTCATTTAGATGGATAGCGAAATTGGAATTTTGGGTCTTATTAATGTATGCTCTTATATGTTCATTTACTCTTTGATTTACTGATCGTCCGGTTTTTTCCCGTGTATTTTGCTTCACAGTCATTACATTTTAATTCGTATACGCCGCTTTTTTGGAAAGGGTCTATTTTGTCCTTCGGTGAAGGGAAGTATGATGACAATGGCTTATCTATTTTAAATGCAGGGTTTAAACCTAATTTTTTTAATTCTTTCCCGACTTTAACGGATATTGGGCCGTAGTATGGTATCAAAATATATTTTTTAGGGGTAGCTTTATCCTCTGGGGGTGTTTTGTATATATTATTCATAGTTTTTTTATGTATTTGTTTTCTTAAAATATTATCGATTGTGGTTTTACTGTATCCGTTGTTGTTAGCTATAGTGTGAATCGTTTGTATTTCTTTGTTAAAATTTCGTTCATTTAGCGGTATATTTAAAAGCCGGTATATCATGCTATGAAATGCTGCGAGTTTGTTGAGTTTGAGTTTGCGAGCTGTTGAGTTTGATCAAACTAGTAAAAATATTACATCAAGTAGAAAATAGCCTAAAATTAAATACTTTTGAATCACTAGAAATAATAAAATCGTTTAAAACCGATCCAGATTTTTGTTTAAATGATCAGATTAACATATCCAATAGCCCCATTTTAAATTTATTTCCCATAGGAACGAAAAAAAAAAAAAAACCCAATGAGTCATAAGGGAAACCCCCTTGTAAATCTAAAACTTAACCTACCTGCCCCCCCCCCCCTTTTACTTCTCACAAATTCAGTGTTTTAGTTACCTCGAAGGTGAGTGCCTATGCTTGATTTCTTGTCTTATCTTTTTAAAAACCTTAGTATATTTAATCTATGTAACATAGTACTGATGTGTTGAAAATTTTATTGTATGTTTTAGAACTGAAGATGAATGTTTAGCATTCGAAACTAGTTTTCAAATAAAATAATCTCAATAGAAGTGGCATTTAATTCATCAATCCTAATCAGCAGTTAAATCAGAGTCATGAATTTTGAAAAAAAAAAAAAAAAATATCTTGATGGGGTTTAGTCCAATCTATTTCACAACAATAATTTGCGTAAATCTAAACTAATCTTAGGGGAAGTTTTGCATTATGGTTGATTTGATTTATTGATCAACAATGTAACTTGCTAACCCTCAACCTCCCCACACCCGAGCAATCCAAACGGCCCTAGTCCAATTGGCTTCAGTCCAATTTCGCGCCCCATACACGATGTAGGACTCGAGGGCCAAGCGAGTTGGGGCGAGGATCGCAGTGCGCTCGATACTGTAGGCCATGGGTTCGATTCCCAACTGGGCAGGTTTAAATTTATTTTGTAGTGGACCCACGGAATGAATCTTGGATCTTTCCACCATGACTAGAATAGTTTGTAACCTTTAGGATAACCCGTCCTTCTTGTCCTAGTTGGAGTACATAAGGGCATTAAGCCCAAATAAAAAAAAACATAACAAACAATCGAGCCCTATTATTGCCCTACAATAACAGCTTGTATTTGTTTCAAAAAACAAAAATATAGAAACAGGTAGCAGAAGGAATAGCTTGCAAATAGAAAAAAAAAAGTCATGTTAATTTGATTAAAGAACTCCTACTGGAACCTGTTGATTGGCCTAATTACCTAAAGATTGATGAGACAACATACAGGCATTCATGAGTCCTGTATTTTGTATGAATTTATGTATTTTCAATGAATTTGAGTACAAAATCATGCCCGCTAATACCCATAGCTAATTAAAGCTAACTATATAAAAATAATGCACAAGCCTATTTACTTAAAAAATCATGAGTTATTTAAAAAAAAAAAAAATAATAATAACGTAAAATTAATTTTGTGTGCAGTAAATATTGACTTGTCAAGATTTCTAGAAGTACTGGGAGTGGTTTGGAGTGAGGATTCCACACAAGGTATGTCCAATTGATGGCTCATTGCGACCCAACATCGGATTTTTCTACGTACGGTCAAGCCAAAAATTACCTCAATGGCTTGGCTCCATGGATTTTGGATTGACTGGAAATCGAACTAGGCTGCATGAGTTCATGAGCCCATTTGCGTTTCCCCACACATGGTGAGGTTTTGGCTTGGCTTGGCGCCATTTGGACTGATGGATCGCTCGTGTTTAGGGGGCTTAATATCGCATTTCTGCTTAAATCCTTTCTCAGCTACATATTCAATGGAGACAAAACCTTGTAATCTGTATGGTATATTTTACTATTAATGTTAAACAAAGCACATGTTCTACAATAGTTGTAGATAGGATAATTGTTCTAAAATTATTTTCAAGTAGAATTATTTGTAGAATTATATTAACGAAAATTATTTTTCGTTGGATGAAAAAAACATGTAATGATTTTTTAATTAAACATGATGACATTTCAATGATGAATTAACATGCATTTCAATATAATTATTAAAATAATACATTTTCTGATCCATTCTCATGTTCCTCAAAGTTTAAAATGTTCCTCAATTTTTCTGTTTTGTGCCTTTTTACATTTTTTTTTTTTTACCTTAGCTTAAGCTAAATGTCTTTGTATTAATATGTATAATACTGAATATATTATATAATAGACCTAACCTGTTTTAAAGCTACATTTATAAACACCAATTTTGTTTAAAATTAGACTGAAATGGTCTTTTATTCATTTCATAAATGTTCTAGAAACCATACAATACTGTATGGTTTCTAGAACATTTATTTATAAGATTCAAGTTCAAACCAGTAATGTTTTGCTTTGTTCTGATTATTTCTAAATATTTGGTTAGACCGATTCCCAAAACCCTCCAAGTTTTAAGGATTAGAATTTAATTATTTACTAAATTTTTAGCTTATTTGTGGTGATGATCATATTTCCGAAGTAGTAACTCCAGGCTACATCATCATAAAAAAAGCATTTCATTTTGGTATAGCTCTGGTCGGACATGAGGAAGATGGAAGGTATAGATACTTATTTTAATAAATTAAATTCTGAATATATTAAATTGGTAAATATAGTTCCAATAAAAGTTTAATTTGAATAAAAGAATTTTAGTTAAAGGTTCGGATGGCTGACACCAACTCCTGCGCCTTGCCCAGAATACCTTTTATTGATTCTAACCTTGTTCCGATTTATTTCGATGTTCTAGTCGCTACTTTTAGAGGGGAAAGGTTATTCTCATCCATTTACGGAGAAACTCTAAATCCCTGTTCAAAGTAATATTAACATCTGTTTACCTTATAATAAAAAATAGAAAATTTCTAATTTCTAATAGAAAATGAGAAATAAGGAAATAATGAAGTGGAAATAAGAAAATATTAAAATATAACACACTAAATCAATTTTGAATTAATATTAATTAAATCAAGAATTAATATAATGCTAAACCACCAGGAAAGTTAATTCCTGATTAACTTTCTGTCAGAGAAGTGAAAATGACAAATTATAAATATTTAAAAGACAGAATCCTTAAGTATTTATTTGGCATAACTCCTATTTATTCAACATTTGTAGCTACATGTTTCGGAGACAATGCTCCATCATCAGGCTTCTAAATTTTTTTTAAAATACATTAATCTGTAACATTATACCAATAGTTTTACAATTATATAGTAATGATTCATTTACTTCATAATCTGTGATTATTTTTACATTGTCTATTCTCCATCTTATAAACCATTATATAATATAAGACAGAATCCTAGTTGAAAGTGATGATGTTAATTTCTGCTATATTTTCTCAAGGGAAGTGGAAATAAGAAAACATGAAACCTGTGATTTACTTTCTCACATTTATTTATAGACAGATGTTTTATTGAATTAATTATACAATCTGTCTCACTTTAGGACAATAAGTAATATGGATGACAAAGAATCCATTCACAAAATATGTATACTGAAATTGAAACAACAAATAAAAAGTTTTAAAACACTAAATCCATGTACAAAGTAATCTTCTTAAGTTTTGTAATACTTTTACAAGTTTAAATTTGATCACTTAAATTGATAGAACAAATATAAATATATAAAACACCAAATCCATGTACAAATTAATCTTCTTAAGTTTTGTAACATTTTTACACATTAGATTGGATGAAATAAGAAAACATGAATTGATAGAACACTTAATCCTCGTGTTGTTAACTTCTGTTTCACCTATTTACATTAGAGAAGACTAAATATGAATATAACAGACTAAACAACACAATCCAAGTTGAAACTGAAGAATTGATTGTTTAAATGTGAGGTTATAGGAATGAACTATCGATAAATGTAAACCCAATTTGGTGGTGTCAGCCATTCGAACCTTTACCGAATTTTATATGAAAGAATTTTAATTTAAATAATTTTATTTAGCTTACTTTTGTTTTCGAAGCTCAAATGAATTCACCTTACTTGTTTGGCTAATTTAAGCAGATAATATTTAATTAATAATTGATTATAATAATAGTTGTATTTATGGAAATGGAATTTCTGGAAGACCTAAGTCACATTGGTGAGACAAAATGAAATGACAGAAACGTAATTGTGACAGAGTACTGGATGTGGCAATTGTTTATGTAATCATTGGCCATTAGTGGAGGAGATGATAATGTGATAATCGACTCTGTAAGAGATTATGGTACCTTGGAATGATAATATGTATAATCAATTAATAAAAATTTATGAAACTGCATTTACAAAAGAATTGATAAGCTGTTGTTTTCAAAAGCTAAATAATCTTTAAAAAATGATTTTAGTATTAAATTGATAAAAATAAACTTCATTCTGTGGCTATTGTTCCTTAAGAATTATAATGTTTAATAAAATAGCAGTCCAGCTATCATGATAATGAATGAATATAAATAAAAGTGACAACATTTATAGAAATAAAAGCATTTAAAAAAGGAAAGTTTTGAGAAGTACAAATTTAATATTATAGAAAACAGCAATAATGTAAAATAAAATAAACGAAAAATGGATTATAACAAATAAAATATTATAAATTTTTTATTTATTTAATAAATAAAAATAAACTTTTTGACATGATATGTCTTTTTATAACATTTTTTTTCACCCTCAAAAATGTAACATTTTGATGCACTCTAGCTTTGTTGTTGCTTAGATCGGAAATTTATCGATAGTTTCCTAATCAGAACTCTATTGAAGAATATTTTTGTTACATAATATTTGGCCCTGGGACTTACTGTTTAGTAGCTATTAGCTATATTGATTTGAATGCAAATAGTCAAGTTTGAAACATCTATTTTCTATCAACTTGTTTATTTTGAATAATCTTTAATTATTAATTTATATAATTTAATCCTTTTAATTCTAAAATGTAAAATTGAAAAAGCAGTAGATTATAGATAGACATATCCATCATCTATTTTTTATTCCAGCCAATAAGTAATTTTATATATATCTCTTACCATGCATAGACTGGAACTTTTTAATTTATTTTTAAAATAAGCCTCATATTTCTTAATCATTTGTGAATTTAATTGATTGGGTGTTAAAGTTGTCACCCCTTTTAGAGAAGTGTCTATGTTAGTAGAAGTTACTTGTTGATTTTTGGCCATATAGAAAAATTTCTGTTGCTAATATATGTGAAATATAAAAAATATTAATTATTAGAAATATTATAATAGGACAGGGAAATGTTTAAGTGTGTGGCTTGGCTGTCATAAGTAAAGTAAACTTTTCTTTTTTATTGTAAATTTTTTCTTTGTCACTGTAATTTTTCGTATTCTTTTTATTTTGATATATTGTTATTTGTTTAATTTTTATATTCTAAATTTTCCTTTTATAATTTCATTGATTTCAAATTTTATAACCTTCTTTAAAAAATTACAGATTGTAATTGAGTGAGCACATAGAGAGGATACCCCCTTATGTTGTATGCATCAGTCTTACAATTAGTTTATTATTTCATGCCTTTTGCTTAATAAATGACATAATGTCATTATCCTACTTATTATTGTCTGATATCCTTTATTTAACCTTAAATTTCACATGATACAAGAGTGGGGGTTAGCATGGCTATAGCCATTCAAAGAGAAAAAAAAGAAGAAATGTGTTCAAAAATCCCAGGCTTGCCCATTAAAGGGTTAATAAATGTGCTTATAAGAAAAAAAAATCAATAAAAAAGAAAAATTTACTTCGCTCATGATGGCCACAAGTGTCACAGCTATCTGCTATACTAATTGGGTCTGGGGTCATGTGATTTGACCAGTAGATTATTGGTGCTGGGCCAACAGGCAAGCTGGACATAGGATTCACTCTGGTGTAAGAAATATTTGGTAATTTGAAATGTGATGAAAAATTTTGCTTCAATAGCTTCCAACAAATATTCTACTTCTGAAAGAAAAAAAAGAGATGGGGAGAGAAATATAAGAACCAACCTTGGGATCCGAGAGGTGACTTGTGATGGAGAAAGACAGTAGAGTTGGAGTGCTAGGAAGAGCGAAGCTTAAAAAAGAGGGTGACTTATGTTGCCGTTTCATCCACGGGTTTCATATTGAATTTGCTGAAAATCTAAAGTACTGTAGTCAGTAATATAAATGTGCGTCTGATCTTGGGCAAATATTAATGTTCTTTGATGGGAATCAGCTATAGGTTTTGTCACTGTTTATATTTTTATATATTTTGTTATTGTCAATAATGATGATGTTTGTATCCTATGCTATTAATCACTTACTCCTCAAATCCACAATTTCTATTTAATTGACAAAGTGATTGATTGATATCTCTTGATGTTTTATGATCTTAAAAAATTATGAGGGGAATTCTTATTAATTTTATTTAACTCAGATCAGAAACCATAGCTAGGGAGTCTGCATTATTAAAGGAACATTGGACTTCTTGCTCAACCAGCTACAAGTTTTCCTCTTTCATTCTCTAGAACTTAAGCTGAATTTTAAACATTCATAACTAGTATTCTAATAAACAAAATGCCTAAAGAAGCGGCAAATAATTCATTGATTCCTAAAGGGACTGTAATTATGATTATTAAAACTGGTTCCTATAACCAATCGAGGGTATTAAAAATAAAGAGTCTGAATGATTCTTTGACCCTCTCCTTCCAAGTCATGGACCTAAAAGTTGAGATGATTTGATGCTTAGTACTGTAAAGTTTTTTTTTTTTAACCATCTAATGTATACTTACTGGGAAGTGTACTAATTGATTAATTATAAACATACAATATGGAGTTGATATCTGTTGTTCTGGTTTGAGTATTTCTGTTTATCACACACTTCATCCTGCATAAAGCTCAGATATTGCACCATCAGATTTTGGTTTGGTTTGATCAATAATAATTTTTTAAAAGGTCAGATCTTAGATAGTTAAAAATTAGGTGTGAAGAGCTTGTTGTCCTAAAACCAAACAAGTGGTACCAGTATCAAATCTGAAAGATATGTATTTAGTTATTAGTTATAGGTATTTACTGGAAGAAAGAAGTCAAATTAGTTGAAAATAATGAACTTTGAATTAACACTGATATTCTTTTTATTATACACTTAACTAGCATAAAATTAATCTCTTTCTTTGTTTATATTTTTAATTACTTGTTGAGTGTTCTTAATTTTCAGATTGTTTGAAGTAAAAAGTACTTTGAAATTAAAAAATAAGTCTGCTATTAGAGTAAACTTGTCAGTTATTATTATAGAAGAAAAAAATGAAGGAGTAAAATGCACTGAAGAAGAAATTGATGATAAAACTGACTTAGAAGTGATAAAAAAATTCTTAAGGAAAAATAAGTTAATGGAGGGGCAACACAAATTATTAGCAGCTCTGAATCAGCTAAAACCTGACAATCGATCTCTAACAGAACTTTTAAATGGTCGAAATTTTGATCGTTTAAGTTCATGGGTTTTTAGTTTTGAATCTCCAACTATTATGATTGAAGTAAGCGGATGTTAACGCTTTAATGATAGTTTTACTGTTTTTATAATTTAGCTGTATGTTTTATATATTAATTAATAATAATTATTTAATTAATTATAATAATAATAATAAGTTTCTGCAAAGTTTAATGCTGATTCTGCCTATAATCTCTTCTTTCTTTTATTTCTTTACCAAATCTTGTAAAAATCTGAGCCTAAAAGCTCTGCCTTATTAAGACTTGGTTTTGTACCTCTTATTTATTCTTCAATTTGGTGTTCATTGAGACTAGTGAATCTCTTTTCCAACAAAATAACAATCATTTGTGATGCAATTACATTAATTATTGATCAAGTAAACAGTATTCTCTCTAAGACTAATCTTAATTTGGATCAAATATTTTACACTAAAATTGTTTTGTTGTTTATTGGGGCTTAATGTCCTTCTGTTCAACTAGGGCAGGAAGTACGGGTTGTCTTACAGGTTACCAACCTATTCTAGCCAGGGTGTGAAGATCAAGATTCATTTTGTGGGTCAGCCACAAATTAAAATAGATTTTAACCCACTCAGGTGGGATTGTAACCCATAACCTTCAGTACCGAACACACTGAGACCCTCACCCCATCTCGCTCAGCCATAGAGTCCCCACACTAAAGTTTTGTTGTCCCATGCCATGGATTAGGAAGCATAATACTGTTGTGAATTTGTATTTTCAGATTTCTAGATAGCAGTAACTGTAGGATAGCCCTCAATGAGTGATTTTCAATGTTTGTGGTTCTACTATGATTTCCCATATGCTCTTACACATTAAAAATATTTACTTTTATATAAACTTTAAAATAATTATGAAATAATTAATTGTTGTTGATTAATATATTTTTTATTTTGAAGAGAAAAGATTTGCCCAGTCGGGATTCGAACCCGAGTCCCCACTTTTCTAGCGTGGTGCCTTATCCACTAGGCCACCGGGCTCGTATCCGAACCAGGGAAATCTTTTCTCTTCACTGATCCATACCCCCGGGCACTCGCAGTTGCGATGTACAAATCGGGGATGAATGTTCATTGAACATTACTGTTAACTAGATCTTGTTGACATACGTCATATATATATTATAATTATGAAATAATTAATTGTTGTTGATTAATATATTTTTTATTTTGAAGGCACCACGCTAGAAAAGTGGGGACTCGGGTTCGAATCCCGACTGGGCAAATCTTTTCTCTTCAAAATAAAAAAAATTTAAAATAATTAGTATTAACAATATTTTTTTCCATTGCTCATTCTTGTTTTTAGATAGTGATTGATAATATTTTTTTAAACTTCCTTCAATATTATCTAGATGATTCAATCTAGTTTAATATTTAATTTTCAGCTCTTGAGAAATCATTGAGCTACTTGTAGCTACCGTCTTGTTTCAAACCTACAATAAAATATATTTTTTAAAGTGATTGTCTAAAAATAAGTATAAACCTTTATTAGAAGCATATAGAAATGATATTATTTCATAATTATTTAGTATTAACCTCAAGATAATGGTACACTCTGTTTTTTGTTTTTTTTCATACTAGCAAGTGACTTTGGTGCCCACTTTAGAATCAATTTCTGATAATTTTTTTCATTTCAGCCATCTATTAAACTTCTACCTATTAAGTAATATGTCTGCATATAAGAAAAATAAATGCTTAAATATAATTTTTATCAATATGCATTTCTTTTCTTTTAGGCTGGTGAAGAAAGGGAATTTACTATCTCTGCATGCCCCTACCATGAGGGTTTTTATTCATGTAAATATTTGTTTTCTATTGAAAATAATCCCAGAGTTTACACTTTAAAGGTAATGTTAAAAGATATACATTTATATACTTATTCTTTATATATACATAGATAAAATATTTACATATATACACATTCTTTAAGATGAATTAATTGTGCACACTATTACATCAAACTTTTATAAAATTAACTAATTAATTAATACAGATCAGAAGGGGGAGAGCACAGCGACAATGTCACCACAGCATTCCCTCCAATATAGAGTATACTAATTTTAAAATTTATTGTTTGACTTTCTTAGCTAACTAAAAGCATTTGATCTAAATAAAGATACGCCTGAAGACGTTTTCGATGGACTAGACTTCAGACTTCAGACTAGACTTCGATGCTTTGTTTAAATCCCTTCGGAGACACAAACTGTCATTCGAAAAACTAAATCATAATAATTTCATGAAGCCCTCTCCAGCGCCTATATTTTGATCCAAAATCAAAATGGAAAATACTATCAAAACTTTCATTTTGTAAATCCTCCAATGTTTCGCTTTACTCCTAATGAAATGAATTCCTTTTTTGCTTCCTCATCATCAAACTCTTCATTTTTTTCCGCCGGCTGCACTCCAAAAGGTCCTCCTTTTAACTCCTCCAATTTTTATTTTTCCTATATCACACCCTCAGACCTCATTGATGCCATTTTCCATTGTCATACACAAGCCATTGGACATGATGGTATTCCACTAAAATTAATCAAATTATGCCTTCCTACTATCCTTCCAGTCCTCCTATATATGTATATTCTCTGCAAAATTTCACTTTTCCTTCATCCTGGAAGAAAGCTAAAATACAACCTTCACAAAAGAAACCTAACCCATCTTCACTTAACAATTTCCGTCCCATCAATCCTTTCCAATCTGTCCAACCCCTTGAAAGACTAGTGCAATCACAAATCTTTAATTTCCTAGAAAACTCTCATCTCCTTAATCCATTCCAATCTGACTTCCGACCTGGTTATTTAACTCAGACAGCCTTAACAAAAATTACTAATGACATACATACTGCTCTTGAGGAACGAAAAGTAACTGTCCTTATCCTTCTAGACTTTACTAAAGCCTTTGACACCCTTGATCATTCTATTCTCCTCACGAAACTAAAAGCCCTATCTTTTTCCTCAAGCTCTCTCCTCTAGTTTCATTCCTTCCTCTATAGTAGAACTCAAATAGTATCCATACCAAACCAGCTACTTTCCTCTTCTCTTTCGTTGACTTCAGGAGTAGCCCAAGGTTCCAGTGTCTCACCTACACTTTTTTGCACCTACAAAAATAATCTATCAAATTACATTCACCACTGTTCCTATTATCTATACGCAGGTGATTTCCAGATATATCTATCCTTTCATCCCTTTGATTTAATAAAATCATACTCCCTTATCCAAGAGGACCTTAATAGCATTTGCAAGTGGGTCTCTGATAACAAATTCAAATTGAATGTAGAAAAAACGCTGGCTATAATCATAGGTTCTAATACCCATTTGAGATCCCTTCCCCACCTCCCGATTCTGTCTATGAACTCCCAACCTATTCAATTCCACTCCACAATTAAAAACCTTGGTATTACCTTCGACCAAACCCTTTCATGGAAACCTCTTATCACCCAAATTTCTTCAGCTATTGGTTTCATTTAATTTATTTTCTTTGTATGATGCCAGTGAAATAAATTTTTCAAGATATCTGTCTAGCAATAAAGATAATCTCAGAAATAAGGTATTAATTAATAAAAACAAATTATTTTTATTAAACTTAAAATAACATTTTTTTAATGGTTGAACATTTATCTCTTTTTCTACTTAATTTCCATTTTGGTTGAAGCATTTTTGTTGACACGATGTCTTATATGCTTATGTCGTACATGTTATTGAGGAATTGTTAAACCTTTTCTTTCATCTCATTGCCATAGCTGAATCTCCTTTCTGCCAAATGTTCTTTCAACTTAGGGAACAGTACCATGTCTGGACTAGAAGGTGAGTGATGTCCCATCCAAACTTTTGCAGAAGCTCGACTGTTTGATGTGTGCCATGTTGTCATGGAGAATGCTTATATCCTAGCTCTTCTGGGGTTCTGAATTCTGTCGTCAGTTTTTTCTGAGTTTTATTATACTGCTCAGCGTTGTTTATTGTGGTCCTAGTTGCCATAAAGTCGACCAACTGTACTCACTTTCAATCCTAAAATATGGTTGTCATAACTTTACCTTCAGACCGTATTTGTTTGAATTTTTTAGGTTTCAGAGAAGAGGAGTACCAAAACTATTGCAGTCATTGTTGTTTGAAGTGAAATGAAATGAAGTCGTTGTTTGTCCCTGTGATGAAGTGAAATTCAGAGGTTTCATCTCCGGTGACAATGGAGTCCAAAAAGACAGCGGCAAGCTACAATTCCTCAAGGACATGGTGGCCAGCTGCTATGACATGGGCTTACAAAAACTGCCACAGCATTTACAAAAAATCATTGACCAAAATGGGAATTAGGTAGAAAAATGGGGAAATGTAAAACTTTTGAAAAAATGTAAATATTATTGAAAATAAATGGTTTTTAATTAATAAAAAAAAAGGACCTTACCTTTGGGATAACAATGATGTATATCTTTTTATAGGGGAGCTCTTGGATGATAGTAGACTATATGGGTGATTCTCAAACTACGGGCAATTTTTTATGGTATTTTTGAAATTTTTCGATGTGGATAAAAAAAAAAAAAAAAAAAGTAGTATTAAAACTAGGACTCAACCATAGCAAATCTAGCACCATAGCAGCCCATGATCGCTTGAAATTTGTAAAATTCTATCTAAAATTTCATTACCGCTACAATGACTTCTTATTTCATTATTTTATTAAAACTGATTTTCTCAATATAATTCTCAATTTCGATTCCTGGTGTAATTGAATAATGCTCACATTATTCTATGGAAATGAAATAATAAAGCATGTGGCCCTTCCTATTGGTTCGCAGACGAAATATAACATATAAATTCTTCCCTTGAACAAACACGGCCGAGACTGGGATTGAAACTAATAACTCTGTTTCCCAGCTATCCTTTCTTCAATTTAAACACATACAAACAACCAGAATAAATAAATAAGAACATACCAAACAATTTTTTTTTATTTCTTTTAAAGGCATAACTCCTATTTAATCTTTAATTTCCTCCTGGATAGGATTTCCTGCTCCATCTTCAGGATCTACAACTCAAATTATATCCACTTACAATACTATCTATTGTACAATCCAATCTCATTCAATTATGCTTAAATTTTTACTTACAACTGTGATTTTTTTCACTTAGTCATTTGTGCATGTCCTTACTGACCCTCAACTGACCGATGTTAGTTGATAGACCAAACAATTTTTTTTCTTCCTTTTTTTAATTTTCGCCCTCCAATTTGTACCTTTTCTAAAGGTCCAATGAAGCTGTTCACGGTTACATTCGCTTCAGCCCCTTATTAAAAAAAAAAAAAAAAAAAAAAAAAAAAAAAAAAAAAAAAAAAAAAAAAAAAAAAAAAAAAAAAAAAAAAAAAAGTGGCCCCAACAATGTATTTTATTTTTTTACTTCAATTTTTGACCTTTTTTGATGATCCGATGAAGCTGATTATGGTTTAGTTCAATTCAACATCTTTTTAAAAAAAAAATAGTGGCCCAAACAATTTTTTTTTTTTTTCATTTTGCACTCAAATTTTGACCTTTCCTCATGATCTGATGAAGCTGATTATGGTTTCATTCGATTGAGCGGCTTATACAAAAAAAGAACGTTGCTAAACAATTTATTTTTTTTTTACCTCAAATTTTAATTTTTTTTCATGATTAGAAAGGGCATTGAAATTGGTAGGAATTGTTTAAAGGGCCATGGAAAATATAAAAATACCCTTAAATTCCTCATCAGTGTGAAAATTATTCATTGACATGAATAAATAATTGGTCATAGGAATGATGGAAAGTAATGTCCAGAGTAATGACGAAACGACATTAAAAAATTTCTCTTTCAAAAAATATTTGATGTACAGAACCACAAATGTCATCACTTTTAAGATTTAATGAAGGGCGAAAACATGAAACTATTTTAAAGTTTTAAATTCACACGGAAAACTGACACCATTGGAATGATGGTAATAAACATAAACTTAACTTTCCGATGAAAGGACAGGGCGGCCTGTGCTGACAAACAGAAGGAAGGTAGTAGTAAGAAGATCTAAAACTTCACTGGAAGGTGTTGCTGATATTGAAATTAATACTCTGAATCACCAAATCCCCACTTGATGGATGTTTGAATCAATTTTTCAGTGACCCTTGGAATGACGTCGTTACCGAGTGACAATTTTCAAAATAATTGTATTAATGTATCATTTAGACCAAACTTTTTAACAGTGTGTTATATTCATACTCCTTCCTTGATTTTACAATCAAGGCAATAAATTTTGGTAAAAAATTGAATACAATCAACCAAAGTATCTAGTTTGAAAGAAAATCATCATTGGTGACAACCATGGGAATGACAAATAGCATAAAAATCAATCAGAATTGATCACAAAAAAACAAAACTTTGTAATGATTTTCATTTTATAAGTAACAGGTCAGTTCACAGAAAATTTGTATATCCAAAATAAGAGGTCAAAAGGTCGGGTTTTCACTGAATAGGCAGTGACATAAAGTTGCCTGTAGTTTGAGAATCACCCATATACATGATAGCTAGTAATGAATAATGTTTTTTTTTTAAAAAATGCTTAGTTTGTTTATATAATTTTGTTGATTTCTTTTATAAGGTTCTGCAACTTTGGGGAGATGTTAGCGGGAAAATAATTCAACCAAAAAATACAGATAAGCGCACTCACCTGGTTGCGGTCGCCTGGTCGCTCTCGCGGGGGCCCCTGAAATCCTCACAGACAGGCGAACGCTCCTTGTGGCCTGTAAAACTTGATTGAACTCTCCTCCTCTGCTATCACCACTCATTGAAGTCAAAAGGAAAATTTTACTGGTTGTAGCACGAAAGGAAAACACTTTTAACATAAAAAAGGTTCTCGGAAGGCTATGTGAGCCTTGAGCATGTAAACTAGGAAGACTATGAAGTCTTGGACAAAAGTAGGTGCATCCAGGGCAGAGTGCAGGAACAGAGTGACCGAGAATGGTCCTGAGGGGATTAAGATTGCGATTAGAACTCCCGCATATTAAACTTTGCGAGAGTTAATATAGTCAACTGCCCTCTGGTTGGCAATAGGAAAACTAAGTAAAGGGCCGGTTAATGAGGGAAGTCGGTAGAGGGCGTCACTTGAACTAAATTACAATTTTCTCATTCCCCCTTAACACAAAAGCGCCGATCGGCGCGAACATACCGCCCACCAAAATTGGGATGTTGCCCAATTTTATTCCAAAAGTTATACAATGAGAATGGAGGGCGGCAGCAGCAAATTTATACAATAAAACAAGAGAAAAAAAAAAGCTCAGCTTGAGTAAGGAGAAAGATAAAGAAAAAAAAAGGAAATAATAAAAATGCTGTAACAAGAATGGGTGCACAATTATACAATGTAAAGAAAAGGAAACAGCCCAACTGGGCAACAGTTATATAATGTAAAGAAAATAAACAGTACTACTGTGTAAACAATTATACAAAGTAAAGAAAAGAATCAGCCCAACTGAGCAACAATTATATAATGTAAAGAAAATAAGACAGTATTATTAGGTAATCAATTATACAAAATAAAGAAAAAAAAAGAATCAGCCCAATTGAGCAGCAATTGTATAAAAAAATAAAAAACATAAATGGCACAGACGTCATTCCGGGAGCGGAATGAGCTTGTTGATCGGCCTAGTGAGAGTACCGTGGGAGGTCTCAAGGATGGCCACTCGAGGAACATCGTCGAGCCCAGGCTTGAGTTCGGAGATGCGGGCTATAGGCCAGGAGAGGGGAGGGCTATTCACACCCTTGATCACAACAACATCGCCTTGCTTTATTGGTTTGGACATTGCGGTCCACTTAGTACGCTGCATCAGCGAGTTTAAGTACTCCCTGGACCATCGTCGCCAAAAATGCTGCGAATACTGGGAAATGATCTTCCATCTAGACGTTAAATGATGATCCTCAGAAATAGGAATCTCGGCAACGGATAAAAGTGGAGCCCCAATGAGGAAGAGTCCCGGACTTAAGTAAGCAGCGGCATCCGCGGGGGCAGAAGGCAACGAACAGATAGGACGGCTATTTAGAATAGCCTCGATCCGAGCGAAAAGAGTGGCATATTCTTCGAAAGTGAATAAAACTTCGGTGGATAACCGAGATAACAAAGGTTCTGCGGATTTGACTGCGGCTTCCCAAAGACCACCGAAATTGGGCGCTAAAGGAGGATTGAATACCCAACTTATCTCTCGACTCGACAAGACATTCGAAATTTCCTCGTGATGAGCGCGGAGGAAAAGATGCACGTCTTTTAATTGCTTAGTAGCTCCGACAAAATTACGACCCTGGTCAGATAGAATGGAATGCGGAAGACCGCGGCGTGCAACGAATCTATCTAGAGTAGCCAGGAAAACGGCAGTGGAAAGCTCAGAGGCAAATTCGAGGTGCACGGCCTTGGTGGCGGTACACACAAATACGCATAAGTAACCCTTGGTAAGAGCAGATTTACGAAGCCGCGACGCGCGAACCTGAAATGGCCCCGCGAAATCAATCCCGGTGTTGAAGAAAGGTCTGCTGGGCCGAACGCGGCACGAAGGCAGGTCAGCCATAATGGGTTGCACGGTAGGAGCACGGAAACGAAGGCATGTGGTACAACGGTGGATCACCTTCCTTAACAGCTGACGCAACGAGATAATCCAGTAACGGCTACACACGAGGGCCTGGCAAGTAGTGGGCCCAGCGTGTAGGGAGGAAATGTGAAAGTGCTTGCAGATTAACAGAGATAGATATGCGGACTTAGGAAGCAAAATTGGGTGACGGGAATCGTACTTTAAATTGGCGTTCTTAAGTCGGCCGCCCACCCTGAGAACACCCAGGCTGTCGATGAAAGGCGTCAGGTTGCAAAGCGACTTTGCCGGCTTTCCGGTACGAATTTTGAGTAGAGAATCCTGAAAATGCTCGGAAATAAGAGCTAAAGGCCGGGAGAGTGAGGAGCTGTTCAGTCCCTTGCTCACAACAACGTCGCCCAGCTTCTTGGTTCCACAACGGCGCTTGGAATTTGAAGTCCACTTATAACGTTGTGAATCATGATTAGGAACGGCGTTGTCAAGTATGCCGCCCACCCTGAGGACCTCCAGGCTACCGAGGAAAGGAGTACTGCAACAAGGCGGCTTTGCCGGCTTATCGGCACGGATATTAAGGAGAGACCCAGAAAAATGTTTAAAGGTATGGTCAGGTTCATTTGTGATGAGCGCAATGGGAGCAGACTTAAGATCCGGTAATGGCTTGGTGCTTAAGTCGGGGTCACGGTAAGGAGGGGGCCAATGTTCCTGGCAATTGGTCAAAGAGGAGGGATCTTGAGTCCCTAAACAAAAAATTTTGGCTTGCGTGGGATGAGTAGGAGAAAGACTCCTAGAGTCAATATGGGCATGATTAGTGAGAGAAGAAACATCAGCAAATCCTACCGGGGAAAATTTAACAGACATCGAAATTTTAGATCGTACAGACCTTTTGATATTGACAACTGGTGGTTTTAAAAGGGTAGTTTCAATAGGATTCGAGACCGGAATTTTACTTGTTATACTATCTTGGTTACTATGTGTGTGTACTGGTTTTTCATTATTTTTATTTTCAACAGGAAGGAATTTTGGACAGTCTTGATTGGCTAAAGAATAGTGACTGTTTGAGGATGAGATGTAGTTTTTCTCATCTGTAAGAGAAACAAAAAACTTTTCATCAGATGAATCACTGACAATTGTATCAGCACCACCTATTTTACCGATGTGATTAAATTTTGAAACTTGATTTAAGTTTGAAAAATCACCCTGGTTAATGATTTGTATTTCCTGGGGAACGTTAAAATTATATAATCTGTGATTACATGTATTGGTGTTAACAGAAGGGTCAATGTTTTCTGGAATATCAGAAACATTTGAGTGTTTATGGTCTGTACTCACGGATTGTTCAACTGGGAGTTTTTCAATATTTTCAGTTTCCGAAGATTTCCATGATTGATGATTGATAGGTGTTAAGGAGAAAGCACTTTGAGCCAAATGAATAGGGGTGGCAACCGGTATTGAGGTTATACTGGGTTGTTCTATTTTTAACTGAAATAATTTAGCCTTTATTTTACGCGCTATATCATTGAAGGCTATAGCTGGGGCTTGGGTATCTACTTGATTCTGTTTTGATAGGATAAAATTTAGGTCATTGATTTTTTCATTTACCGTTTCAAATTTAGCTTGAAGAGAGGGTAAATCCTCGCAAAGAGCCTGAACATAAAAAATATCCTCAACAGAAGAAGCTTTTATTTGGGCCCAACTGCTAGTTATAACAGCAAACACTGTTTCCCTCCTTGCCAATAATTGTGTTTGCAAAATGATGTTTTTGTCTTCAGAAGGCATTTTGTAAAATATGGAATATATAAATAAACAGATAAAATAAAATTGTAATATGCAAAGCAGTAAGGGAAAGGAGAGAAAGTGGCTAAATTAATTAGACTGATTATTACGTTATTGTAACTGACGTTACAATAAGGCAATATGGCGGGAACTGTTACGAGACGCAGTAACGAGTACTTTACTAGAGAAGTGGGAGGTGGTGACGTCAGCGACCAGCTGATCAAATTAATGGAGACAAAATGGCTGATTATAGGGTTAGCTAAAAAGCGGCAGAAACTGGCAATCACGTACTTTGAACGGAAGGTGGTCAAAAGTTCGTGATTTCTGGAAATTTGAAAATAATAACCAGTAAAATAAATAAAATTGAAAAATGAGCGGCCGATAAATCGCCCCAAAACTGCAAAAATTCTCGCTTCAATGCGGTACAATATATACGGCCCGGATCGGACCAAAAATGTTAATGAAAATTGCCGGTGCGAATAACTCGCCTCGGCGCAGTAAAAATGGACTGTATAGAATTTAATCAAAGCGAGGTTCTGCAACTTTGGGGAGATGTTAGCGGGAAAATAATTCAACCAAAAAATACAGATAAGCGCACTCACCTGGTTGCGATCGCCTTCTAGTTCTCGCGGGGCCCCTGAAGTCCTCACAGACAGGCGAACGCTCCTTGTGGCCTGTAAAACTTGATTGAACTCTCCTCCTCTGCTATCACCACTCATTAAAGTCAAAAGGAAAATTTTACTGGTTGTAGCACGAAAGGAAAACACTTTTAACATAAAAAAGGTTCTCGGAAGGCTATGTGAGCCTTGAGCATGTAAACTAGGAAGACTATGAAGTCTTGGACAAAAGTAGGTGCATCCAGGGCAGAGTGCAGGAACAGAGTGACCGAGAATGGTCCTGAGGGGATTAAGATTGCGATTAGAACTCCCGCATATTAAACTTTGCGAGAGTTAATATAGTCAACTGCCCTCTGGTTGGCAATAGGAAAACTAAGTAAAGGGCCGGTTAATGAGGACCCTTCTTCTAAAAACTATGGGATCTAAAAACTGTTAATGTTGCCAAAACAAAACTCACATTCTTACTTTAATCCATCTATAAATCTCTATAAAACAAGCCCAGGACCTTTCTTATCTATTATATATTTGTCAAATACCACTCACTCATTTAACACAAAATCTCAGAAACCACCAAATGGATTGCAATGAAATTGCATATGTAGATTCCTCTAGGGCTCTACTAAGAAAGGAATTTAAAAAAATTGGCCTGGATCGCGGCTAATTTGCGAAAAATGCAATTTTAATTTTTATTGGGTGAATAATAAAATTATCATATGGTATTTGGAGATAAGCTAAGTTAAAAAATAGGTTAGATCTTTAAGCCGCAAACTTTGAACACCGATTAAGTTCCTTATAGTTGTAAACTAACATAAATACGATCGATGTCGAAACCTTATAATATTGGTACTTTCTGTGAACTCATGGTAGCTGCAGAGGTTACTTACAACTTACAAGTTTGAGTTGTTTCGTGACGAGAAGCTATTAAAAGACTTATGTTAAAGAGGAGGTTAAAAGACTTATGTTCTCTGGTGATGACATGTAAGGCCAGTTCGATGTAGGGACAAAAAACAGATAAGAATCAATGAGTTCTATTAAGTGCATGATTCTCTTTAGTATCGTATTATGTTCTACCATGGAGAAGAAAGGTACAGTATTAACATCCCTCAGCGTGACCCAAACACCAGTACATCACTTAAGAAAACTATGTCTGCGGCTGATTTTTACGCCTAAATGTTAGTGGAGCGAGGAGGTGAAGAACCTTATTTACTTTAATTTCGTAATCTCCTCAACCAATTTATGCTTGATATGTACGCAAAAATAGAAACAGAAAGACTAAACTTTCTTCGAAAAAGTTGAGAAATTGCGACTATATTCACTTAAAGTATGCCATAAGAAAAGCTGATGGTCTGGTATCAGAGCTGGGTAAGATGGTAATGCTGCCTCAAAGCTTCACTATCAAAATAATATAAAATTAACTTTTGCAAGTTAAACAATTGTCAAATTTACTTATTGAAATTATTCTAAGAATAGAATTCTTCAGGTTTGTTTAAGTAATAATAATTATCAACGTTAAGCTTAACTTTTACTAATTTAAGTTGTCTTCATCCTAATGATATTAAACCGTAGCGGAGCAGAGTACTTTCAGCTAGTGACAGATATTTTACAGTTACGTATTAGAAAATTAATTTTCCATGGCTGCCATTTTATGATATGTTAATCTTCAAGCTTTATTAATAAGTAGGTCCTGTGTTTTCAATATGGTAGTATAATCCTTGAGTAAAAGTAGCATAATAAATAGGTGCAATAATGGGAGGGTGCTATTCAAAATTATTGCAACAATAGATGTTATGATGTGTTGTAGTGTTTTTATTTCCTCATATTCATTTATCTGTTTATTTTTTTATCAATGATTTTTTACTTTCATGTTAGAACTTGATGTAGGAAGGGTGTAGTTTTTGGCAATCTTCTTTCTTTTAAAACCATCATTACAATGGGGATTGATGAATCAATTGCCACTTCTATTGGAATTATTCAATATGAAAACTTGTTTCAAATGTTAAACATTCTTCATCAGTTCTTAAACATACAGACATTTCAAAACATCAGAACTTTGTTGTGTAGACCATTTATATTAAATTTGGGGGGTGAAAGTATCATAAATAGGGAAGGCACGCAAAGATGGCGTATTTCTGTAATAAAATATGTTAAAAAACCATTACAGAAGTGGATGTTTACAGGGAGTCGGCAGTTGGTTTTAAGGCAATTAAAGTTAAGCTGCAGTTCAAGTAGGAACTCGGAGCAGTTCACAGTTCATGACAGGACTCAGTTAGAGCAGGACCAGTTTCAAGTCTGTTGTCAGTTGGCGTCCACAGTTGAAGTCTGTGGTCAATTGCAGTTTGTTTGTTTAGATCTGAGGCTGGAATTGTATGCTGTGTGCAGCATTGAAGGTTCGGGTCTGACTTCAGTTAAAAGTGTTGAAACGGAAAAAGGGAAGCGGAAAGAAGAGGGATGTCGGTTGGTTGGTTTCAAATGAGGAAGTGAAAATGGGATTGATCTTCTTTTTAGTTAGATAACTTAATAAATGGTGAATTAAGAATAATATAAATATAAACAATTAGGAAATGTATATGGATGTTAGCAATAATTTTAAAATAAAAATACCTTTGATCAAATGTCCAACTATCATTAAAGTCGAACCTGTCCTTCAGAAAATTTAAATAAAAATTTATTTTTAGCTAAAAATCATGACAGTATAATCTGTGTATAGTCCAGTAAAATAAGGGTTTGCTGAAGAAAAAACTATCGAACTTTTATTTTCAATGGATCTTTATGTTTTTTGGGGTGCTGAATCTGAAGTTTGCTACTAGGGCAGATGTTGGTTTCATACCTAAGATCACAAAAAACAGCCCAAAATACCGGTTATTTTCGGTTTTTTAGCTTTAACAAGAAAACAAAGCTTTCCGACCATTTTTCGTGGAAATATGGTTTTGGGAAAGTGTTGAAATTGGCAAACTGGCAGTCAGTCCCACTTCTCAAGGAAAACATGGTTGTCATATTCTTTTGTCTAAAACCCCGGAACTATTTGTCCGATTCTAAATTACTTTTTTTCATCTTGAAGCTAATTAAATTTACTACTAGAATATTACATACGAAGTTTTAATAATGTCCCTTAAATAACCCACACTAATAAACCCGTGCTGTTGTGAAATCCACGTTTTTTTTGCACATTTGGCACTATAACTCCGAAATTATTTCGTCTGACCCAAAATTTCTTTTATTTATCTAAAAGCTGGTCAAATTTACTATTAGATCTTATATATGTAATTTATATTAAACACTGTGTAACATCCATGCTAGCATGCTAAATATGTATGTTTTGGCAAAATATGACATGTTCAGTGGGGTGGGCTGGCATGGGTGTTTCATGTGAATTTCATAAAAGTATAGGATCTTTAGCATTCTGGCATGTGTATTTCAAGAGACACAATTAAAACTTCATATATTAAGTCCAATAGTAAATTTGATCAGCTTTTAGATAAAAACAATGAAATTTTAGGTTGGATGAATAATTTCGGAGTTATTACAAAAGAGTACGACAACCATATTTTCTCTGAGAAGTGGGACTGACTGCCAGTTGGCCAATTTTTATACATTTTCCCAAAACCATATCTTCGTGAAAAATGGTCGCAGTTAGGTGTTGTTTTTTTATTTCATAGATACTAATTCCAGCTGCAATAAATATATAAAGACTTAATTGGGAAAAAGCTTCGTTTTCATGCTAAAGGTAAAAAACCGAAAATAACCGGTATTTGGGGCTGGTTTTTGCTATTTTGGGTAAGAAGCTGATTTCTGCCGTGGTAGAAAACTTCAGATTCGGATTCAGCACCCCAAAAACATTAAAATCCATTGAAAATAAAACTTTAGCAGTTTTTTCTAGAAACCGGACTTTTGAAACCTTATTTTACTGGACTAGTATAAAAGTGCTGATGTTTTAAAAGTATGTTTTAGAACTGAAGATGAATGTTTAGCATTCGAAACTAGTTTTCAAATAAAATAATTCCAATGGAAGTGGCAATTGATTCATCAGTCCTAATTGAATTGATTCTTCTATACCCAGGGCCTCTGACCTGGAGGGGGGCAGGGGGGGGGGTCAAAATCCCCAGGGTCTATAAAATATTTAAAAAGAGAAATTTTTTCATTACTAAGAGGAGGAGAAGGTATGGGTTTCTTTGCTTTATCTCTGTAATTCCTATAGTACCAATACTATTTATTATCTCCATTTATGGATTGTGCATAAGACGACCTATATATGAAAGAATTCCTCGGAATGGTAGGGCAAGACTGGTATTGTAACGCCTCAACTTTACAGATCAAAGCAAAACCTTTTTCCACTTTTTCATTTTTTAGATCTAATTTAATTCTGAGAGAAAAGTAGATTTTTTCAGAACATAATCCAATTTAATTTAGGAGGTGAATTGATCACCTTTCTTAGATTGGAAACATATTTTCGGGGTTTATCATATAAGTGGAGGTGGTTCAATAATGACCATTATTACATATATAATTTTTATAGTATAGTTCTAGATTACTACTAGTGTTTTCTACCATTCTGAAAAAAAAAAAAAAAATAGTGTATTTTATTATAAAATAGTTAATTTAATTTACTCATCTAATATATATATATTTTTTTAAGGCATATTGTACTGGAATCACACCAAAAGTTGTTTTCAGTCCTGGAGAGTTATTTTTTGAAGATGTGATGATTTATCGACAAGTTTCTCGCGCATTTAGTCTAGAAAATAAATGCGGTTTAACTCTTAGTTGGGGAATCATGAATGCTGATTCAGTTCACTCAAAGGTGATTTATTTTGTTACTGTTTCCTTTCCTGACTTGTCTTTATTTTTTAAAAAGAACTTGAGAATGTATAATTTCCAATATCCTGTTTCAACTTTCTATAAATTAAAATACAATGTAATTATTGTAAATAATAAATAACCAAAATAGTTCAATTACAATATTAATGACCTTCTTAAGGTCATTAATATGTAATTGAATATCATCCTCTACTAACCGAAGCCAAAACATGGTCAAAATCTGACGATGAAAAGTCACTCATTTTTGGCCAGTACCTTTTCCAAACTTTTAACCCACATCCTGATATCCTTAATCTTGCTCACCTAGAATATATTGAAACAGAACTCAACACCCCACTCCAAATGTCTCCTCCCCTAAAGCATTCCATCCTTCAGAAATATTAAACATAATTCACAGATTACCTTCAAACAAAGCTCCTGGACACAACCTAATTACATCCCACATCCTTAAACACCTTCCTCGAAAAGCCATCCTATTCCTAACATACATATATAATGCTGTACTCCGCACCACATATTTCCCTGATTCCTGGAAATTATCAATTGTTAAAATGATACCTAAACCCAAAAAGCCACCTGAGCTCCCATCCTCATACCGTCCTCCTCATACTCCCCTCTTTACCCTGTCTGCCGGAGTTCCTCAAGATAGTATCCTAGGTCCTATCTTACTGAAATTAAGATTAATCAGCACTTTGATTTATTTGATCTGTAAATAGAAGAATATTAAAAAAAAAAGAATTACTGAAAAAAAGTTTCAATTATACTTCCTAATATTACATATTACTGCTGTTATAAGCAATTGAGGTCTATTTCAGTTCAAAAGGTACAAGATAGATAATGGTTTTATCAAGTATTTTCATAATACTCTAAGCTTATATTTGTCTTAATATTCTTGCTGTGGATGGAATTTTCCTTGGACTCATTCCCTTCTGACGCATGAGTCCAATTCATAACCTACCATCTTCTGAGCTGAATTATGTTGAAGATTTCATATTCTTTATCTTGTTTATTGAAATAGATATCTCTGAGCAGAACACATGGACTCTTGCATTCTGAAGCTACTGAAGTAGTCTACATAACTTACCACCCAACAGAAATTCAGGATATTCGTGAACAACTTGTAATTCAAGTATGTAATTTTATTTTTACATTCTTTTGTTATAACCATATAAATCTATTATTATATTACAGTAGAATCCCTGTTAGACAGTCAGGTCAGGACTGAAACCCTAGCCTATTTTTATTAGTTTACGGTTTCAGTTCAGGTCTATTCTAGATTTCAAAATCACTCTTGACTTTATCCAAATTTCATTGAAAAATTTATTTTTATTCAAAGAATTTCATGATGTATCATGTTTAAAGAAGTAAATATCATGTTATTACAACTAATTTTATCATTGCCATGATTTTTCAATACTAATGGGAGTACTGATAAGAGTTCCTACCTTTTTAAACATATCAAAAAGGATTTTCAGACTCAATTTTTAAAATTGACAGGAATCAAACTCATAAAATTCCCTCCTTCTTTTTTCTGTTTACCATAAGAAAACCACATTGCACATCTAAGCTCTCTTTGCCTTGTTTTATTTTCCAAATAGTCTCTCAAACAATCAATCCTTGAGAAATTAGCTAGCTATTGTTATTACACTAAATATATATAAATATATATATAAATAAATAAATATATATATATATATATATATATATATATATATATATATATATATATATATATATATATATTTTAATCAAAGATCGTGAATTGCACTGATAAAATTCAAAAGGAAGGGTAACTTCCTCAGAAATCAAATCAGCCTCTGGAGAGTGGACAGTATAAAATTTTACTAAAATAAATGTCCTCAATTTTGAAGAAACATCGATTAGAAGAAATCTAAACCAATTATAATAAATGTGAAAATGACTCAACCATCTGAAGAATCGGCAGAACCTCTTTGGGCAATTAGGTGCACCTAAAAGACCCGTCGGTGGTTGAATTGCTTCTGGATGCTGTGAGAATTGGTTGAGATATCTTCTAGCTTGATCAACACTCATTTGCAAGTAAAATGGGAAATATAATGTCTTTGATGGAAAATAACGTGAAAATAAACAGTTAAAAATAAACTTTGGAAGACTATTTTTAGTCTTGGACAAAAATACTGAGGAAGGCAAAGCCTTGGACAATTGTGGAAGGCAAAAAGCCTTGAGCAAAAAAGAACTAAGTCTAGCTTGCTTAGCTCCTGATGTAAGAGGGGCTTAAATTGTAGGGAAAATTCAGAGAGGTGAAATTAGTTATCAGCTGCCCTCTAGGTAGTTATTATAACACTAAAAGGCTAAAAGGCTAGTTGACATAAAAATTTTGATAGATGGCGTGAATGTGCCATATATATATACTGTCGCCGTTTTAAATAATTTAAGATAAGTTACAATAAATTTTTAAATTAAAAGAAATAATAGGCAAAAATAAGACTTCTCATTCACAAATTTATATTTTAAATAAAAACAACAAATTAATTACATATGGCATTTGATTAATCAATTAAAATTCTCAGGTTGGTTCACAGGGGCATCCTGACTGATACACGTTTCTTTCCATAAATAAAAATTACAAACATTATTATACCTGAAGGGACTAACATTGAATTTATTAAACATTAATTTTAAATATTACCTGAAGGGCCAAAATATTAATATCTAATTTTAATTAATTAAGGGTTACTAGTGTCATGATGTCTTCGACACTGCTACAACTCAAATAAAACTTCTATTAAACCTGGAGATGGCCGTTTGTCTTCTTGGCTCCAAGGCTGAGGTCTTTACGGGAAGCAAACTGGTGAACAAGTGGCCGTTTTTGTCTGAAAGGCCCAATGCATACAGAATGGACGTTGGGCAGAGACGAGGCATGGACTTTTGTCCCTTCCGTGTCTCTCCTATTAAACAAATTGTCCAAAGTTCACAGAAGTGACGTGGCACTGGCGATCACCCTCCTGCCCTCACCCCATCTCTTTGCCGTTTCTCGTGGCGTACAAGAAACGGCATGCCAGTTCCTCACCACATGTTTCTCCGTGTTCATGCTCAAAAATGCGGGATGATGTTGAAGTCCACAAAACCAATAGGTTACTGATGTCATTTCTCACCACTGTCCCACCCCTCTGTGTGCATTGCATACGCCACACTTCCTCTACGTCCATGCCATGCCGAAGCCTCGTCTCTGGATTCTGCCAGATGTCTGTTCTGTGTGAATTGGGTATTAGCCTGGTAGGGGGGGGGGGGGGGAGATCCCTGTCATGGCGCGCACCACTTTCCAAATCGATCCATCTATTTCAAAAATAGATCAAAAATGTAGAAAAATGCCGCAGACCTCACCTTTCTATTCCAATCTGTTGCAGATATATGATAAATCAAAGACTTTTTTGAGGAAAGCACATTTTTTACTACAAAAGCTGCAATATCTCCATTTTTAAAAAATATTTTTTAAACTTTAACCTCATTTTCAGAATTAGCATTCAATTTTCTTTAAGAACAGAGTAATGTTTAAAACATTCGTTCTTGAAATACATAAAATAGATGGAGATATGGCCCAAAGTGTAGAAAATGATCTAATGATGAATAGTTCAACAGCCCTCAGCAACAATCTAACTTTCTGCCTTTTTTGCCAATAAAACTAAAACAGCTTCAAGAAACGAATTCGTCTTGACGAAATTTTCAAAATAGTGATGTAAAAGACGCTGTGTCAAAAGTCCCAGGCGACATAGAGAATGTTTTACAGGACAAAATTAATAAAATTTTTACTAAAAATTCAGGCCTCGCAGAACTAGAAAATGTTAACAAAATTTTAGATGGGGATGATTCAATTGTTTTAAATGACGTTGAAAACAATCTAGTTATTATAAATTCATATACATTTGCTCCTGTTACCTCTGTAGATGTGAAGGATCTTTTTCAAATTATAAAAATATTTTAAAGATAGATGCTTCAGTTTTAAAGAAGAAAACTTAGAAATGCATTGTAAATTGAAATGCAATAATAAATTTTAATGCCGAACTTGTACAATAACTGTTAAAAAAAAAAAAATAAAAAAAAAAAAAAAAAAAAAAAAAAAAAAAAAAAAAAAAAAAAAAAAAAAAAAAAAAAAAAGGTGCACCAAGTTAAATACTTTTTTTTGTAGTACCTGATTGTATTGTAAATAATAGTGTTGTGTATTGTAAATAATAAAATTATTGTACCAATAAAACAAGTTGTATGAAAACAAATTGAAATTTATTTTTCAAAATATTGTTTTAAAATCCTTTTAATAATTTTTGAATAGTTTTCAAATTTTTTAATTAAAAATATTCAAACAAGTGAAAAAGAGTTATTTTTCACTTGTTTGAATATTTTTAACTTCATATTAATCTACATGATTTTGTACTTTAGATGTTTTATAGCAATTTTCAAGAATTGATGCTGCATATTTAAGGATTTTTACTGCATATTATATGGCATATTTTGCACTTTTTTACTGCATAAAAATCCGGGCTCTGGTTATTACATTTATTTATTTATTATTAATATATAACATTTATTTTATTATATTTTCAATGTAAGGTTTAAAACCCAATGATAATGAACGTAGACCTCGATTTTGCCATTAGCTTCTGAATGCAGATGATATTGAAGAATAACACTTTTTGAGGTGAATTTTATGAACAGATGAGCCTGTTTTTACAGGGGAAGGCATTTCTACGTATCCATGTATATCATTGGTTTATATTTGTATTGCTTTAGAATAATATGGAGGAGCACCATGGTGTTGGAAAATCAGATTTTGCTGAACTTCAGGTGGAATATCATGATTAAGTTGTGGTAGAATATTTTGTAACAAATCTTAGTAATTCTCATCATTCAATCTGTTGGGTAAACTATGATTTTTCAATACTATTCGACAGCTATACAAAGATAAATAAACCAATGATATCCAATGATGATGGAAAGGTTGAAATGCCTTCTCCTGTAAAAACAGACTCATCTGTCCATAAAATTCACCTCAAAAAGTGGTATTCTTCAGTATGCGGTATTCTTCATCTGCATTCAGAAGCTAATGGCAAAATTGAGGTCTATGTTCATTATCATTGTGTTATAAACCTTACATTGAAAATCTAATAAAATAAATCCTAAATAATAATAATAATAAATAAATAAATATAATAACATAATATCCTCTGAACCAATAATTAAACCTGAGGATATTACTAGAACCATATGTATATATAAACATATAATGTAGATGATGAAGTGACAAAAAATTGTATATGCCACCATATTTTGGGAAATATGGTAGCATACTCCAGATTTTCTTCATATACATACTAATTAGAAGGTGGCCCATTGTATCCTCAATAAAAGGGAGGATCTTTTAAAATTTTAATATGGTATATTCTTTTACCCTCAATGATAAAATGCTCAACAGTTTAAACATTCCAATTAACTGTGTATTGTTTAGAATGTAGTTTTTTTTATATATATATATTTTTTTTTAAACTACTTTGTTTGCATCCTTGAATTCACTTGCTTACACAGGCTTTTTGTACTTGATTATTTATTTGCTTATTAGAACTTGCAGTTCAGTTTAATATCTACTAGTATATATGACCACACCCAGAATTTCATACTAAAATAAATTATTATAAAATAGTCCCATATTTTATGGCTACAAAGAATGATTCATAAGGATAACACCTTAGTTGAATAAATGCTGATATGTGCTAAATGCTGTGTTTATAATTATGAATTATACCATTGTGCAGATTTTTGATGAAAAAGTTGAAGGAAAATTTCTACTGGAACATAAATATTCAATACATCTGAGATCTTATGATATTTTTACAGAAGTGTACTTTGAAAGAAGTAATGGAAACTCTCTTAATTTAAATAATATAGTTGTTTATCAAAAGGTTATTGAAGAATTTGGTGTTAAAAATAGGGGACGTGGTGATATTATTTTGAAGTATGTATATTAATGAAATTCTTATTTTAAGAGGCATATTTTATGATATTACAATGATTAATTATTTTTGCTGACTTAATTTTTATTTGAAGCTTAGTGTTGTTCATTATTTATTTTCATGCACTCAACATCTAGACCAGGTTCTATATGAACACCCCTGGAATAAATGTTTACATTTTAGTATTAAAATTAAGTAGATAAATTGAATTTTAACATTATAACAAAGAATGTGACGGGCTGATTTTTATGTAGAAATACGAAAATAAATTGATAATTATATTAGGTATTAATGAATTATATGCCACTTCTGTTATTATTTTGTTTTTCTGATGACTAGTTTTGAATGTCACTTCTAAAAACTTACAAAAATTCAAAAAATTATTCTTTAATGTCTGTGACAGTTGAGTTTCATCAGGTGTTTTTGACACTGACCCTTGATGGATTCAGCTTTATGTATTCTTGTTAATGAATTTCCCCACTGTATGTCAACATTTACTTTTTTAAATGTTGTGATCCACTCGAATCCTCTAGTCTCCCTACATGATTCAAACTCATTGCCATATAATACTCCAAGGGGTCAGAAAAGAAGATGGCCAAGAGAACTTCTAATGCAGAACTTTTATTGAAGTGCTAGTAGTGAGTAGTTCTTAACATGTTATTGATATGTCATTATAATCAATGTTTTTTCAAATTTACTTGTATATAATGTATACAGTTCTAAATATCAATAAATAGTTTAAAGAATGTAACAGATCTCTCTCAAGTCTATGTAAATTATTTTTATTATAGGAAACATCTGCAACAAGATCTTTTAAAAATAGCTAATTTTGGTGTATTAATGGAACTTTCATGGCTGCTTAATTGATAAATTTATCTCATTGCAAACATCATTTTAGCTTCTTTTGGTGCGACAAGTTTCTCATTTTTATTTTTTCGATAAGTTGGTAAATTGTTGGTAATTATTGACGTTTGTCTTTTCCAAAAATTAAAAAAAATAACTTTCTATTTTAGCATTATGTTAAATAAAGACTTCAATCACCTGAAAGAAAAAGTTGAAATTACTGTGAGGGATAGTTTTGCTCTTCTGACCTCGCAAACTTTTTTTCAAACTGAGGTAACTAAATTGTATGGCAATGCCTCTATTTAATTAATTTTTTTTTTCAGTTATAACTTCTTTCATACAAGCTATTACAGTTGACGTAGATATATACTGTATTGTTCCTCTTTATATCTATTTTCTATTTACCTAAAATATATCTATATATAAAATTATTTTTAAGAATTCTGTATTTTAGTGGAAAAACTACTCTGAATTCATAAAATTTCTTTCTCTTTCAAAATAATATAAACATGGCCATTAGTTTATGTTCTTATGAATTGGTGATCAATAATTAAGAAAAAATGGACTATGCTGTTTCCTAAAGTTACTAATTGTTGTTTTAGATGAAGCAATTATGGAACTCTGAACACTATACTTTCATATTTTAAGGTTTGCTTAAAATAGCTTCATCATTTATTTATTTGAATTTAGATATTCAGGAAGACAATAGAGTAAATTTAAAAGAAAATTTAGTTCAATAGTTCTAAAAGAACAGTTGTACATTTCTACCTTAGTATGTCCTCTATCAGGCTTAGTTAGCTCATTTTTGTCTTGTGATTTTTTTGGCTACTCCACGATTTACAAAAATAATGGCTTCTGGTACAGCTTTATATACAGTTTTTTTATCATCAGTTTCTTTATCTACATTTTTTTTTTTTTAATGAAAGGGATTTAAATTATTTTATCTGTTTTGTATTCATAGGCTGATGATATGATTTAAAAGAAATTTAAAGATATCAAATGTAATAAATATTATACTGAAATATTAAATTTTGCTTTTATTAGATTGCATTAACAAGTTGATTAACGACAGTTCAGGACTGCCTGAAACTGCACTACATTAATGTATAACTAATGCTTTGATTTTGAGAAAACAGAATGTTTCACAATATGCTTCTTTTAAGCCATATTTTGTATATTGGTGTCTTCTTTTATAACTTAGTAGTTATTTTAAAGATTTTTTCTTATTATAAATACTTTTTGTTTTTTAGTTAAGTATCACTTGCTTTGAGGAAATAAATCTTGAAGAACAACCTCTAGTTATCTTGGAAATAATTGATGGTCATAGTGAAGAATTAGTTGCTAATATTCCTTTATACATATCACTACGGTCCATTTTTTCAAGGTAAAAACTTTTTGCTAACTTAAAAAAAAAGTTTTATTGTCTACTGACAGTTTATAACCAATATAGAATCGAAATTTAATTGATTAATTTAAAATCATGTCTTCAGTCTTTTTAATTTTAGGCAGCAAGTTACTTTTAATAGTAACTAAACATCATTGCTTTAAGAAACCAAACATTATTGCTGGACATTTAATATTTGAAATACAGGTCATTAATTTATGTGTTTTTCAAGATAAATTTGTACTAATTACATTCTTAACCTAAAAATGAAAAAAAGAAACTAAAAAAAACCCTGTAAGGATTCTGCAGAGACTTGGAGGGCTAAACAACTTATAAAAATGCATCAGAGGCCATTATGTGAAATAAGTTCCTATTTAGAGATGTCAAAGACAGGGGTACCCTACATCCAGAGGTGTATACACTTGGGACTCCATTAACCTAGGTTTGATCAATTGAGCCTTCTATTTTTTTATTTTATTTTATTATGGATTTTTATTGTTTCACAAAACATTCGATTGCCGAATAAGACACTAAGCAGTCTTTGTATGTGCATGACTACAATAAAATTAGAGGATGGGGAAGACTCTGAAAAAAATTGTCATTAACAATATATAATGAAGAAAGGTTTGCTGGGTAAGAGAATGATTTTCGATATCTAGAAGGCAGAACTGATGCCACATCATTCGATTTGATAGTTTGAAGACAATGGAGTGAACGTGCGGGGGTAGGTAGAATGTAGGTAATTTAAAAAAACAAAATCAGTGATTTTTTTTTCAAGTTATAATATTCATTTTTTGTATTTCCCTTGCTTTTTGGGGTCTTGAATAAGTAAGGATTAGGTTATCCAAGCCTAACTCGCCTCCAACCGCATCAATTTATCCAGTCCCAAGTGTTTAAAGGAACTTGATTCAAATATAGCAAGGTTCCAATTAGAAAGGTCATCCTATTGATATTTGCATGGGATAACAGCTTTATACGGCATCTTTCTGTTGAAAAGAATCAGGTATGCCAACTGAAACAATTACAGACTGTAAAAATTACTTGGGAAAATCAATGCAGTAAACCTAATCAAAAATCTGATCATCATCGGAGGAGCTGGTAAGATAGTGAAAATTGATAAGATCTGTTTCTCTCAGTAGAAATACATGTGTGGGAGGTTGTAACTAATACAGTTGGTTTTCGGAAGCATATGTTAGCAAATAAAGGAGGTTTTTTTATTAATAGCAGAGACTTTAATTGAATGTATTAAGTCATCAGTAATACAAGGAAGCATAATATATTGAGACTTCCAGAAGTAATAGAAGATACTAAAATAATTTCTAGAAATGTAGTAGAGACATTGCACAGTTAACCATACAATAAATTTGTGGACTCGATAACTGGTGTGCATACTGAACAAGTTAAGACATTGTGATCTTTGGAGAAATGAAATAAAGCGTAACTCAAAGAGGCTAGAATCCACTTGTGATTTTGATTGAGATGTAGAAATGAAGAAAGAGATTTATTTGAAGAAATTTGGGAGCAATGGAATTCTTCTGGTCTCTAGAATAATCCTTTATTTAAATATTTGTTTGGTAATCTATGTTAAATATTTTCTGCACGCTTTTCTCATGTAAATGCAAATATATATTATATGTAAATATATAAAATCATGGTTTATAGAAGAGGTAACATTTGTTATTTTTTTAATCCCTGTTATCACTGCATTTGTAATTGGATGTCTACAACAAAGAAGATCCCATATCTCTGCTAATTAATCATGGATCTGGTTAATAAATGAATTTTCTGCTAAGAAATTAAAGACCAATCAGTATCAAAGTTTGTTTTATATAAACAATGTAATAATAAGTCATTATCTATAAAAATGTAATATGTACTTGTATAATTGTACCAATATGATTATACTTATTAAAACAATTTAACTAATATTGTTCATCTATTGTAATTAATCATTAAGCTGTATCGAAGTTTAAATTGCTTTCAATGAGGAATAACTAAGGCCATTCCAATTGCTTTTAAAATAAATTTTATTTTAAAATTAGTATTCCAATTTGGTGCAGTGCCACTTAATGGAAATAAACCAATACAAACACCGATTGATTGAATGATGAAATAGAATTGATATGTTTTTCTCATTTTTTTTTCTTTATTTATAGATTTACATTATCCCCTACGCACAATTTGGATTTCGGCAATTTAATGGTTGGAGATTTGAAGTGTTTAGAGATCGTTCTTGCGAACTGTGGAGAAATAGATTTCAAATTTAAATTTGTTCAGGAAAAAAAAAAATTCCCTGAGGTAATTATTTTAAAAAATATATATATGAAAGATGATTGATAGTCAAGGGGTACATAATAAAATAACAAAACTAATCTTAGGATTACAAGTGAAACGCATGTCAAAATATCTGAAGTAGGATTTTATGCTTTTTCTTGTCTGCAAAAAGATGTTTCTTTCTTTGAAACACGCTGTATATTTATTGTATATAAAATATAATTAATATCCTTTAGTAACGTGCTATGCTGAAGGAGATTTAATCAATTATTATGTATTTTTTGGCATAACTCCTATTATATTTTAGTATATGTTGCAACATGTTTCGGAACATTGTCCCATCTTCAGGCTTTTAATTTTTTTTTTTAAATACATTAATCTACATAATTATACTAATAGTTTTACAATCATATACAATATGTTATACCAGGTATGCAAGTTTAAAATGTCGTTTTAATTCCAATAGAATGCGCTCTTAGCCTATTGAAGGATTTGCTTATCTCTAAACGCTATTTTGTTTGTTAGTCATTTGTTTACAAAAGTCAGTTGTTTTTAAGTCGTTTACGTGGACGTATCATACCTTTTTTTGGTGTTAAAAATGTCTAATTTTAAGCCAAATAAAGAGCATTTGCGGCATGTCATGATTTTCTTATTTAATCAAAAGAAAAAGGCATCTGAATGTCATCGAATTCTGGTTGAGACTTATGGCGATGTTGCTCCAACCGTCAGGACATGTGAACGTTGGTTTCAAAGTTTCAAACGTGGTGATTTTGATGTTACTGATCAAAAACGAGAAAATCTACCAAAAAAGTTTGAGGACTTCGAATTGCAATTTTTATTAGACGAAGACAATACCCAAACCCAACAAATGATGGCAGAACAGTTGAATGTCACTAGGCAAGCCATTTCCGATCGCCTGAGAGCTATGGGAAAGATTCAAAAGGTTGGAAAATGGGTTCCACATGAATTGAACGAACGACAGATGGAAAAAACGAAAAACTGTGTGCGAAATGCTGCTTTTACGCCACGAAAGAAAGGGTTTTTTTGCATCGAGTTGTAACTGGCGATGAAAAATGGATTTATTTTCAGAATCCCAAACGAAAAAAATCATGGGTAACGCCAGGACAACCATCCACATCGAGTGCAAGACCGGATCGTTTTGGGAAGAAGACAATGCTGTGTGTGTGGTGGGATCAGAAGGGAGTAGTCTACTACAAGCTTCTCAAACCCGGCGAAACAGTCAATACCGAGCGCTACCGACAACAAATGATCAATTTGAGCCACGCATTGATCGAAAAACGCCCAGAATGGGCTCACAGGCACGCCAAAGTCATTCTTCAGCATGATAACGCTCCTGCACATTCAGCCAGATTGACTAAGGAAACGATTTCTTCCCTTCTTTGGGAACTCCTACCCCACCCGCCGTATTCACCTGACCTGGCGCCTTCTGATTATCACCTCTTCTCATCGATGGGACACTCATTGGCGGAGCAACACTTCAACAATTTCGAAAACGTACGAAAATGGCTCGATGAATGGATTTCAAATAAAGATGAAGCATTCTTTTGGAATGGTATCCATATATTGCCCGAGAGATGGACAAAATGTGTAGAAAGCGAGGGTCAGTACATTGAATAAAATATATTATACTTTTTTTTTAAATTACTGTGTATATATTTTAAGAAATAAACGACATTTTAAACTTGCATACCTGGTATACCTATTTATCTGTGATTATTTTCATTTTTGTTTTTGTCTTTTATTTATCTATGTCCATATTACCAGCCATTTCACTGAAAAATGTTCATCACTTGTTTATTTGATGATCTATTCTTATCTACTAAGACTATTTAATATAGCAATTATATAAACTAATCAATATTGAATTGATGAACTTGATCTAGTCAAAGTAGAGCTTGATGGATCATTACCTAAGGAATCTAAATCATGGACTAAGAAGATAGAAATCCCACACAGGACTTTTATTTATTTGGAAGTTGATTTCTTTTTGCAGAAAAGGGCTTATGCAACAGGCCCCTATAAAAACCTGTTTCTAACATTTTCTGTAATCCTGGAAACTGTTCCACTGTACTAAGTGAATGGTTTTTCACAATGGGCAGCTGATTCCAATGGTGGGTAGAGGAGAGTAGTTTTATTCTTCCACACAACCAAACATTACAACCTTTGGCTCTGGTACAAAATTATTAATATATTAAAGAAGAGGAATCTATAAGGCAATTTATTGTTTTTTATTCAATGTTTCCTGATAGATAGGATTTTCTATTTTTGTGTAGGAGTTAATCTGACTAATACGTTTTATCCTGAAAGTAAAGCATCAAAGGATCGGTTCTTAGACCAACAATCTTCAACATAGCAATTAACAATATGAGCAACAAATACCTGGAAAATTAAGTTTTTGTAAATGATGTTTTAGTCTTTTTCAAAATATCTTTTTTAGATTTTGGCCAAGATATGACAAATCCCTTACAAAAATTGAGAGACAGGTAAAACTGTTTCCACTGTTCTTTTCCAAAATTAACTAATTTGTCCATGATCTGAAATATGATTAAAGTATGTGGAAGGTAAAGTTACCTGACCTTTAACTAAGTGAACTTTAACTAGGTATTTTAGGTTTGAGGAATTGTAAAGGCTTATACTAAATAGGTAAAAACGGCATTAGCCCTATGAGCCGAAGGGGAGGGGGGTGGAGGCTTATATTTAACACTCTCCCTCCACCCAACTTTTCTCCATCTGGGGTTCATTACATTGATTTTTTAATTCAATCTTAATTTTGAATGAACCCTTAAGGTGCTTAATGAAAAAAAGGACAATTTCAGTTTTCCTATTTCAGATTTTTTAACCTTTATTATCAGTTTCATATATATTATAATAGATACTATAATGATACTTAATGAATATGTTATTTTTCAGGAAACAAATTTTCTTAGCGGTAGGGATGCAAATTTAGGACTGGTTACTAGAAAAAAGTTAAAGAACAAATTGACCTCGGCAATCAAGCAATCAAGAGTTCAAGAATTTGATCAAATATTTAAGAGAAATTTGGAAAACTTAATATTTATGAGAAAGTTTCTTAAACTTAACAATAGCAAATGTTTAAGAAAAAAATTCAAGTCTAAAAATTATATTAAATATTTTTTTAAGCTTATGAACAGGAGACAGAGGAAGATAAATTTTTGTTTGACCAGATCAAAAGTAAGAAATTTGAAAAGTCCACTTAATTATTACGATTTGGTTCATGTGAAAACAATTAAAAACTTGTGGGCTTTATCTAAATTTGATGACCTCAAAACTTTTGTAACAGAAGGAAATAAACTAGTTGTTAATGATTTAATGTTCAGGGAAATAGAAGAACCATTTTTTGGAAAAGAAAAAAAACTTAAGTAAGTTAAATGTTTGGTTTCTTAAATTAGTATTTTTCATTTAACTGTAATATTCTTGGCAGTAGAGGTATTAGTGATGATTTGGTTTACTGATACATTAAGAGCTGGTAAACACAATTTACTTAACCTTAAAAAATAAATAATTTGAAAATTGTTCCCGAAAAATTATTATGAGTGGATACATTAATTAGGGTAGTTAAGATTTCCAATTCTATCACTACCCAGCTGCCATATTTGTCCTTATTTTAAAATTCTAACATATTGTTCTGACGAGGAGATAAGCAAGTAGCAGTTTTGTGCAGTTTTTTTACTCCAAACAGCAACTGGCCCTCTAGGTTTAGGTAACAAAATGTTGCACTCAGGCAGTACATCATGTACATCACACTACATACAAATCATACTATATACATCCACATTAAGTTATGAGAGAGGAACCAGGTAGAAATGAAAAATCTGTAATTGATTATTTCTTAGCTATAAAAGAAGATATTGAATTGCATTATTATTATTTTTTTAATCATTATATTTTTTTTTTTTACAAAATATTAATAAATTTAAAAAGTTCTTCAATTTATTATTATTATTTATTTATTTTATTTTTTTTTTTAGGTTGTATATTCCACCATTCCGCATCGTTCCTGCCTTGGGAAAACTGGGAGTAGGACAAGAAGTTAAAATTAATGTTCATTGCAACCCTTTGATTGAAAGTTCTTTTCTAGAGGTTAGTTCTAATTTGTATTATTGTATTAATAGTCTTATTACTTTCAAAACAAAACATTTTTTTATTCCTACTGGTCTTGGAGGCTTTGACCTGTAGTAGGCCAGCATGATTTTGATTTTGGACTGATCAGCTTATGTTTTTCTAGAAATATATATGGATCTTTTATGTTTGGTGTGTCAATGGCTTTAACACATTTGAATTAAAATTATATCATAGTTTCTATTGATCATAACTATCAGTGATCAATGGTCTCTAATATTATGTCTTGGATCATTCACTTAAGAAATTTTTATTTCTTCTGTGAATAAATAATTATAATTATAGAGATTCTGGATGATGAGAAGCCCCCTTAATATAATCATTAAAGTTGATTTATTTCTGTTTCAGGTAGTCAATTTATTTGTTACTGATTCTCTCCCAGAGGTTAGAAAGCCAAAAGGCTTTCCAATTTACTTATCAGTAGAAAGCAGCCTTCCCAAAGTCAATTTTGAAGATTACAGTTCAATATTCCGAGAAATTGAGGTGGTGGATAAATGCAATGAGCATACATCTAATAGCAATGTGGTAAAACTTAATATGTTGTAATAGTTCAAATAATGTAAAATTACATATTAAAAGATAATGTATCTAAAAAATTTATTATTATTTTAATGTTGTTATATGAAATATCTGAGGGATGTTTTTCAATCTAATTACATATATTGATAAGATATTTTTTAAAAAATGTATTTGCAGTGAATAGAAAAAAATATCTCTGGTCTGGATTAGATACAAAGATTGTCTATCCAATCTAGAGGGGAAACTAAAAAAGCTAAGAGCAGATATCAGCTAGAAGACCTGAAAAAATCCTGCGAAACAATAGGAATATAAAAGCAAGGTGGAAGAGGAGCTAAAAAACAATTCCCTTACCACAGAAGAAGAAAATGTCAAAAATAATTTGATCGAAGTAAGGGAAGCGGTGAGAAAGGCTGTTGAAGAGGTAATGAGAGACGATAGAAGACAGATGAAGAATAGTTGGTTTGACAAGGAATGTAGAAAAACTGTATAGAAAAAGATGAAAGCGTATGCAACGAGGATGCTATAATGAAATATGAGGCTGACCTCAGAAAAGTACAATCAAAAATGGGACGAGGTTAAACAGAAAAGAAGGGAACTATAGAAAAGGAGGAATTGGGAAGAATGTTGATAGATTTTGAAAATAAAAGTAATAGAGCTTTCTATGGGATTTTTACCCCGGACATGTTTATGTAGAGATGTGGAAGATCAACTCTTAGAAGGCAATGATAAAGTGATAGATTGAAGGTAAGTCACTTCAGCTATTTCATCAAACTGTTGATGAAATAGCCTGGGGAATAGGAACAACGGGGGAAGACATGGAGTTGGAACCCCCAGATCCTTAGTAGATCTAGAATAGGGGACAAGTTAGAGTTCCAAATTATTGAGGCTTAGCACTATTGTGCTGAGTGTATAATATGCCTTCAACTTTACTGATGAAACGGGTCTTAAAGAGAGGGGAAGAAATAGTGGGCGAGTATCAATGTGGATTCAGCCCAGGAAGAGCAACAATAGACCACATCCTCGCCATGAGAATTATGCTTGAATAATGCTATGAGTGGAATGTCGATCTACTCCATATTTTATTTAGCATATGATAGTGTAGAGAGATTAGGGATACCTTATTAAGATGACCGTCCTGGACAGTAAAGGAGTGGTGAAAATTCAAGGGCAGCTGTCGAAGGATTTTAAAATTCAAAAGGGTGTTAAAAAGGGATTCCATCTTTTCCCAGTATCATTCAATTTGATGTTGGAAGTAGTCATGAGACTGATCAGTAGGAAGTATATACTAGAGATTGACCCAACAGTTAGCATTTGTAGATGACGTAGTGATTACAAGAAGAACAGCCATTGCACTCCTTGGAGCTTTCGAGGAGTGTGAAAAAGTTGCAAGGAATGTAGGACTCAGAATAAATAAAGAAAAGGGAAAATACGTGAAAAAGACCAAAGAGGAAAGAGGACATGGATACATTGAGGAGGTTGGATATCATTTCAAGAGTACCAAAGTTTTAAGTTCCTGGGTATTATTATCACTGAGGACAATAGTATCAAAGAAGAAATAAAAGCAAGAATAACAGTAGAAAACAAGTGCTATTGGTCTCTAATGAAAATTTGTCTGAATATAAATACATCCTGCAATATTAATAATAGTCTATCAAACGATTTTTCAGCTGGTTGTTACATACAGGTTCGATACATGGGCCTTGACACTACAGAAAGTAAGATTATTGAACATGTGGGAAAGGAAAATCCTCTGAACAATATATGGTCCAACTAAAGATGGGCGTAATCCTTGGTGAATGAAGACTAATGAAGAACTTAAGACCCTATATGCAGCCCCAGATATTGTAGCCAATATATAAAGAGGCAGAATTAGATAGCTAGGTAATGAACAAAGAATGGAAGCGAGTAGGCTCCCTAAGATGATGGAAGGGCACTCAGGTGGAAAGAGAAGTAGAAGAAGGGGACGATCTTCTGACTCTGGGCTTGAGAGAATGGAGAAGGGCATGTGAAGAAAGGTCTGAATGGAAGATCGTTGTAGAGGAGGCCAAGGTTCTGCAAAAACTATAAGATGATGATATGGCACACTTTGTCATAAGAAAATTTTGGAAATAAATCATCAGCAGTGAAAACCACAATTTTGACAGAAAATGTATAAATAAGTATTAACTGATCGAGGATAATGCCTTGTAACTGATTATACCAGGTAAATAACTTTACCGTATACTTTTAAATAAAGTATACTTATTAATATTTACCAAGATTATTAGGTAAATTATTTTCCCTAATAATTTTGATGAATATTTGGAGTTTCTATGACAATTTTCCTTACAGAAATGATACTATTCTACCATTATCTCAATGAGTAAAATTTAATTAGTTTATTTATTATTAAATGTATTATAGAGCTGTTACTAATATTTTTTAACAAAAATTAGATTAGAAGAAATTAAAAAAAAAAAAAAAATGTTGGACCATTTTTAGCAATGTACTAATTCATAATATAGTGGATTAAGAGTTAGTTTATTTATTTATTTTATTTTTTTCATATTTAATATGCCTTACACCTCATGATTTGGTCTTAAAACAATGCTAATATGAAGCTTTAAGGAGATGCTTCTGACACTGATCCATTTAGTCATGTAAAAATTCAGTCACTGAAAGTTCAAAATGCTATTATCCCTTCAATTTTAGGTTCAGAGGAGTTTACTCCTATAATATCTCCTACATATTCCTTTGTGAATGAATTATACTCCGAACCTAACATTCAAGAGATGGTTGCGAGTTGGATTTTTTTTTTTTACTAGGATTGATTATGTTGACTTATGCTTGCTCACTTTATTTTTAATAAAAACAGTTTCAAGGAACAAGTAATAACATTCAATCTCTAACTCTAGTAAACAGGAATATTGATAGTCTTACTTACCTGAATCACTTTTATTGGTATTTTCTGGACAGAAGGTAGTACTCTATTTTTCTTTTTATTTGCTTTTCATATGATAAAACTACACAAAAATACTTTTTATACCATTTTAGCATTTATCAAGAACACTGTGATGAAGCATTCTTAATTTTTTTAGGAGATTGTTTTTGATAACGAAATAAATTGATTGATCATGATTAATGAGTTTATCCAGGTAATCTTATTAATCCTCTATATTTTATTTAATGTTTACTTATATTTTTTCAGGGTGATCCATATGAAATTTTCTGTATTGAAGAACATTCTCTTCATATTTTTAACTCTATTGTTGGAACAAGTCATGATATTACAGCATATCTGTGTTCAGAAAACTCACTTGAAGCAGCTGTATGGGTAACATTATCAGAACATGAAGAAGATGATACTAAAGTTTCTCCATTTTCAATTAACAATAAGAATAGTGCTGTTGTGTATATTAAACCTTATGGATGTTCTTCATTTACAATCAGTTTCTTGCCTACAAATCTAGAAGTAAGACATTAACAATAAATCAATATAATAAATAAATAAATAAATAAATAAAGCCTTTATTGCATTAGGAAACAATGTTTTATAAAATAAATTATAACTGGTAACAATATAAATAAAATGTACGGCTTCTGAGATAATTACAATTAATAATAATCTAATAAGAAGTTATAGTTAGTATTTCAAAAACTGTTTGCAATATATTTAAAACTACATGATGGGGAGATGTTGCCATGTGCAGCCCTCCCTACAATGGGAGTGATGGTCTAACTTCCCTCGAGATCAAAATCCACTTGGAAGTGGAGCTTGCAATTTCATTCCATAGTTCTCTCCATTTTTCTTTTATCATGAGCAGTTCTTATCCAATTAGGAGCAGTGACAATCTTGAGGACATCACTCCAGTGCAGTATTGTCCTCCTCGCCTTCTCTTTAAATTGTATGGGATCCATTCTGTAATCTTTAAAGACCATTTGTTATCCTGAATTCTGGCAAGGTGCCCTGCCCATTTCCATTTAATTTTCCTTATACGTAGGCTTACATCCTTAATTCTAGATTCTTTGCATGTAGCTGCACACTTAATTTTATTCTTTTTCTGGTAGTTCATAATGCTTCTTAAAACAGAATTTTGCCATACTCTTGGCATAACTTGGATTCTTGCTGCTTGGTGAGTGCCCAGGTTTGGCAACCATAAGTGACTGATGGACGAACGTAGCATTTAAACATCACTTTCTTATCTTCCAACTTAAAGTTACCAGTAATTACTTCCATTAAGGACCAGTATTTCTGCCAACCTCTTGGTGGTTCTCCGCTGTGCTTCCTTTGTTGCACGATTATTAAAAGATACAAGCTGTCCCAAATAAACAAGTTCTTCTACATACTGCAGTGTTACTCCATTTAATCTTATTTCTTTTTCACTCTGTTCATCATTAACATTGTTTTGGAGTAGTTCTGGATAATTCCTATTTCCACACTATGAGTTAGATCTTTGAGCATTTGTTTAATCTTGCCTGAGATCAAAACTATGTCATCGGCAAACTTTAAGTTACTCAGTTTTCTTCCATAAATACTAATGCCCATATTGCTCCAGTCAATTACTTTAAATACTTTCTCCAGTAACACTATGAACAAAGTTGGTGAGAGTGGGTCTCCCTGTCTATCCTCTGCCTATCTTAAATATTGGGCCCCTTCTCTCCATTTCAATATAAGCTGTGTTTCCAATATATAGTTTCACTATGATTTTTATATATTTCGGCGGTATACCAATTTCGTTCATTGTCTCAAATATACTCCTATGATTGACACTGTCAAAAGCTTTCTTGAAGTCTACAAAACAGAAATACAGAGGAAAATTATATTCCCTTGACTTTTCAATTAATTGGTTTATAACTTCAAGATGGGTTTAAATATAAATGATGTTATAAATAGGAAAAAAAACTTGTAAATAGAGACCAAATTCTATAATCACAACATTATACTTTCTTTATACAAAAAGTTAACCTCTTTTTCTTTACCTTAAATTACTTCTGTTTTTTATTGTATCTCTTGTAGATTTGGTATTTTGGCAGATGCCATGCTTCATTTCATATTGAAACTCTTATAAACAGTATCTCTAATCTTCTTATGAGAAGCAGTCATTTCAAATGTTTGTGTCTCAATTTATTACCCTAAGTATGTCTCAAAATAGCTAGTTTCATTCACTGCTTGATTTGTACTTGAATATTCAATAGAGTTATTTCAATCAGGCTTTTTAAAATTATGACCTAGTCCTGTGAGAATAACTTAGAAAAACTTAGTTTTTAATTGCTGTGTATCTATTATGACTGCATACCCCAACAATCTACTCCTCTAAATACTTAACAGTCAACTATACCTTATCAATTTAAATATTTTTTAATATCTTTGTATACTGAATACAGTTTACTGAATCTATACCATTAGAAATAAGTTTCTTAAAAATTGATTTTGGTTCTATCTTAAACAAAAAAAAAAATTATTGTGTTATTGGTTTGAATTTTTTTATTTTTTTAAGGAATGCACAGCTACTATTACTATGAGTTTAGAAGTCCCTGATACCTGTAAGGAAAAATGGTAATTTATTGTTTTCATTTTATTCTTTGTTTTAACTTATGAAAAAAATGTTATCCTGTTGCTTTATATAATGAATAAGAATTAATTAAAAACAATATTTATAATTTTAATGATATAGCTACATAAGCTGATAAATCTTTCAAATAAAGTGTTTAACAGGTCGTTTTCTTCAATAACTGTGACAGGCTGTGGACACTACCCGAGAATCAAGCTGAGGAACATCTGTTCTGTAGATGAAGAATTTGAAGTAATTGACTTTGGAATGGTGTTAATAGGTGGATCTGAGAAAAAAAAAATTTGTTTAGAAAACATCGGAAGTGTGACCGCTCAGGTAATTTTGTTTTTAAATACTTAAAAAATTTTCCTCAACTGGATATCTCCCTAAGAATCAATGCTCGTTTTTGTTAAATCACTGTTTAGCCACGCTTTCCTCTACATCTCTGTAAAGAAAAGTTCTTTTTCTTAGTGCTTAAATATGCTATGGATGGTGGACTGTATATCAATTTCATCTTTCTAAGAATTTTGATATTCAGATTAGAGAATTTATAATAGCCATTTTTAAAATGTGGTTACTCTCTAATAGTATTTTTGCTTATTCCTATAATTCCCTCAATATTTTTAGCCCTACTAGTTTTAAAAATTAAGTTATGGTAACTAAAATTGTCACTCCTTCCAAGTTTACAATAATTGATTCACTCACATTATCCCTATTTATTCTCATGAACTTTTACCAGTGCTGTGTTCTATGAAGGACCTTGACCTGCTCTACAACCCCATTTTTACTTTGATCTTTCAGGACATCTCTATTGCTATTTTGAAGCCTTGCTTTTATTTCTTCTTCTATTATATCATTTCCTGTGACAAGTGTGACAATTCTGTGTTAATCGTAAACACTCTTAGTAACGTGTGTGTGTGTGTGTGTGTGTGTATATATATATATATATATATATATATATATATATATATATATATATATATATATTCTTGACTGTTTCTATTAGATGTTTGAATAAGGTTCTTGAGGTTCATTCAATAAATAAAAACAACTATTTTGGCGACGTTTTGAGACTATATTGTTCTTATATTAACCTGTAAAAAAAAGGTTACAATAAAATTATATAAGTTATACAAGTTATTTCAAAACATAAAGTTAGCTACAATATAAATATATAAAAACCTGTGTTAGAATATATATTACTTATAATTACAAAATATAAAGGAGTATGAAACTAATTACAATATTACTGGTGGATATGCTATAGGTATCTACTACTAAATATAACAATTCTAGTACACAACTGAACTGGGGAATTTCTGAAAAAAAAAAAAAAAAAAAAAAAAGGTTAGGGCTGGGTATTTCTGTGTTAATGAAAAAATAAACTTTATTCTGGGACTTACTGTTAGTCCAAGAGCCGAGGCCAAATTTCGTAACTTATTTGAAGAAAAATTTTAGACATACAGCCATAAAATGTCCACCCTCAGCAATCAATTTGCACTTGTCTGCCAACTCAAAGCGGGGGCGTTTCAAAATGGCGACCACCGAAAGGGGGTAGCAAATATCAAAATATAATATTATTTGAAGATGATTTATTTAAAGCAAACAAGAAACTGCAAACCCCCTAGGTGCCAAAAAAAACGCTGTCTGCCAAAATTTGGAGGGGGCGTCGCACCGGCAGACAGAATTCAAAATCCCCGTTTTTTGAGTCCAAAAGTGGACCATTTGAAGACGATTTATTTCAAGCATACAAGAAACTGCATGGTCGCTAGATGACAAAAAACTTTGTCAGCCAAAATTTGCAGGGGGCGTCGCACCGGCAGACAAAATTCAAAATCCGCGTTTTTTCAGTCCAAAAGTGGACAATTTGAAGACAATTTATTTGAAGCACACACCGGCAGAAACTGCATACTCCATTTAGATGACAAAAAAACGTTGTCTGCCAAAATTTGGAGGGGGCTAAGCACCGGCAGACAAAATTCAAAACCCTTGTGAAAAGGCGTCACAATTTATTTGAAGCACACAAGGCTGACAAAGTTCAAAAGGGGGCTCACATCCTTTTCGTCCAACAGTGAACTTTTTGAACATGATTTCTTTTTTATTTGATTTATAAGTAGTTTTTCTCTAGAATAATTTAAGGAAATTATATTATGTTGCTTCCTACGTATGGTACAATATAATTATTTTAATATAAAATAATCTTGTTTAAAAATTTTAATGTTAAAAATACCAATTAATACATATGAACAGTAATAATATAAATACCGGCGGTATAATTAAAAAATGAATAATAGTTCAACTTATAAAGTTATGAAATATGTACTATCCTGGAACAAAATACGTGGAAAACATGTAGTTCTTCGTAAATGTATGTTCTTGGAAAATCGAATGTTCTTAGTCGTTTGATCAAATAACTCGGAAACCGTTCCTATTAGTATATTTTGAGCTATGTACATTATGAAGCAAATCAAATTTGCAAGAAATTTGGCACTATTCATTTCTTTTTCTCTCATCTATAGTTTTCAAACGGTTTGGCCACCAATGATTGGCTAACTTGTGGTAGTAACTGGCTAAATTTCCTACCATACTACATATATGAAATTTATATAGTCATGTAAAATAGTCATTTTTTGGTACATTTTTCGTTAAAACCTTAACACTATTCGTTCGACCCAAAATTTATTTTTCTCAACTGATAGACGACTAAATCAGGCCAATATATTAAATTGATATAAATTCATGTAAAATACCAATTCCAGCACATCAAAACCTTGTACTGGTGTAAAATCCAAGTTTTTTGGTACATTTTTCGTTAAAACCTTAACACTATTCATTCGACCCAAAATTTATTTTTCTCAACTAATAGCTGACTAAATTTCCAATCAGACCCATATATTAAATTGATATAAAGTAACGTAAAATACCAATGCCAGCACACCAAAACCTTGTAATGTTGTGAAATCCAAGTTTTTTGACAAATTTTTCGTTATTACCCGAAAACTATTCTTCCGATCCAATATTTATTTTTCTTAACTGATACACGACTAAATCAGGCCCATATATTAAATTGAAATAAATTCATGTAAAATACCAATTACAGCACATCAAAACCTTGTACTGGTGTGAAATCCAAGTTTTTTGGCACATTTGTCGTTATTACCCCAAAAGTTTTCTTCCGATCCAAAATTTATTTTTCTCAACTAATAGCTGACTAAATTTCCAATCAGGCCCATATATTAAATTGATATAAATTCATGTAAAATACCAACTCCAGCACATCAAAACCTTGTACTGGTGTGAAATCCAAGTTTTTTGGTACATTTTTCGTTAAAACCTTAACACTATTCGTTCGACCTAAAATTTATTTTTCTCAACTAATAGCTGACTAAATTTCCAATCAGACCCATATATTAAATTGATATAAAGTCACGTAAAATACCAATGCCAGCACACCAAAACCTTGTACTGTTGTGAAATCCAAGTTTTTTGACACATTTTTCGTTATTACCCCAAAAACTATTCTTCCGATCCAATATTTATTTTTCTCAACTAATAGCTGACTAAATTTCCAATCAGACACATTTATTAAATTGAAATAAATTCATGTAAAATACCAATTACAGCACATCAAAACCTTGTACTGGTGTGAAATCCAAGTTTTTTGGCACATCTTTCGTTATTACCCCAAAAATTTTCTTCCGATCCAAAATTTATTTTTCTCAACTAATAGCTGACTAAATTTCCAATCAGACCCATATACTAAATTGATATACAGTCACGTAAAGTACCAATGCCAGCACATCAAAACCTTGTACTGTTGTGAAATCCAAGTTTTTTGGCACATTTGTCGTTATTACCCCAAAAGTTTTCTTCCGATCCAAAATTTATTTTTCTCAACTAATAGCTGACTAAATTTCCAATCAGGCCCATATATTAAATTGATATAAATTCATGTAAAATACCAACTCCAGCACATCAAAACCTTGTACTGGTGTGAAATCCATGTTTTTTGGTACATTTTTCGTTAAAACCTTAACACTATTCGTTCGACCCAAAATTTATTTTTCTCAACTAATAGCTGACTAAATTTCCAATCAGACCCATATATTAAATTGATATAAAGTCACGTAAAATACCAATGCCAGCACACCAAAACCTTGTACTGTTGTGAAATCCAAGTTTTTTGACACATTTTTCGTTATTACCCGAAAACTTTTCTTCCGATCCAATATTTATTTTTCTCAACTAATAGCTGACTAAATTTCCAATCAAACACATTTATTAAATTGAAATAAATTCATGTAAAATACCAATTACAGCACATCAAAACCTTGTACTGGTGTGAAATCCAAGTTTTTTGGCACATTTTTCGTTATTACCCCAAAAGTTTTCTTCCAATTCAAAATTTATTTTTCTCAACTAATAGCTGACTAAATTTCCAATCAGACACATTTATTAAATTGATATAAAGTCACGTAAAATACCAATGCCAGCACACCAAAACCTTGTATTGGTGTGAAATCCAAGTTTTTTGGCACATTTTTCGTTATTACCCCAAAAAAAGTTTTCTTCCGATCCAAAATTTATTTTTCTCAACTAATAGCTGACTAAATTTCCAATCAGGCCCATATATTAAATTGATATAAATTCATGTAAAATACCAACTCCAGCACATCAAAACCTTGGACTGGTGTAAAATCCAAGTTTTTTGGCACATTTTTCGTTATTACCCCAAAACTTTTCTTCCGGTCCAAAATTTATTTTTCTCAACTAATAGCTGACTCAATTTCCAATCAGACCCATTTATTAAATTAATATAAAGTCACGTAAAATACCAATGCCAGCACACCAAAACCTTGTACTGGTGTGAAATCCAAGTTTTTTGGCACATTTTTCGTTATTACCCCAAAAGTTTTCTTCTGATCCAAAATTTATTTTTCTCAACTAATAGCTGACTAAATTTCCAATCAGGCCCATATATTAAATTGATATAAATTCATGTAAAATACCAACTCCAGCACATCAAAACCTTGTACTGGTGTGAAATCCAACTTTTTTGGTACATTTTTCGTTAAAACCTTAACACTATTCGTTCGACCCAAAATTTATTTTTCTCAACTAATAGCTGACTAAATTTCCAATCAGACCCATATATTAAATTGATATAAAGTCACGTAAAATACCAATGCCAGCACACCAAACCTTGTACTGTTGTGAAATCCAAGTTTTTTGACACATTTTTCGTTATTACCCGAAAACTATTCTTCCGATCCAATATTTATTTTTCTCAACTAATAGCTGACTAAATTTCCAATCAGACACATTTATTAAATTGAAATAAATTCATGTAAAATACCAATTACAGCACATCAAAACCTTGTACTGGTGTGAAATCCAAGTTTTTTGGCACATCTTTCGTTATTACCCCAAAAAAAAAACCCCAAAAATTTTCTTCCGATCCAAAATTTATTTTTCTCAACTAATAGCTGACTAAATTTCCAATCAGACCCATATACTAAATTGATATAAAGTCACATAAAGTACCAATGCCAGCACATCAAAACCTTGTACTGTTGTGAAATCCAAGTTTTTAGGCACATTTTTCGTTATTACCCGAAAACTATTCTTCTGATCCAATATTTATTTTTCTCAACTAATAGCTGACTAAATTTCCAATCAGACCCATTTATTAAATTGATATAAAGTCACGTAAAATACCAATGCCAGCACACCAAAACCTTGTACTGGTGTGAAATCCAAGTTTTTTGGCACATTTTTCGTTATTACCCCAAAAGTTTTCTTCCGATCCAAAATTTATTTTTCTCAACTAATAGCTGACTAAATTTCCAATCAGGCCCATATATTAAATTGATATAAATTCATGTAAAATACCAACTCCAGCACATCAAAACCTTGTACTGGTTTAAAATCCAAGTTTTTTGGCACATTTTTCGTTATTACCCCAAAACTTTTCTTCCGGTCCAAAATTTATTTTTCTCAACTAATAGCTGTCTAAATCAGCAATCAGACCCATTTATTAAATTGATATGAAGTCATGTAAAATACCAATGCCAGCACACCAAAACCTTGTACTGGTGTGAAATCCAAGTTTTTTGGCACATTTTTCGTTATTACCCCAAAAGTTTTCTTCCAATTCAAAATTTATTTTTCTCAACTAATAGCTGACTAAATTTCCAATCAGACACATTATTAAATTGATATAAAGTCACGTAAAATACCAATGCCAGCACACCAAAACCTTGTATTGGTGTGAAATCCAAGTTTTTTGGCACATTTTTCGTTATTACCCCAAAAGTTTTCTTCCGATCCAAAATTTATTTTTCTCAACTAATAGCTGACTAAATTTCCAATCAGGCCCATATATTAAATTGATATAAATTCATGTAAAATACCAACTCCAGCACATCAAAACCTTGGACTGGTGTAAAATCCAAGTTTTTTGGCACATTTTTCGTTATTACCCCAAAACTTTTCTTCCGGTCCAAAATTTATTTTTCTCAACTAATAGCTGACTAAATTTCCAATCAGACCCATTTATTAAATTGATATAAAGTCACGTAAAATACCAATGCCAGCACACCAAAACCTTGTACTGGTGTGAAATCCAAGTTTTTTGGCACATTTTTCGTTATTACCCCAAAAGTTTTCTTCCGATCCAAAATTTATTTTTCTCAACTAATAGGACTAAATTTCCAATCAGGCCCATATATTAAATTGATATAAATTCATGTAAAATACCAACTCCAGCACATCAAAACCTTGTACTGGTGTGAAATCCAAGTTTTTTGGTACATTTTTCGTTAAAACCTTAACACTATTCGTTCGACCCAAAATTTATTTTTCTCAACTAATAGCTGACTAAATTTCCAATCAGACCCATATATTAAATTGATATAAATTCATGTAAAATACCAACTCCAGCACATCAAAACCTTGTACTGGTGTGAAATCCAACTTTTTTGGTACATTTTTCGTTAAAACCTTAACACTATTCGTTCGACCCAAAATTTATTTTTCTCAACTAATAGCTGACTAAATTTCCAATCAGACCCATATATTAAAAATATATAAAGCCTCGTAAAAAACCAATGCAATCACACCAAAACCTCGCACTGTTGTGAAATCCAAGTTTTTTGACACATTTTTTTTCGTTATTACCCGAAAAACTATTCTTTCCGATCCAATATTTATTTTTCTCAACTAATAGCTGACTAAATTTCCAATCAGACACATTTATTAAATTGAAATAAATTCATGTAAAATACCAATTACAGCACATCAAAACCTTGTACTGGTGTGAAATCCAAGTTTTTTGGCACATCTTTCGTTATTACCCCAAAAATTTTCTTCCGATCCAAAATTTATTTTTCTCAACTAATAGCTGACTAAATTTCCAATCAGACCCATATACTAAATTGATATAAAGTCACATAAAGTACCAATGCCAGCACATCAAAACCTTGTACTGTTGTGAAATCCAAGTTTTTAGGCACATTTTTCGTTATTACCCGAAAACTATTCTTCTGATCCAATATTTATTTTTCTCAACTAATAGCTGACTAAATTTCCAATCAGGCCCATATATTAAATTGATATAAATTCATGTAAAATACCAACTCCAGCACATCAAAACCTTGTACTGGTTTAAAATCCAAGTTTTTTGGCACATTTTTCGTTATTACCCCAAAACTTTTCTTCCGGTCCAAAATTTATTTTTCTCAACTAATAGCTGTCTAAATCAGCAATCAGACCCATTTATTAAATTGATATGAAGTCATGTAAAATACCAATGCCAGCACACCAAAACCTTGTACTGGTGTGAAATCCAAGTTTTTTGGCACATTTTTCGTTATTACCCCAAAAGTTTTCTTCCGATCCAAAATTTATTTTTCTCAACTAATAGCTGACTAAATTTCCAATCAGGCCCATATATTAAATTGATATAAATTCATGTAAAATACCAACTCCAGCACATCAAAACCTTGTACTGGTGTGAAATCCAAGTTTTTTGGCACATTTTTCGTTATTACCCGAAAACTATTCTTCCGATCCAATATTTATTTTTCTCAACTAATAGCTGACTAAATTTGCAATCAGGCCCATATATTGAATTGATATAAAGTCACGTAAAATACCAATGCTAGCACACTAAAACCTCGTACTGTTGTGAAATCCAAGTTTTTTGGCACATTTTTCGTTTTTTTCGGAACTTTTCTTCCGATCCAAAATTTATTTTTCTCAACTAATTGCTGACTAAATTTGCAATCAGGCCCATATATTAAATTGATATAAAGTCATGTAAAATACCAATGCCAGCACACCAAATCCTTGTACTGTTGTGAAATCCAAGTTTTTTGGCACATTTTTTGCTATAACCCCCAAACTGGTATTTGTTTTATCAAAAATTTATTTTTTTCAATGAAAGCTTACTAAATTTACAATCAAATCAAATATTATAATGATGAATGAATCCCGCAAAATACCCACGCCAGCCCACTGTAACATGTAAAATTGTTATGTTTTTACCAAAACATACACATTTAGCCTGCTGTAATGGATTTGAATTAAATATTCATGTATAAAATGTGATATCAAATTTAGTCAACTTTTAGTTGAAAAAAGTAAATTTTGGTTTAGACAAATTCTTTTGGACTAATATCGAAAAATAATCTAAATAATTGTATTTAACAACAGAACTTGTTTTTAGCGTGCTGGCACGGGTATTTTACAGAGCTTGATAAAAGTTTTATGTATGGGGTCTGATTGCAAATTTAGTCAGCTATCAGTTGAGAAAAATAAATTTTGGATTGGACGAGTAGTTTTGGGGTTATAATGAAAAATGTACCAAAAAACTTGGATTTTACAATAGTTCGGGGTTTTAGCGTGCTGGCATGGGAACTTTACATGACTTTATATAAATTTCATATATGAGGTCTGATAGAAAATTTAGCCAGCTATCAATTGAAAGAATAAATAAATTTTGGATCGGACGAATAGTTTCGGTGTTATAACGAAATATGTGCCAAAAACTTTAACTTTACAATAGTACGGATTTTTAGCGTGCTGGCATGGGTATTTTAAATAACTTTATATACATTATATAGATAAATTATATTATATTATACAAATAAATTTTATGTATAATGTCTGAAAGGAAATTTTCATCAGTTGAAAAAAATAAATTTTGGATTAGAGTGGCCAAACCGCTCTAAAACTATTGATCTGAGAACCAAATGACTATTACAAAATTTGTTGCAAAGTTGATTTGCTTGAATAACGTATAATAGAACACAAAATATACTAAAAGTAATGATTTCCGAACTTCTAAGAAATACTATTTTCAACTCCTTTCCCCCACTGTCATTGTTGCGGCACTCACCTTTATTGGAAAATTCATAAATTTTCATTCATAACAGTGGACAGGTTACACCCATGCATTACAAAAAAAGGGGTGAAATAACTCAGTATGTTTTCCTATCGGGCTCTTGGTCTATCATTTTACAAATCAATTAACTGGACTACTATACAAGTTTTATACGAATTTTGTTCCAGGATAGTACATATTTCATAACTTTATAAGTTGAAATATTATTCTTTTTTAATTATGTGGCCGGTATTTATATTATTACTGTTCATATATATTAATTGGTATTTTTTACATTAAAATTTTAAAACAAGGAAGCAACATAATATAATTTCCTCAAATCATTCTAGAGAAAAACTACTTATAAATCAAATAAAAAAGGAAATCATGTTAAAAAAGTTCACTGTTGGACGAAAAGGATGTGAGTTTTGAACAATGTCAGCCGGTGTTCACGCCTTAGCCCCCTCACAAGGATTTTTCTTGTGTGCTTCAGAATTTTTTTGCGCGGATGCTTAGCCCCCCCCTCCAAATTTTGGCAGACAACGTTTTTTGTCATCTAGGGAGTATGCAGTTTCTTGTGTGCTTCAAATAAATTGTCTTCAAATTGTCAACTTTTGGATTGAAAAAACGCGGATTTTGAATTTTGTCTGCCGGTGCTTAGCCCCCTCCAAATTTTGGCAGACAACGTTTTTTGACATCTAGGGGGTTTGCAGTTTCTTGTTTACTTTAAATAAATCATCTTCAAATAATACCATATTTTGATATTTGCTACCCCCTTTCGGAGGTCGCCATTTTGAAACGCCCCCGCTTTGAGTTGGCAGACAAGTGCAAATTGATTGCTGAGGGTGGACATTTAATGGCTGTATGTCTAAAAGTTTTCTTCAAATAAGTCATGAAATTTGGCCTCGGCTCTTGGACTATGTCCCCTAAGAATAAAAATAATGCGCAGTTACAAGTACAATTGTCTGGCCTATTATTTACAAATTAGATTTTTCAGTAATTATAACATACATTTTTTACAGGAAAAAAATTAAATTAAATTAAAAAAAATAAATATATGAAATAATAATTATAACATAAAATACAATCGTATATATATATAAACATACAAAAGAAAGAAAGAGAGAAAAAAACAAAACAGCAATTCTAAGTATTCATTTGATTATTGACATATTTGCAGAAGATTGATTGTCTAAAAGGTACAGGAATAAATTATTTTTAAAGGAAGTTATGGTAGTTGCTTTACGAATAGAAGTGGGTAGGGAATTCCAGAAGGAGGTAGCACGAATGATGAAGGATTTGTTAAAGGAAGCGGTTTTATGTGAGGGGATATACAGGTTAAAAGGTTGGGATCTAGTGTTTAGGAGGTGGATAGAGAAATGCAGAGTTAATAGGTCAAGAATATAGGATGGTTTTTTGGTTTTTAGACATTGGAATAGGAAAGTACCCAGAAAGTATTGCCGTCGGAATTTAGGAAAGAGCCACACAAGCTCAGAATATCGGCAGGCAACGTGTGACCGCCTGGGAATCCTGAAGATCAACCTAATGAAACAGTTCATCAGTCTCCCCAGTTTCATCTCGAGATCCCCAGACAGCCCTCCATAAACCATGCAACCGTAATCAAAGCAAGGGAAAACAAGAGAGGACACTAGAAGTTGACGGGTGGGTACTCTGGGAAAAGGAATTTCGAGATCTATACAGTTGTTTAAGGATTATGATGGATTTTTTGGAAATTTGGGCGATATGATTATTCCAGGATAGGTGTTGATCAAAGGTAACCCCTAAATTTTTTATTTAGTTTCGGAACTGAATAGGAAGGTTATTGAGGTAAAGCAATGGATAGTAAGGAAGGGTGTTGAGGATAGCCTTAGTTTTCTTTGGAATCAGATATACGAGGTGTGACCAAAAAGTTCCAGGACTTTTTATATACTATGGGAATGCAATGTCTCACAGCGATGCGGTTGGCAGCATTGTATTGCCTGACTCAACAGGAACACAGCTGTTGCAGATCAATCATAACATCACTGAAAGTAACATTAGCACAGTTTGTTTGAGGTTAGTTTTATAGAGTTTGGCTATTTTATGAAAATGAATGTGATAGAAGAGCAACGTGTTCGTGTGAAGTTTTGTGTGAAACTGAACAAAACGTTTTCTGAAACCTTTTTGATGTTACAAGAGGCTTTTGGTGAAGAATGTCTAAGCCGATCATGCTGCCATCAGTGGTTCAAGAGGTTTAAAGATGGCCGAACATCCATAGACGACGATGCTCGTTCCGGATGCCCTTCAACGTCAATCAATGATGACAGTGTTGCTAAAGTGAACGCTCTCGTATGATCAGACCGTCGACTAACAATCCGTGAAATGGCAGAAGAGTGTAACATTTCATTTGGGTCATGTCAGGAAATTTTAACTGAAAAACTTCAAATGCGTCGTGTTGCAGCAAAGTTTGTGCCAAACTGTTGACTGAAGACCAAAAACAACACCGAACTCATGTTTCTAAGGAACTTCTTCAAAAGGCAAATGACGACGAAAGCTTCTTGAAACATGTCATTATGGGAGACAAGACATGGGTTTTTGGTTACGATGTGGAAACAAAAGCCCAATCATCACAATGGACATCAAAAGGTTCTCCAAGACCCAAGAAAGCACGCCAAGTCAAATTAAATGTGAAGGTCATGCTTACGGTTTTCTTTGACAGTAAAGGTGTTGTCTACTATGAATTCCTTCCACAAGGTCAAACAATTAATCGTTTTGTTTATCTTGAAACCCTCAGAAAATTGCGTAATGCTGTGAGAAGAAAGAGACCTGAGCTGTGGCAAAGTGGTGATTGGGTCCTTCACCATAACAATGCTCCTGTTCACTCTGCATTAGTTATCCATAACTTTTGTGTAAAAAACGCAATGACTGTCATTCCTCAGCCCCCCTACTCACCTGACCTGGCTCCAGCCGACTTTTTTCTTTTCCCGAAGCTCAAGAGACACCTGAAAGGACGAAGATTTCAAACAGTTGACGAAATTAAAGAAAAAACAACGGAGCTGCTTAACACCTTTACAAAAGAAGAGTTTCCTGGGGCCTTTGATCAGTGGAAACACCGGTGGGAAAAGTGTGTAGCTTCCCAAGGGGAGTACTTCGAAGGAAACAAATTTGAATAACCTGTATGTTGTATGAATAAATGTATAAATCAGTCCTGGAACTTTTTGATCACACCTCGTAACCTATTCTTCACTGCCCAACGGTTGATTTTATCAATGTCTTCCTGAAGTTTATGAGATGCCTCGAGCATATCTGAAGGATGCAAAGATAGGTAGATTTGAAGGTCATCTGTATATAGGTGATAGTTAGAATAGTGGATAAAGCTGGGTAATCATTGATATAGATAGAAAATAGGATTGGTGACAGGGAGGATCCTTGTGGAACACCTTGGGTTAAAGGTAGAGAAGATGAGGGAGGATTGTTGGGTATGATGAGGATTGTCTGGGAACGATGAGATATGAAAGAGTGGAACCAATTTAGGGCACTATTAGATAGGGAGAAGTTTTGATAAGAGAATTGAATGGTCAACACAATCAAAAGCTTTTGAAAAATCAAACAAGACTAGGATCATAATTTTTTGCTTTGGTCCATAGAGGAATAAAGGTCCTGGGTGATTTTTAACAAAGCTGACTGAGTGGAATAACCGGAACGGAAACCTGATTGGAACGGATTAAGGAGGGTATTATTCTCTAGGAAGGAGGTAATTTGGGCATTGACCAATCTTTCGAGTGGCTTTGATAAATTTTTGAGGATGGAAATAGGCCTAAAGTCTGATGCATTGGATGGAGAAGGGATTTTATTTAACGGGCGAACTAAGGCCTTTCTCCAGACTGTAGGAAAGGAGTTTTGTAAGGAAAAATTACAGATTATTTTTATTGGGATTTGATCGGCACCACAGTCATTAGTTCGGGATTTCAGAATAGAAGTGATAAGGTCATTGGGAAGAATGTGAGGGAAATAGAAGTTATCGGGATTGAATGCAGCTTGAGGAGTAATGTATGACATAGGTAAAGAAATGGTCTGAGGTTTATGAGGAAAAGGATTTGCAAAGAAATAATTTAGGTCGTCAGTAGTGGCTGGGAAATTGGAACAAGAAGAGGAGCTGGTAATAGAGAATTTTCTAAGGATTCTCCACTTGGACTTTGGATCCGGGGCCAGGGATAGGGTATTACGGAAATATTGTGCCTTGGCACGGCAAAGAGTAGATTGAGCGAGATTTCGAAGGTGCTTGAACATGGAATAATCCTCAGGTGTCCGAGTGCGCCTGAAATGCCTTCTGGCAGCATCTCTCCTCTTCATAATTTCTTTAATTTAATTGCTGGGGTAATCCAAGGAGCTGGGGGACACTGGAATATGGATGTTTTAAGAGGAGCTAAGTGATTGAGAAGTGAAAGGAGATTTAGAGGAATAGGAAGAAAAGATAGGTTCAATAGAATTTGAGAGGTTATCAAGTAGAGGATTTATACTTTCCGGAGATAATGAGTCGAGATTTCTCCAGGAGATTTGCTCAGGGATAGGGATGGGAGTGAGGATGTTGTACGATATTTGAATGAGTTCGTGGGAGGAGAGAAACAGTACAGGATGTTGGGAGTATGTGAGTAGATTTTTAGGAGAATATATAATAAATAGGTCTTGGAGAGTGTCAGAGAGCTGGGTATGATGGGTTGGTTGGAATGGTACAATAAATAAATGAAGGGAATAAATTAGGTCTGTTAGGTATGTCAGACCTATTTGCTTGTCTTCCGTGCTTTATAAAGTATATACATCTATTCTAGAGAGCCGGTTAAGACCACTGGTAGAACCTGACCTGCAGGAAGAGCAAAGTGCTTTTAGGCCCAACCGGCAAACTCAAGACCAGATCTTTGCCCTGAGAAATGTGATTGAGAAGTCTTGGGACCGCGACCAAAACATCTATCTGGCATTTTTGGATCTCAAGGCAGCGTTTGACTCGGTGCCCCGGAATGAGATTTGGGAGTCATTGAAGGCCAAGAATATACCAATAAAGCTTCTGAAGGCTATAAAATCAACTTACCAAAAGCCAAAGGGTGTTGTGCGCCTAAACGGACAGGAATCAGGTGCATTTGGACTGGAGAGGGGAGTGAAACAGGGAGACTCTCTGAGCCCCCTCCTCTTTATTGTATATATGGATGAGATCGCCTCTATTTGCAAGAGACGTACAGCAAGAATGCATTTGGGCCAATGGAACTTACATCCTGTTGTTATACAATTTCTCCTTTTTGCAGACGACATAGTGCTTATAGCCGCAATCCAGAACGACTTCAACAGGCAGTGACAGAGTGGGATGAAGAACTGAAGAGAAAGGATATGAATATTAATACCAAAAAAAGCAAAGTTCTTCAAGTCGGTAGAACCCCAGAAGATGTCCAGATTATCTGTAATGAAGATGTGATGGAGGTGGTAACTGAATTCACATACCTCGGTACAGTAATCAGTAGATCTGGTAAAGTGGATTCAGAAATATCAAGAAGAATTTCTAAGGCAAATTCTGTATTCTACCAGATCTGCAATTCTGTAATTGGGAAAAGAGAGGTAGGAAAAGATACAAAGCTTCACCTATTCAAGTCTGTTTTCTTACCAGTACTTCTCTACGGAGCGGAGAGCTGGGTTGTGAATGAGAGGCTGGAAAGCCGTGTTACTGCAGCTGAAATGAAATTTCTTTGGAGAATTGCAGGGAAGACACGGAGAGACTGTGTCCAGAACGACAGGATTAGGAAGGACCTGAAAATTAGTCCGGTAAGGGAGACTTTGGAGAAAAGACAGTTGAGGTGGTACGGACATGTCTGCCATATGGACAACCACAGAGACCCCATAAAAACTATGGAAGTGAAGCTGATGGGAAAAAGACCAAGAGGAAGGCCAAGAACCTCCTATATCCACCATATAGAAGGAATAGGGAGGCATTGAGGAAAGACTCTGGGAAAAATGAGAAATCTCCCCAGGGACAGGGAGGCATGGCATAGATGGCTGGAAGCACCCCCGCGCTGAGAGGCAAATAAAAAAAAGGGTGGAAGATAAAGAAGAAGGTATGTCTTATCAGAGGAATCGATAAGGAGATTAGTATCGAGGTCTCCTGTATATGATAATGTTATTATATTGAGGAATATGGGTGAGAAGGGACATTTCAAAAGTAGGATCATATTTGACTTGAGGAGGGTGGTATACCATAACGTAAAGAAGAGAGGAAGATTCAAAGGTGATTTCAGGGAATAGTTATTCTATATTAGGAGTTTCGGAAGAGGGTGATTTTTGAAGGATTTTCTCTCATGCTAGGACTCTCATGCTATCATGAACATATAGACCAACACCTCCTCCATTTGGGTCGACACAGTCATGACAGACGAGAGTATAATTAGGAATATTTACAGAGGAAGAGGGAACACTTGGTTTGAGCCAGGTTTCTGAGATGGCTGTAATGTGGTAGAAATTATGTAGAAAATGGAAAAGGAATTCATCATAATGTGCTAGGAGGAATTGAGAGTTAACATGGCAGGTTAAAAGGATATTATTCATATAAAGAGAAAGAAAAATAGTTTTTGTGGAAGGGTTTGTGATACTGAGTTACGAATATAATTAAGGAAAAATGGACAATTTGATAGATAGATAAAGGCAAATAAAGAACAAATATAAGTATAAATTCAAAATAAGAAGAATACAAATACAAATGAAAAATAGTATTAAAAAGAATATCATAAGAAATCGAAAAAGAGTAAATTCCTTTTGTTTTATAAAAAATAAACAAACAGTAATTGAAAATAGATATATGTTATTGAATACGGACTTGAAAATTTTAAAATTAAATATAATGTATAAAGAGAGAGAAGATAATGTTTTTGGGTAGATCTTGAATTTGTGTGATATATAAAAAGATAAAAATGAAATATAAAAGTGAAATATGAATATAAATAAACGAAAATAAGTAAAATATGAAAATAAGTGCAGGAAACTGTTTCTTTTCTCTCATTTAAAAATTTCCAAATCATCTGGTTTATTAACAATCACGACAGGCTGACCGTCATCACAGCGGTACCTGATCCTTCCTCGGGCGAACCAGACATACTTCACCTTGCCTGCAGCCTTCACCTGCCTTGCTAGCCAGTAAAGCTGCCGGAGTCATCTCTTCCCCGATATAGATTCTATCATCATCGTCCCATCCGAGGTGTCTGGTTGTAAAGTCCCTTTTCACTTTCCGGGGACAGATAAACTCGTCTCAGATCGACTGTTGTACAAAGTGCATGACGATCGGCGAAGGGCGTGCATCTTCCCTTCTCTGCCTCCTTCTCTCAAACATATCCAGATCCTCGACACTGAGCTTTATGCCCAGTGCTGCCCCCAAGTAAACAACTCCGTCTGGCATTTCCCCAGATTTTAGAGGAATCCCTCTAATCTCCAAAGAATTTACCAGCTGGTTTTGCTCAATCCGATTAATTTTGGCCTCGAGTGTTTGAATTTGAGACTTTAAATTTTTGTTATTTTGTAGTTTTTCTATAAGTTTCTCATATTTTTTAGTTCGATCCTCCATTGACTTAAGCCTCTCAGAGGTTTTAAAAGATATGTCGGCTTGCTTATCTACATTGTTTTTAATTTCTTTTATGTCCTCAGTCATTTTTCCAATCTCAGATAAAATCGCCATAATATTTTCTTCCATGTTTCGTCCCTTTAAACATTTATCTGTGTTAATGCACGACGCACAGAGCCAATTTTTCTTTTTATGTTACATTTCTTGTTCTGAAATACCACTGCACTTACTGTGGTAAATCAGTTGGCATTTAGTGCAAACTGTGGTAGTTTTATCATCCCGTGGGATGTTCATGTTGCAAGACGCACACTGTGGCATTGTGAGATATCAGGAGACTGTCTGACAAGTGGAAGAGTAGGGATCATACTGAGTGGCATACTGGAGGGATCTTAGAGATAATTTAGTTCTAGTTACCTATATTTACTGAAGTCCGGGGACGCCTGTTTATTGAGGTAAACTGTAAATAGCTTCAGTACGAGTGTTATAATTATAAAATACTAGATAGTTACTAATTATTTTAAAGTAATTCACTCACATAAAACAAACATAGACAGAATGTGTAATATATAAATGGATAAATAGTTATTGGTTTATGCTGCATATTATTATAAATGTATATTATTAGTCTGAATTTGTTAAATTGGATAAAAATGTGTTGAGATTTAGTAGGTCTGATTTTTTGTTTATAGCGCGATTTTTAATTTTTTCTATGGTTATCATTTCTTTAATATTTCATTTAAAATTATTTTGCTCATGGTGAATATTTTTTTTAACCATGGGGAATCAAATTTAAAAGAATGTTTTGTTTGCCTGTAATGTGTGGAGAGCGCTGTTAGGTCTGGTTAGTTCAGGTTTTTAGTTATAGAGGTGAAACTATATTTATGTTGATATACACGTCGTTTGAGATATTGTTCCGATTGAGTTAATTTTCCTAAAATATATTTTTTCATTATAAGAAAACCCCTGAAAAAGTGTCATTTTTGAACTACAACTATGAATAGGCTACCAACTCAGATTAGCTTGCTGCTGAACTTTAGAGACACCCAGAACATTTCTTTAAGATTGAAGAGAGAAGCTTTTTAAATGAAATTTGTTGATAATTTCATGTTCTTTCATTTCTTTTACCAAGAGTTTTGTGTAAAAACTGAAGAAGTAGAGCTATGATGATTAGATTTGATTGTTAAGTATTTACAATTTTTATTTTATTTTGCAGTTGAACATGTTAAAATATTCAAGAGAACCCTTAAATACGAAATTTCATCCAAATAGAAAAATAAAAGTTTGTAAGCTTCAAAGTTTGCCTGAGCAAATAGGCAACTTTTGTTTAAATTGATAAAAACGTGAATTACGCGTAGACGGTTTTACGTATCAACTTTATTTTTTTACACAAAATATAGGGTGGTAATACGCTTGAAATGTATTTGGTTTCATCATCCTATCTGGTTTCAAACTCAAGTTAAAAATCAAAATGTTTTTCGGATTTTCCAATTTTTTTAATAGGTTTTTGTTCATCGAATTTTACATTTATATACATCAAAAGAAAGCTGAGACCCTCCTCTTTCCAGCGATACCAACCAGTGAATTGCATGACAAAGTAATGACGATTTAAAGGTATGTAACCAATAATCGGTTTTAAAATTTCATTTTCCTGGAAGAGGGTGAAAAAAATGATATTTTTTGATTTTGTTGAATAACCGTTTTTTATGTTTTTGAGGGTGCTGAATTAGATTTGTTTGTTTATTTCGTTTAACGTCACTTTATGCTGCTACGGCTAATCGGACGATTCTACAGTGGGAGTCCTAAATTTTGCCTATCCAGGTATAATTAGGATAGGGATCTTTAACGAGTACCTGACATCGCACAGGCTCGGGACCCCCATTTTACGTCCCTTCCGAAGGACGGCATAGCTAAGGATTTTTTACTCCCTTTAAAAAATCCTAAGGTCATCTGCCGGGCTGCGAACCCGCGATCTTGGGTTTAGTAGGTTGCTATGCTAACCACTACACCACAGGTGACCCCTGCTGAATTAGAATCTGACCTCAATTTTTGTGTGAAAAAATCTATAGAGGTAGTTTGCTTGAAAAACTAATCATTTTTTTAGAATTTAATTAACCTAAACCAAAATCTATGGAGCGACTGTATTTTTCCTTTAATTCGCAATCAAAACTGAAAATCTTGGTGCAAGAATCATGTCGATATCATTTTTTAAACTCGAGATAAAAAATAAATTAGTTTAATGCTATTTTATTTTTTTTCTCGGCTTCTAGGGCCCATTGGTCGGAACGGCAAAATATGTGTCTAATATTTTTTGACCAGGAACCTCCAAAAAAATTGCCAACAAGATCCGTGAGAGACTGAGTGTGTCCTCCCCTTGTTAGTAGAGCCCCAAAGCTCCCAAATGTCCAAATCGGTCTAATTACTGTTATGTAAATGAGTCTTTTGTAATTAAGTAGTCGAAAACGACGAGCAATTTCTTGTTGTTTTAGTCTTGTATGTGGATTCCAAGTAAGACGTTTGTCCAGATGGAGTCCTAGGTAGCAAATCTGTTCAACGGGGATTAGTGGAACATCATTAAAGGATACTGTAGGACAGGAAGTCGGCTTACGACGAAGGGTAAAAGTTATTTGATGGGATTTATTTTGATTCTCCGTTTTTGACACATTGGATTGGAGTGTCTGGGAAGCAATGAAGGGATCATTGTTTACTGATAACACCCAAGTGTCATCAGCATATGTGGTGAGGATGGTGATAAAAACCTTAAAATTTAATGGTGCATCAGTTCTGCCTTGGAGATATTGAAGTGCCTTCTTCACGAGAAATAGTTAATAACAATTTTTTCCTTGTAGTCTGTCCTCTCCATCCTCCAGCCTTTCCATTGTGATGCTCGTACAATGATTGCCTAATGTCTTGTGTGGTAGTAGAATGTTTTTTGGAAAAAAAATAATAGTACATCATAAAATGAAATGAAAAAACAGAAGGCTCGGTTAATTGATACTCATTTTTTTTTTCAGGAGTCAATTTCTCATTTCCTCTTAGCCTCCTATTTTTTTATGCTCTGTATGAGTTGCTGTTGGTGTACATTTCTACCTCTTTTCTTGCTAGTTTATTTTTAAAATAGTTAAATAAACTTTAGTTTTTAGTAAAATTTTGGAAATTTATTAAATGAGCTCATGTTATTTGGAATATTGCCTTTAAGTTACCATATATAGCCTCAATTCCATGTTATTTGGTATTATAAGATTCGTATAGTTTTCACTATGTGTTTACTTCTGTTTTATTAGTTGTAACTAGATTGAGAATTCTGTTACTTGATGATTATTTTATTATGCAAATATTGAAATAATTAGAAACTTAATTTTTTAAAAACAATTATCATTGCTTCTAGGTTGTACTGGAAGTTGTGAAATATAAAGAAAACTTTTTTATTGGAGTGTCAGAAAAATCAGATGAACTTGCAGAAGTATGCACTGCTGGTAAGATAAGCATTTCACTCTAGAACTAACAAGTTCATTATTCTGATGATTTTCAGATACATCTCTTGAAAAATATCAACATAAGCTGTGTATTTTTCTTTCTTTATTTTTTTTAATGAAGTATATTTCAATCTATTGGGCTATGGTGTCTGTAATTACCCTCGTCCACTTGTTCTTGTCAGCTGCATATATTCTGTATCTACTCACCTCCATCTGTTGCATGTCCACCTCCATGTTTATCTCAGAACTGGTCTTCGCCTTCCCTCCTGCAGCTGGTATACTTTCTACAAGGCCTAGTCATCATATTCTTGCCATCTTGATGAAAACCGCTATGTCTGGTTCACGACACGTTTCTCTCAGTTCATGGTATTTTGTGCATCACCTTTGTCCCTATTTGTCAATTTTCTATTAATCATTGAGAGGATTTTTCTTTCCCAGACTTTGAACATTCCTATTGTGAGATTGAATTCCCTTTATCTTTTCTTAGAGTACCTTTGCTTACAATCCTATGCTTGACCAACCGTTTACGTATACTAAATCTGTAAATGTTTAATATATTGATATATAATTGACATTAGTATCATTTGAAGAAATGCTTTATTAAAAATAAAAATATTTACTGTTACGAATCTAATTTATTATTATATTGGAATTTCATGTTTCCAAGTGCAATCTCAAAAAAAATATACATAATTTATGTTGTATTGAAATTGAGTTGTAGGCTCTTTTAATAAAGTTAAATTTTTATCCAGTAACTATTTGGTATTGATTATAAAAAAGTTTAAATAGGCTAGTGAATTATCTTTTTTTAATTCACTATACATTTTTTTTTTTTTTTTTTTTTCAGACTCATTTATGAACACAAAAGTTTCTATTCCATCAAAAAAAAATTGTCTACTCGAAATGGAATTCAAACCAACTGAATTACTAAGTTATTTTAGTCAGCTTAATGTTCATATTATTTTTAACCCATTTGAAAAGTTGTTTTTGAAAGTTTCTGGCACAGGATACACAGGAAAATTAGTAATATCAGGCTTAAAGTTTACTCAAGGAGAATTACAGATTTTCAGTGGTTCTGGTACTGTTGATTATTTTCTCGATTTTGGTTACTGCACAGCTGGCAAGAGATACATTAAAGAATTTACACTCTTAAATAATTGTGACAATATAATCAAGTATAAATTTGATACCTATGAAAGAATTATGTTCATTCCCAGCAGTGGCCATATTTATCCTGGTTCCAAAAAAGTAATTGCCGCAATATTACAGATGTCAGATTGTGTTGAGGTAGATGTAAGTATTATTTTATTATCACATTTCTTGGAATAGATATACTATATAATTAAAATAAGTGGTCAGTTGCTTGGTGAATATTTTTCTTTAATTAATTTTTCACTTTCATTTGAACGTAACTATCACAAAAGAAATTCACGCATTAGATACTTGGACAAAACTTATAAAAGACAACGATACAAAGAACTTGAAACTGGAGTTACTGGAGTTATTGAGGTATTCTTTTAATAAGCCTACAACTCATATACATCTTGATATAACAGTTGCCTAAATTTGGTCAGAAGTTATTGTTACAATTTACCTTGCCACTCTTTAAATTATATCTTTTTTTTATACTAAATATATTTTTCATTTTAATCCTTCCCCCAATTATAACAATGATTCAACATGTAGATGACCACCATTATAAAGTTAATTATAATATTTATATGCTTTTCTGTTTATGTGTTGTTCCCATAAAAATCTTATGGATTAGTAGCATCATATTATATTTTAAATTAATATTAAATTCTAAATGTAATGATTGACACCATAATTAATCTAGAATTTATGAACATTCCATGAAAATCTATATGTGTTACAAATTACTTAAAGTAGTAATTAAATTAACAATGATTATTCAAAATAAAGTTGAGAGAAAATAGCGGTTTCAAAAGTAAATTTTTTCATACATATCAATATGATCCTAATGACTAATGCTGTAAAACAAAAAATATGCTCCATTTAATTTCTGATAAGGAATCTATCGGCAAACATACAATCCAAGCAACACCAACAGAGCTAGAAAATGTCAAAAAAGCCCCAAAACTTAAAAAATGTAGGCCAAAAGTGACTTTTTTCATTCAAACTAACATAGCTCCTATGGTGGTAGGTTATGAAATGAAAAATTTCTATTAACTTTCTGATATGAAAACTATTTACAAATTTTCGATCTGAGCAACACTAACAGAGCTAGAGTTTGTCAAAATGTTACATTTTTGAGGGTTAAAAAAATTTTACAGCATGATTTTTTTCATTAAAACTAATATAGCTCCTAAACAGTAGGTCCTAGCATCAAAAAGAAAAAATATGCTCCATTTATTTTCTGACTCGGTAACTATCGTCAAATTTTCCATCCAAGCAACACTAACAGAGCTAGAGTATCTCAAAAAACCTCCATCAAATAAAAAATTTAGGCATACATGACTTTTTTTTATACAAACCAATATAGCTCCTAAATGGTAGGTCCTTGCAACAAATTTTATGTAACAAAATAATTTTCATTAAATTTTTTATATGAAATCTGTTGAAAAATTTTTGATCCAAGCAACATCTTGGAAAGAAACAAGTTGAATAAAACTTTACACAAAAAAAGTATAGCCAAAGACAAATCCATATCAATATTATAAATAAATAAACAAAATAAAATAAATAAAAAATAATATGGAAAATGATAAGTTTAATAAACAATTTGAGATGATCTGAATGTAATGAAATGATATGAAATGTAAATAAATTAAACAATAATAAAGAAAATAAAAATTAAATTAAATATAATAGGGCTAGTAAACAATATAAATTATTGTATGTAAAGAATTTAGATTATTATATGTAGAGAGAGTAAAATAAATAAGATATAAGATTATCAAAAAAGGCAATAAACAGATAAAATAATTGGAAACATTATAAATTTAAAAAAAAATCTAAAAACAAAGTCATGAATAAGTAAAAATTAATATTTAATTAATTAAATAGGTTTAATTAAAGGTATATGCATATTTTATGTATTTTTGTTTGTTAATATATATATATATTTTTTTTTATTTATCCTAGGATAGTATAGAATGCATTTATCAGGAAATATTATATAAGCATGACACAAAATTTGATCAGTGGGATAATACTCAAAAGGCTATAAGATGGACTAAGGCTGAAGGGCCCCCACTTAATACTCAAAAGTAAATATTTTTTATTCATTTGTTCTTTTTTAATATTGAATTCAATATAGATAGTAAATTGTTTCAGTTAAAATATCTTAAGAGTTTTTAAAAACTTAAATGCTCATCTTTGTTTTTCTTCTCTTAGATTACTAAATCAGAACCTTAAAGCATAATCAATTTTTCTCTAAGGATTTACCTAGATCCATTATATATTATAATTTAAAGGGGTTAAACCAAAGTGGGTACTTTTCTCAATCATAAAATATCTAGACTAACTTTGATCCCCTTTGGAGACTGAAAGTCGTAACTTAGTATATAATAAGTTATAAGCAGGGCTGTGAATTGTATGCAATAAAAACTGAAAGATTTGCACATATATGTGCAAATATATAGGGTAAAATGTGCTATAAAATACTTAAAAAATACAACTAATTCTCTACATTATTTAGAAAAATTGCGATACATATTTATGAATAAGTACAAACTCAAGTTTAAGTAATAGACCAGGAGCACACGACATGCAAATTTAATTGGAAAGACATGAATTTTTTTCCTAACTCATTTTATAGTATCATTCACCTTGAAATGATATATCATGGTCTAGTAGCCTGTATCTGTCAGAATGTGGTGTGGCGAACGCTTTTAATGGCCCTTAAAAAGAGCTCTAAATTTAGGAACCAACTTACCGATTCACACTTTTCAAACCAGTATTTATGATTTTTTCTCCAAACCTGATGTTTCTAATTTCTAACCTTTTCCTCTTTCTCAGAAAACTATTATATCTACGGGATTCTTTTAGAGCTCAAATTAAAGCTAATTAAATTACCTTTAAATTATTTTCTAAGGGTGTTTTTGTAAAACCTAGTGCTTTCATCAGTATCCAGCCGAGAACTTTAGTCTTAACAGAAAAATGTAGCTTTGTAAGGAAAAGCTATAGATGTGAAGTAGGATAGGTAAGATAACAGAAATGCAGTGTTTTATTATTTTTAGAGATATTTGATCCAAACCATAGTTGTTGAGTATGAGATTTAAATACTGAAACAATTAGGTCATTAGAGGAAATATTAATAAAATAAAAGTTGTTTGGATTAAATGGGGTTTGAGGAATATAATACTATTAGGTGTTAACAGTTATTTGTACTTTGCTGTTTTTATGTGCTGCGTTACTTAATACTGTGCAGTAGTTAATAAAACTTTCCAACAAGATCTTTTGTCTTTGCTAGAGTGATTTTTGACATTTTTGGAGTACAAAAATAAACAGTCAATGAATGATGTGTTATGATGGAAATTGTGTGAGAGACTGGGTAGTTTCATGATGATGAGAAGAAAGAAAAAAAGAAAAGTTCATTAGGGTGGGGGTCAGCAAAATAGGAATTAAATTCACGTGGAGTGACTGGATAATTATTATCAAATGTAGAACTGGATACAGCAAATTTTCTCAAAATTTTCCATTTAGATTTAGGATCAGGAGCTTGGAAAAGGATACTATGAAAATACTGTGCTTCAGCACATACATCTTCATTAGGTTTCACAGTTAATAAATACCAGATCAATACAATTAAGAATATATGAAAAATCCAGGATATCTGATGTACAATGAAAGATTCTTTATTATATATCTTTTGTATTACTTTTCAGTTTTCTATTTATGTTCAGATTATTACTGTAAGTAATAATTTTTTATTTTTAGTTTTCAAAAAGCTCAGATATTAAAAATAGAAAGATATCATGATGAACCAGAATATTCTATTGTTAATGAAGAAGCACGTATTGCCATAATAATATCTGCTGTTGTTGATACGCCAAAACTGACTGTTCTTACTGATGTCCTTGCATTCCCTCCGATAATAGTATCACAAGTAAGCATTGTTCTGATCCATTTTTCATTTAAAATATACTTGTGAAAAACTATTAAAGGATGTTCGTTTTATTAAATATAAAAAAGATAGGTCAGATCTGGAAATGATTTATCATTTGCCTTCAGCTAGAACATGGTGAGATTCAGGTTTTGGGTATTCTGATTCATAGGTGATATAATCTACTTTATGGAAATTTTTTACAAATTATTTATATACAGTTGCTATTCCTTGCAATTCTCGCACTGCGTAAATGGTAGAGATTTTTAAAAATTTTTTTTTGATTATCATAGAATCATAAATAGTACCTCTTGCTTGAGATGATGCCTTTCAATGGAATGATGTAATAAGACAATTCACTGCTCCTAGTTCATTTTTTGTTAAGTGCCTGATTGATTATTCTTTTAGAAAGCTTTATGTCTATAATTTAATTAATTACTCTATGATTAGAATAACTTACACAGCTACTCTGTGTTCAAATTCTCAACCCTCCAACCTGTATACCTTTTCATCAAAAATCCTTTGCCAATCATGCTACCTCCTTTTCAAATTTCATAACCTTTCCTATTCTTGGAGTTTTTTCCTTAATATCCTTTAACCCTGTAGAGCTATCCTTAAAAAATATACCAAGAAAGGTAACCCATCAACCTATATACTCCGGCGCATCGAACTGCATCCTTCGAGAAATCCTTTATTATCCGTGCTTCCTCGTTATGGAATTCATTGCCCATCACAATTCGAAAAAGATCCACTCTTACTTCCTTTAAACATCATTTATTCCTTTACCTCCTGGATCTTCAATCTTCCGAGCTAATGTAAAACGTGAACATTTATGTAATATACATTATAATAGTATACATAAGATGTATCATTTTACAAGATGTCACAGTTATCTTGTAACATATAATTTAATTCTTTATCAATTTTTATTATTATCTATTGTTATTATTTATTATAATTAATTATCAAAGCCAGATGATTGTCCTATGTACTGTAATCATATGTTATTCTTAGGGGACAAGTAGTCCCAGAATAAAGTTCATTCTCTTCTTCTTCTTCTTCTTAAAGAAAGGTGCACTGGGGTACTGGTGGACTCCAACAAAAATATAATTTTATTGATAGTTATGATTATTTATTTTTATATAAAGTGCTAATGCATGCGGCTTTTGTGATCTTTTTTCCTATCACATGAAAACAATTTGTCAGCTGTTGCTACCTTATTCAATGGTACTTATGGCAGTGTTTCCATTTTTAAGACTTACACCACCAGAGAGCGGAGAGAAGATTGTAAATTTGGACTATTGAAATGGTTCAACAAGTATGGTCTCACATGTTCCCAAGCTATTTTTTAAATAAAGTTTGTTCCTTTTTTTTTTTTTTTTTTTTTTTTTTTTTTTTTTTTTTTTTTTTTACTTACAAGGATGTTTCAAGCCTTTTAACAGTATCTATGAGTTGACTCCACCAATATCTAATGAGTCAATTCATCTTCCTTGAGCATGTATATGTGTGGAACATCTGCTCTAAAGTTCCAATACCACCTTTAGTTGAATTGTAGAGTTCAACAATTTTAGGAATATTTACTGCATTGGGTTCAACTTCAGTTTTCCACAAACAGCTGGTGAAACGCAGCAGCTTTAAATTTATTAATAATAAGAAATAAATAGAGAGAAGAATATACTTTCCCCACACAAACGGTACACTGGGGTACTGGTGTACCCCTAATGGTGTTTAAAAAAAAATAGATTTAGATAAAGCACTGATCGACTTGTCAAATACTAGTGCCTAACTTAGGGAACTGCCAGAAAGACCAAGTTACTATTTCATTGTAGTTCACTAATATGGAAGTAATTAGCTATCCGGCGTACTCCAGTACCCCAGTCTACCTCTCCAGGGATAAACATAATTTATTCTATAACCTTCTGGATAATCAATCTTTTGCATATACATAATTAACGTGTATACATGTATTATTTAATTGTTGAATTTTTGTTCTTATTTTAAAATTACTGAGGCGCTGATTTGTCATTAATTTGCCTGACTATTGTTCCTGCAGTTCTGTATTATTATTCTCAGGAGCATTTTCCAGAATAAAGTTTATTTTTTTATTTCATTTAATTTCATTGAACAAAATATTACCTAACTACTTTATATTAGCAATTCCTGATATTTTGTATAGTGCCTTTTCTAAAATTTTAGAGAAAAAAAAAGTGAAAATTATCAACTATTTTTTCTATCTTAATTAAAGTAGGACTTTGTTGATGATTGACAGAATGGTTTATAAAATATTTTGTGAATAATTTATGTCAAATAGTAAAATAAATCTGTGAATTAAATAGTATTTCACAGATAAAAGAGTACAAGTTATAGTAGGATGCGTTGCCACAGTGTTTTTAGATTTGCTCCAGCTATTAAAATACTTATACTTAACAGCCTGGTCAGATATTAAAACAATATTTTATCAGAAACGCTCACAATGAAGGTTTGATAATATTTTATAAACTTTTAGTGTTAGTTGTTAGTTTATAAAAACATTTTAATTGAACATTATAATTATAATCACCCCTTAATTTGTTGACTCTGAATTATTTGCCTAATACTAGAAATTTAATTGTAGTTATTTGTTTTCAGAGTTCTTTCAGGGATGTGGTGATCCAAAATACTAAAAATTGTGAAGTTTCTTTTACAGCAGTGATTATTGATGAAACAATTGAAATCCCTGATAGAGTTCCAGAAATTACAGACTTTTCATTTGGAAAATTTGATTATAATCTAGTGGAACTACCTATGGACTTAAAAAGTAGTGATCAATCTCTTGAATGTTCACCTCCTACCAATGAGACAAGTAATGATAAAACTGAATTATGGAATGAACTAAGGAAAAAACATGCACATATATTGTACGGGAAGGGTGTTACTATCATTAAACTTCAAAAAACAGCTATAAAATTAGATACAGAAAAAGACCAAGACCTCAAATCTCTGAAAAAATTTAAGGGCACTAAATCAACGAAAACTAGATCTTTAATGGAAATTAAGAAACGTTTGGCACAAAAAAACCAATTTTCAAATACTTCTGTCATGTTAGGTAAAAAAGATTCTAAACCTCAGGATGGAAGAGTATACAGCGGTCAGTTACAGGCTGTCAAAAGTGTCTTTAAACTAGGAACAAAAAAATATGATCCATATGAAATTCAGTTCAGTGACATTGTAAAAATTGGAAAAACTCATATATTTCTACCTCTTCAACCATCCAGAGTTGCTGCCAAAAGTCAAAGAGAACCAAGCCAATGCTTTTCTATTAATGTCTCTTCAGGCATATTAAAGCCTAATGAAACTATATCTTGCTTGGTGAAATTTACTCCAAAACTTATCAAATGTTATAAAGCTAATTTGAGGTGATTATTATTTAACATAGTTATTTAATTTTATCAATAAATTTATTTTGTTTGTGATATAGGGTTAAAAATTACTCTGGTCAACATGTTTTTTTGTTTTTCACAAAAATATGAGTAGCACAATTCTAGTAGTATTTCACTTCCTGAATTACAATTTTTCCATCAGACAGGGATTTTCTTTTTAATTTTACTGTTTTTTTATGATTTGTCATTACATGCTTCAACATAATTATTTAATACTAGCATCCCCCATGGCAGAATCGTCCGCTCTCATAATTAAAGAACTTGGATAATTTTAACTAATAATTGAAGGTTTATTTGTTTATCAATATAAATCTTGTATAGAAGTATGCATTTAGCACTATTTCCTCAATGATATTTTTTGCATAGCAGTTATTTTTAATATTGTTAAAATTGCACTGATTAGTTGTTTAAATATTAGGTAAAAGCATATTTCGATATCCAATTTTTAATTTTAATGTATTAGTTGGTAATCCAGATGGACAGAGACTATTAAAAAACTCTGGCAGATAATGGACTGCATTATCAGTGCTTGTAACTTATGGCCCATGAATAATATTTTTACCCACAATATCAAAAAGTATAGGATCGGTATTTTGATTTGTTAATAATTTTTATTCAGCAGAAATAATTTTATTGATTTCATCCAGTTGGATTTTAATATCTAACCATAAAAGTATGTTATTTTATGAAGTATAAGGCAAATCTTTTTCTGACACTCAACATTGTACATTTTAAATTTTATTATTGCAAAACATTCCTATAATTACGAAAATAATGTTGGAATTTGGTATAGATGGGTTAAGTAGTTTTATCTTTGTAATTTTCAACTCTATTCCAGAATGGTGCTTACCACATACCTATCGGTTGATTTTTGAACTTCACTGGGATCCAAATGTCGCGGCACATAGTTAAATCTTTTTTAATAATTTAATTGAATATAAGTAAATTTTATTATAAATTTCAAGCTCTATATAACACCATACCTTTGTAACTTTTTATATAAAATGGCATTTGCCACATATCGGTCAATTTTGAAACTGTTATCCACATATTATTGCTTTTTTACTAACAAATTAATTGAAAATCAGTAGATTTTATCTCTGCTAAACCTTCCTGAAGCTATAAGGATGATGTGGTATTTTTGTGGTTATTGATCACACATTGAAAAATGGCTTGTTCTTTTATAAAGGGTGAGTACCTCTTACTGTAAAAAAAATTAAAAAAAAAAAAAAAAAATTGGGTGAAACTAGATAAAAAAAATGAAGAAAAATGCTGCAGATTTTATCTTTCTATTCCAATCCATTGCAGCTTTACGATAATTCAAAGACTTATTTGAGGGAACCACGTTTTGTATCTGAAAAGCTGTAATATCTACAAATTACTGTAGATATTATGTAATATCTACAAACTTGTGACCTACAGAACAGCTTGATTTTCACCTTATTTACGGAAGTAACAATGTCTTATATTACTTCAACGCTCACCGTTTTTCGAAAAAACTATCTACAAAACTGCGAATCTCATAAAAACTGCAAATTTAATCAGCTTCCGAATGAGATGTTAAAAGTAATGATTCTTTTTCTATTTCATGGCGTAATTTACTTTTAAAACCGAAAAGCAGTATTATGAATTAAGTTCACTCATAATTAATTAGATATTTTCAATGATACTGAAAAAAAAATTTTGTTCAAAATGATTTTAATAAAGGAGGCTAAGCATATTTTTGATTTTTTTAAAACAACTTTAAATTTTATATGGGCTAATTTTTTCTGATTCAAGGAACAACTAACAATTTATGAACAAAGTTTGATTGTATTTGAAAATATTATCCGTTTAAGTAATTTGTGAAATAGCCATTTAAGACTATATATATTTCTATACATCTAAAAACTTCATTATTCCAGTATTTCTCCTTTATAGCCTTCAATTCAGAGGATAAGTATAAAAGAAATAAAAACATCAATTATGAAACCCCCAATTAGGCGAGGCATATTAGCAAAAAAAAAAAAAAAAAAAAAAAGGAGCTCTGTAGAAAGTTTTGATTTTCTCACACTATCTGTTTTTTGGGTAACTGAACACGAATTTGAAGTTTGTGGGCCAAAAGTTTGCCTGGAACTTTGTTTTTAAGACTCTTTTTGATCAAATTTTGGTTCTTTTTCTGGTTTGTTAACTATATCTTGAAAAGTAAGAGTTTTTTTTTGCAAAAGTTATTATTTTCACAATTAAAGTAAAAAACATTTCCCCCATTTTTGATTCATAAAGTTTTTTTGTAACTATTGTGCCACTAGAGCACATCAAAATATGGGCAAATTGCCAGGTAATGGAAATTCTACAATTTTCCACACTGTTGGCTATCAATGATGTTGAACTCATTGAAATAAATTAAGAAATACAAGATTAGCTTTGTATATATGAGGCTATGAGAGCAAAAGTGGCCTAACCCACAAAATATAAAAAAATCTGATTCAGTAATTTTTTCCAACTATAACACCACCAGATGGCGTTATAGTTGCAAAAAATTACTAAATCAGATTTTTTTATATTTTGTGGGTTAGGCCACTTTTGCTCTCATAGCCTCATATAGCCTTTATAAAATTTAAAGTTGTTTAAAAAAATAAAAAAATATGCTTAGCCTCCGTGATAAATTATATTAAAATTATTTTGTACAAATTTTTTTTTTTTTCAGTATCATTGAAAATATCTAATTAATGATGAGTGAACTTAATTCATAATACTACATGAAAACAATCAAGTAATTATAAATTATTCATTTTTTCATATTTATGAAATTGTTTGTTTATGAAAATCTGTACATAATGAACTGTTTTATTAAATTTTGTAAAAAAAAATGTAAAAATATATAATAAATTTTAAAAAGGCTAAACTGATGAGGACATTAGATAATGTAATATGAAACAGACTATATAACTTAAATAAATAAATATTTATATATAATAATTAAACAATATATAACTAATAAAACTGATTATTGGCTATTAAGTAACATGGTCCAATTGTTGATTGGCTTCCTAGGAAGTAATAAAGAAATGACTAATTTTATATATATATATATATATATATATATATATATATATATATATATATATATATATATATATATATATATATATAATTCGTTTTGGCCCCTTGGACCATGCGGTTCCTAACTCTGGCAGCCTTCCTTCTTAGCCTAGTAACTCTTCATTCTTGCACTACTAAAGTCAATTCTTTTATTTATAGGCCTTTTTTTTCCAGAAAAAACATATTAATTAGAGATAAAATTTGCTATATTTTTAAATCAATTCCAAAAGAAATATATGTGTGATGAATATGCATTTAGGAGATATGTTCCATAGTATTTAAATCTTATCCACATGAGTTATTAACAGTTTCTGTGAAATGACATGAGGGTAACAAATGTTCAACTGTGGCCATGTCCTTACATTATTTATTACGACTTAGGATATATTTTCCTTTTGTAGCAATATTTTCCAAATAACTGTTATGTATTTTATTTATATATATTTTTTTATTGTTGGCATGAGATGTATTTTTTAGATTTGATAATGTAGAAACTGGAGAATCTTGCTATGTTTATCTAAACGGCATTGGGATTCTACCGCTGTGTCATATTGAAATATATGAAGATGACTATCTGACAGTTAATAATCCTCTCATTTCTAGTCTTCCAATTGATACCCGAACTATTACCATTGAATCAATCTTCACAGAGACACTTTTAAAAAAGTAAGAATTAGTTTTCAAAGTTTTGATTTCTTTTATATGCCATTTTCCTCTTCTGTCGTCTTATTAAATTGTGTTAAAAGCTTAATTTATTTTGATTCAAAGCCAAAACATAAGCCTAGAATAACATATTAGAAATTTAAATCAGGGATCAAAGTAAAAAGATGACTTAAATTTCTTGTCCTACTGATTCAATTGGAACTTATTTAATTTTTCTCTGCAGTTTTTGAACTTTTTAAAAAAGGTTTTTCAAAACTTTTATTTAAAAAACTTTTGGTCTAAAAGTCCTATTAAAGTAATTTTACTAAAAAGTGAGAGTCAAAACAAGTAATGGTATTTAGAACTTCTAAGATACCCACACAAAGGAAATATAAGGAACAACTAATTAATTCATGAAAAATAATAAAATAAATCTTTACTATATTAAGGTCATTTAATTCTTTCGTAACTGATTTCACTCAGCACTCCAGTACAATATCATTGTTCCTTTCAATATTTATGTCATTTTCTTATGATGGATGAAATCACTGTTAAGCTCTTCTTAAACTTCTGTGTGGTTTTATAAATTATATTGTCAAATTACTTACTAAATTACCTGCCAAAATGTTTTTTTGGAAAAATGAATAAGGAAAAAATTTAAATTATTTAATAAAAATTATTATGTTTATGGCATCATTGAATCTTACAAGGGGATGTTTGGAGTTTTAACACACAGATTTGAATGCTGATTTTTGTGAAAGTAGTAGTGACCTATAATAGTGCAAAACTATAGTTATAGCCGCCAATGAGCATTAGGAGCCGAGGAAAAAAAAATATATATGAAAATCACGTTTTATTTTTTTTCTCAGCTCTCAGTCAAGATAGAGAAATGATTATTTGACGTTTAATTGCAATTATGTATGCTATTTCAAATAAAAATACATTTGTTATGCTCAAGACACTATCTCGCTTTAGGGTGCTCAAAAACTCCAAAAAAATGACAAAATTCCAAGAAAATCCTCTGTAAATCAGTGGTAACTTTTTTTCATGAACAATTGTTTTCAAATCTCGATTTAACCGACCATAAAACTCTTATATGTGAAATTTTATCAAAATCAAAAAATATTGAATTTTTACCCCTTTTGAGGAGGTTAAAATTTTGAAGTTGAGATTTCATCATCAATTTCTAAAGGTCATATAACCACATAACCACTGCTGTGTTCAACCGATTCCAATAGTAATAGCATCACAAGAATCAGCATAAATTCTGCTTTTTATCCATGAATATAACATTGGATTTACTCCAGATTTTAGTGAAAAAAAACCCACTAAAATCTGACGTTTAATTGCAATTATGTATGCTATTTCAAATAAAAATACTTTTGTTATGCTCAAGACACTACCTCAAGACATTTATTATTTTATTATCTTCATATTATTATCTCAAAAAACATGTAGAAACTAAATTTTGTCAAAATCCAAAATAATTTTTTTTTACCTTTAAAATTTTAGAAGGAAGGGGCTGCCGATTTCTGAAAAAATGTAAATAATTTGCGCTATCTCACATATTTTGCCACTGATTAAGACCAAATTTTAAGGTTATCTAGAAGCCGTAAAATTGCATAGTTTAGCCCAAATCCGGAGGTCCCAGGATTTCCCCTTATTGAAATATTTTAAGTTATAGCTGACATCGGTTTTTTTTCATTCACATCAGTTTTTTTTAACTAAAATCTGGAGTAAATCCAATGTTATATTCATGGATAAAAAGCAGAATTTATGCTGATTCTTGTGATGCTATTACTATTGGAATCGGTTGAACACAGCAGTGGTTATGTGGTTATATGACCTTTAGAAATTGATGATGAAATCACAACTTCAAAATTTTAACCTCCTCAAAAGGGGTAAAAATTCAATATTTTTTGATTTTGATAAAATTTCACATATAAGAGTTTTATGGTGCATTAAATCGAGATTTGAGAACAGTTGTTCATGAAAAAAAGTTGCCACTGATTTACAGAGGATTTCCTTGGAATTTTGTCTTTTTTTTGGAGTTTTTGAGCACCCTAAAGCGGGGTAGTGTCTTGAGCATAACAAAAGTATTTTTATTTGAAATAGCATACATAATTGCAATTAAACGTCAAATAATCATTTCTCTATCTTGACTGAGAGCTGAGAAAAAAAATAAAACGTGATTTTCATATATTTTTTTTTTCCTCGGCTCCTAATGCTCATTGGCAGCTATAACTCTAGTTTTGCACTATTATAGGTCCCTACTACCCACACAAAAATCGGCATTCAAATCTGTGAGTTAGAACTCCAAACGTCCCCGTGTTAGATAAAATCGTTGCCAGGATTTTTTTAGGACTAACCGGATGATTAAGTTTTAGGACTTGAAAATGAAACCATCATGTTTATTGTTATATAATTCTTTCTTTTTTTCTTGGTGAATTATAATGAATTTTTAATATGATTAATTAACTGTTTTTTTTTTAAATTTATCTAATTTATAATTAATCTCATTGTAGTATTTTTGTTTCTTTATAATTCCATTTATTTTATTTTTTTACAGAAGTTTTAAGGTGTATAATATAGCTGAAATGCCTTATCATTTCAAATGGATTCATATAAAAAATAGTAAACCTTCTGAAAAAAGTATAAAATGTTTAACTGTTCAAGGAGAAATTCCACCTCATGGCTCCCATGAAGTTAGTACTAGAATGTAATTTACCAAGCAAATTGACTGTTATTGAGCTTTTGACATTTTTTTCAGAATTATTATAAATTATTTAACTAGAAACAGAAAAGACATTATGCCATAATGTCACTTATCTCTTCCAAAAATGCAGATTGTTTCATTCATTAAACTACTTTCATTCTAACAGTTCTTCTTCTGAAGTGTATTAGCTTAGTAAGATTCAATGGCCCAAAAAATAATGAAGGAAGTGGAATGAAAGGAGAGGGTCTGTGTGAGCCCATTGAGAGCATCACACCCATTCTACTAAACATGCAAAATAATCCTATTCATCTAAAGTGTTTTTTTGGGTTTTTTTTTACCACTTACAAAAATTATCATTTTAAATACTGATTATGCTGACTGGAAGACACATGAGTAATGAGTTCATGGCAACAAATACAAGGTCATTGTTACAAACCGTGTGTTAGGAATAAGTACAACAGTGTAATTTTATACTGTTTAATTTGTTCTCTTTATTATAATCTCTTTAGAATTAATTTACTTATTATTATTTAAATAAATAAACAAATTTTGTTACTCTTCATAATCAGAGCATGTTAATTTGTAAAATTTATAAAAAATTTTATCTATAATAATATTTGATTTTGTATGCAGATGGAGTTTTCTTTTTTCCCTATGGATTATAATCTTTATGAATCATTATGGTTGTTAAAAATCAAGGAATTTTTTTTGCAACAACATATCCTACTTGTTTACAAAATAAGGAAACCGTTAGTCTCATTTGAGCATAAGTTTCTTATTTGTGAGCCAACAGTGAAAGGTTAGTAATAAATATTTTAAGTAATTTGTATTGAGATATAATGTAAATAGTTGTGATACAATCAAATAATTTATTAATTTTGTATGGATAATTCATATATACTAACCTATGAGTTGTTTAGAATAAAAACCCGTAATGTCCATTTTTCAAAACTTTATAGCAAGATAATAAATTACAAAATGGAAGAATGGTTTGTCTGATGTATATAAATGTAAATGTATATTATTGGTCTGAATGTATTAAGTTGGAATAACAGATGTTAAGATTTAAAACGTCTGATTTTTTGTTTATTGCGCGGTTTTTAAATTTTTCTATGGTTATCATTTCTTTATTATCATTTATACCATTTTTCCATTTATTAGTATATTACACTGAAATATTTTTGTACCTGCATCTTTGGGAATACCCACACAGTCCTTTTAACTTAATTTTTAAGAAATAGGGTTTTCCCCACTAACCCTTGGTAACTGTCTGTTTAAACTCACTCCCCTAGGTTAGTTGTGTACTAGAATTATTAGTCTATTCATATCCACCAGTAACATTGTAAGTAGCTTCATACTCCTCTATATTCTGTAATTATATATATTTGTATTACCCTACACATGTTGTTATATACCTACCTGTACTGTAGCTAACTTTATGTTTTGAAATAACTTGTATAACTTATATAATTTTATTGTAACCTGTTTTTTTTTTCACTGTAGGGCATGATTATGAGAACAATATAGTCTCGAAACGTCGCCAAAATAGTTGATTTTTTATTTTATGACTGAACCTCAAGAACCTTACTTAACATATATATATATATATATATATATATATATATATATATATATATATATATATATATATATATATATATATATATATATATAGATATATACATGCATACATATGTATTGTTATGATTTAATTTAATTTTTTAATTTAATCAAATTTTTATTTTCTATTTTTTTAAATATATTTTATTCTGAAGGACAGGTTCTATGTTAATATATTTAGTCAGGTATTTGATCAAAGATGTGTTTTATTATAATTGAATTTAACATTTTCATGCAATTAAATTATATTTAAAAAATTTACAATATTTATATTTTACCGTTTTAGTTATGTATCAAATTGAAAAGCCTATCCATTTTTCTTTTCCTTCATGTGGCAAGGCTAATATCTAATTTTATGTCTTCATTCTTTTCCTTTTTTTTATCTCCATCTTTTATAATATATTCTTCTAGTTTAACACAAATTTTAACATTTTACTGATGAACTTTATATATAGCTTCCATCTTGATGTGTTGAACAGACACTGTATTCTGACCGTTGAGACGTATTAACTGCCGGAACCAAGCCATCTTCATGTGCCTTCTGTATCATCTATATTTTTTTATGCCAATTTTGAATTCATAAGTTTATGAATTCAAAATATCACAATATATATTATACTGATTTCAACAAACACTGGTTTACTTGTTATACAAGGGGGTGATCTAACCAGGATCATTAAAAAAAAAAATTAAAAGAGGACTGATTAAAGGTTCTTTAACTTTAAAACAAATGATATGAGGTTAGAATGGATGTGTACACGAGAGTATCAGAGGGCCCAGTGCAGAGGGTCATGGGTTTGGTTCACACCAGGGTTAATAGATATTTATTTTGTCCCATGAAATGAATCTGAACCTTCCTGCTCTTGTAGTACATAAGACTGTTTAGCTCCCACAAAAGTTATGATAGTAATCTTTAATATATAATTTAATTGTTGTTTAACTGATAGTATTTTTAGTTAAAAATTAGTATCTGATCCAATAGAAAGTTTCATGTATATTTTTTTAGGCTTTAAAAGATATTTGAAAGTGAAGTTGATAAATAATGAAGATATATCTTTTAATTTTGGTGTAAATGAGGATTCATTGCATTCAGGCCGCGTAAATGAAAAATGTCTGTGTATTATTCCTATGAATGGAGAAATAGGACCGAAAAAAGAAGAAATGCTTGAGTATATTATTCTATAACATTCAAATTTATATATTGTAATGATTTAAAAAGTATTTTTTAATGATACAGAACATACATTACGTTATAGCTTTGTGCAAGGGTGAACAACTTCTGTTTCCTGGAGGGCCACTTTGCTGTTGAATATTCACATTCATTTATATGATTGCCGCATAAAATATATATGCCGCTTATTAAGTGAACTAATACCTTTAGGAATCATATTTGTTTAATGTATTCAAATATCAAAATTAATGGTGGAAGTGCAAATTATGGAAATGGAAGTGGTTTCCATTCAAACAAATATAGCTCCTTAAACTTTTAGGTACATGAGGTCTCTAATAATGATATGAAATTAGGGATCAAATCAAGATTTTGGCTGGCAGCAAATGCCTTTTTGCCCTTTGTAAAATCCTAAGGTCTCGAGAAGTGTCTTGATCTGCCAAAGCATGGTCTTCAAAACAGTAATAAGGCCGTTTGTGACATATGGAAGTGAGTGTATGGTTTTGACTCAAGAGAATGAGAGGATAGAGAGGATTTAGTAAAGAAAGGTCCTTAAAAAGCTCTTCAGTTTGGTGAATAACCACGGGAATTGGACGTTCAGATCAAACATGGAACTGGAACAACTGTTTAGTGAACCTAACATCGATTTCTATTGTCAAAGTGGGAGAGATTGTGGTGGTTTGGACACATGCAAAGGATGCTGGAAGACAGGCTCCCAAAAAGGATGTATGGAGGCCAGGAGGAAAGAGATTGAGAGGGAGACAGCTGAGGTGGCTGGATGACGTTTAGGATGACCTGGGAAGACTGGGAGTGAATGATTAGAAGAGGAAGGAGGAAGATAAACAGAAATGGCGGTTGATTCATTGAGAAGCCAAGGCCTGACTAAGACTGAAGTGCTTAGAATAATAAGAATAATATGCTATGTATCAAAACTATAGGGTTTAATTTAACAAATTTGTTTGGTAGGACCAAAGGACCATTTCTCTACCTGCCTATCCCTTGCCGTGTAATATTGGGGTAAACACGATATTTTAGTTTTTCTAAAATTCAAGAAAATCGGAAGTCGGTGGGCGTCTACTTGGTCCAGAGGGGGGGGGGGGTGGAGCCTATTTATCAAAAGGGGCTTGAAATTTTTTTTTATTTTTTTATATTATTATAGTTAAGAAGTTTTAGATTCACTTACATTGTTCTCATCTCGTTTTGATGTTTTCTTTTAAAAGAAAGTTTTCAAAAAATATATAGTAAGTAGGTAGTTATTAGAATTTATGGAGTAATATGCAATTAATAATATTTTAAAATATCGTATCAAATTTAAAAAAAAAAATTAAAAATTTGATTAAGTAAAATATAAAGAATCAATTTCCAGTTAATATCTTTTAAATAATAACATAACTATAACCAAACCATTATTAATTAGATTGTTTAAAGTAGAATCATTAAAAAATTCTGGTTGACATATAGAAAATAAAAATAAGATCATTATTTTATATTTTGCTTTATATAGCTTCATTCAGGAGGAAGGATAGGCGAATACCTGCAGTTTCAGGAATATCTCTGTACCACGACAATAGCTTGCAAATGGTCGGTGTAAAGGACACCCTCAGGTAGCGAACCCTCTTCAATAGGATTAAAGAAGCAATAACATCCGGTGGGAAAAAGTAAAAGTGACATCTTGCACTACCACTCAATCATAATAGTTCCAAATAGACCGAACAATCATCTGAAGTAAGAATCACTTAGGCTTGAAAAAAAAGGATCAACAGATAACAGAACTATTGGGCGGAAAATTTCAATCTCTAATTACTCATCATAATGTTTTTATTCAAGGACGTACAGAAAGACTCCTTAAATGGTTAAACAAGAAAAGAAGCATATCATGCAGTTGATTGAAGTTACCTAATCATTCTTTATCGCCCTCACAAACAATAAGAAGATCCTTATGAAGAAGAGTAGTTTAGTGTGGTGACAAGTGGTTGGACACTAAAGTATTTTTCGCATTAAAAGTGAACAAAACCAACAAAGCCTTGCCCTACAGTGCTGGTTCCGTCAAACCAGAAGCTCCCTAACTATTTTTTCAATATATTATTTTGTGAGATTAATCACTGACCAATGAAGAGGTGAAAACTGTTAATCTATTGTTTTATTTTATAAAATATGTTTTATTTGGTAAAAAGATGATCTTTTTATAGTGTAACATTGAAAAATCTTAGAGTACATATACTTATGTTAGAAATACGGTTGTTTACAGGGTTTGTAGCGCTTAAAAGGTATACATACAACGCCTTAACATTTTTCATATTATATATTATATAAATAGGTTAAACATTCATTTCATTTTTATATTTAATTATTATTTCTTCATCTTTTAATGTACTATTTATTCCGAAATAATTGATTCAACTATATTGTCTTTATATTATTAAATTGTTCAAGAAAGTATAGTAATAGGTGGTAGATTTTGTTTATTTTATTATTCTAGTTAAAAATGGTTCTAGAGTTATTTTTCTGGATTTAAATTTGTAATATTGATAATACTTATTCATGTTTTGATATTATTTTTACTTTATGTAAATTATGTATGGCTATTTGTTGTCAATATAGACTTCTCTGAAGAAATAACGCTGATAAATTGTATGTAATCATTAAATTCATTGTTTAAACTAGAAATTGTAACTAGGCTTGTATTATATTTTAAATCACTGGTGTAGCAGATAAGTCCTAAATCATGTTATTTATAGAATTTAAAAATTGTCTAACTGTAATATTTTGTTGTTATCATGAGGATAAAATGGCGTTTATTTTTATGTTATTCAATAGTGTGATATTCAATTTTGTTATATTCTAAATTTTGTTTATTGAATTTATCTCAAGGCTAGCTATATATTATTTTTGTTAATAATTGTAGATTTGTTTACAGAAAAATCAATAAATTTTGCTCGCTTATTAATTTTTCTTTTCTTGTAAGAGGAGGGTAATGCTATGTTTCAAACCTATAGGGTTTAATTTAACAAAAATAATATTGTGATACGCAATAAGCTAACCCCTTCATAGCTCCCCATGGGTGGTCCGAGAATTTACATCCTTTGTTTGGTAGGACCAAAGGACCATTTCTCTACCTGCCTATCCCTTGCCGTGTAATATTGGGGTAAACATGATATTTTAGTTTTTCTAAAATTCAAGAAACTGGGAAGTCGGTGGACGTCTACTTGGTCCAGGAGGGGGAGGGGGGGCAGAGCCTATTTATCAAAAGGGGCCGGAAAAATATTTTCGGGATCAGTATCAGTCTTCTGAGTCTGTCTGGTCTGTCTTGTCTTGTTCCTCCGGAGCGGATTCCTTGAGGTCTTCGGAGCTTGACCCAGGAGCTCCCCCCCATCTTACCAAGGTGTAGCCAATTAAGATGTAGTCATTTCCAAATGACACCTCACCGACTTCCGCTTCCGCCGATAACGCCTTATCCACATCATAGCATCTCCCTCGTAATCAAGATAAGTCTAGGCTAAGTTTGTTATGTTAAATTTAAGATACTAGATTAACTAATGATTCTTATTTCCTGTCTGTAATTTTATATGTCAACCTTTAAATTGATTATACGTTGTTTTAACTGTCAAATTTATTTACCATTTATTTGCATGCCACTCATTTAATTAGTATATTAGATTATTCTTTTAATTACTCTACTTTATAATTAATACATCTCAATTATCTGGCCCCAGGATCACCTTGTTGAGAAGACTTAATTAAATTAATTAATTATTTAAAAATACTTATTTATATTTTGTCACGAAATTAAGTCCTGACTGGCATCCCTTTATTTAGATTAATGCTGATCCGGACTCACACAGAGACGGACATAGCAAATAATTCAAATAATTATTTATTGCTGTTCAATAAAGGGAAAAAGTACAAAAATAAAAATTATACTAATACCAATAAATGGTCATTTTTTTACCTGCTTTGGGGCGGATGGGTTAATTACTCAGAATTAATTCCACCCCACCCCAGTCAGGTTGGAATCTGGGATCTTTTGTTTGTGTGAATTTTTCCATTCAAATCAAATAGCTTCTAAATGGTAGGTCCTAGTGACAAATTTTTTATAACAAAAAATATTCTCCATTAAATTTCTGATAAGGACACTACTGTCATCAAATTTTTGATCTGAGCAAAACCAACAGAGAATGGGTTGCATATTACATTATTGAGGATGGGAAAAAAAAAAAAAAAAAAAAAAAAAAAAAAAAACAGCCAAAAGAGATTCATGTCAAAAATTAAATAAATAAAGTAAAAGTTAGTATTATCATATAAATGGTTAACATAATATAATAGATATTTTTGGTTGATTATTAAGAACATATATACTATATTAAAAGATTGAGAGATTTTATATTAAAAAAAAAAAAAAAAATGTGATTAAGTTTGTTGGTGAAAATATTTGAGTAATATTTCTTGACCTAATTACATATATAAATCACTAGTGTTTGGGCAAAAGGTCTTAGGTCATTATTTTTATGAAAATAAAAATTAATGAATAAATAATATTTTGCTTAAATTTGTATTTTACTATAATTAATAGTCCCTTATGATATAATATAGTGATTCATGAATAAAGAAATACTTAGGCAGGATTTAAAATGAGTTTTCAAACCTTTGGAGTATCATTTCGTTAACTTCACATTCCACAAGACTTAAACTCTTGTGACCAAACATCATCATCAAATAGAAAACTACCTTTGCTTTGAATAAAAAAAAAAAATATTTCAAAATTATTTGCAGGTTAAATGTATTTAAAACAAAATAAACATTTGAATAAAAAAATTAATAATTTATGCAGGAGAAATGAAATTAATGTCAAAATAAATATTTACCATAAGTTATGACCATGAAGTTATATTTTTTAAACAATAGTTTACATTAATATATTTTATGAATAGTATAATATTCACATTTGATATTAAGTTATTCTTAAACTAAACAATCAGTTGTTGATTATATATATATATATATATATATATATATATATATATATATATATATATATATATATATATATATATATATTTATCAGTTCATGAACTTCAAACAAATTAAATTTGTACAACCTTCTTTCTTTTGTGTTCATCTTCTGACCAACCATCAGCCACTCTACCACAAAGCAGAGCACCGTATTCAATCACGTTTGATCTATTCTTTATATCCAATTTTTTATAATTCCTATTATTACTCTGTATTAATTAATTTTAAGCATTCTTTAATTAAGTAGTTACTTATTAATGTTAACTAGAGCCCAAGATTCTAGAGACCTATTTTCACTGTTAATAGGATTGAGTTCACTCCGCATTGTACATCTGATTTAATATTTAATGTTAGAGTTGAAATCCACTCTCTCATCCATCATATGAAGTATGAAATTCCACCGTTAAGAATTTTAAGCAGATGCTATTGTGTTGTTCCTAAACTATTTTGTTTAAAAGAGGATGGCTCTAAACATGAACTCTTTCATTCTGACATAAATTCTGTTAATACTGTTCAAGTTGGCAAGGTAAGTTTTGAAGTTAATTCCTAAAGTAATTCTTAAGCATTAGCTTTTTTTCTCTTTGTGGCTTTACAAAGCTTATAAGATCATTTCTCATTAATTATATTAACAAATAAAAACTTAGAAACTATAATTGGTATGCACTTGAGTAATGATGAAAGGTACGTAGTTAGAAAGCGGTGCTTGGTGTCTTCAACAATTGAAGCCAATAGTGAAAGAAGGTGTTAGCTCATTTTTATTAAAATGTTAAAGAGAAGCATTTTCTTACTACTTTTTGGAACTTTTCCATACGTTAGTATTTTCTTTATAAAATTGTTTTTATCATCTATTGTTCATTTTGATTAAATAGCTAACCTTACCCAAATGTTTTTAAATTAATCTGTTAATAACTTGTGGTTGAAGAAAAAAAAATGAGCTAACACTTTTATCTTTTTATGTTGCCACACAGAGTCAATTTAATGTACAGAGATTTATGAACTGTTCTGATCACCCCCAAAAAAAAATTAATAAATAAATCAATATAAAAAGAAGGCATATGTGCCTCAGTGCTGTGGATTGAGACACGCAAGCCAATGACCAAAATTGGTTCATTTCAACTCTAGGGACCTTAAAAATATGTTTGAATCAGTGGAAAACTTGAAAGCTCCAGACCCCATTGGTTAGGTGAATACAATACTTTTATACTGTTACTTACCTATACCATAGCCAAGAAAGTACAATGGACTTTAAATAAAGATCAATTCATGCTAATTTGCCCTTATTATTATTTTGAACTATAATGATAAACACAGGTGAGACTACAAAAAAAAAATCATGAATAAAAAAAATGGTTTTTTGAAAAAAAATTGGGTTAACTTCTTCTTCCACCAATGGCTTCAATTGTTGGTTGGTTTCCAATCTAAGTACTGAACTATATAGGTTGTGCTCGACTTGAGTTTCTACAGCTACTGAACTAGCATGTTAAATGTTATTTCCCAATGAGGCAAAATAATATCTATCATTAAGGCCATGTATGTTATTTTAGTCATTTACTACCAGGCTGGAAGAGCGACAGGGTTGTCTGCTCTCCCCATTATTGTTTCTCTTGGTTCTGTACAAAGTAATGAAAGCAGCAAGCAGGGGAAGACACAGAGGCATCCAATGGGAGCTCACTGGACCCCTTGAAGATATAGATTATGCAGATGACATCTGTCTCTTAGCACATACGTATACAGATATTTCGGTTGACAGATCTGGAAATGAATGCAAGAAATAATGGCTTGGAAATAAATAAATGGAAGACCAAAGCAATGAATTTATTACTTAGGAATGAAGAAATCGAGACAGTCGAGTCATTCCAGTACCTGGGTAGCATAGTGGCACCAAATGGGGGCATAGAACAGGATGTTGCAAATCGAGTTTGTAAAGCCAGAGGGTCATTTGCCCAACTGCAGAGGATCTGGCAATCAAATGAATTCTGCCTTAGGAAGAAGATTCGCATTTTTAATACAAATGTAAAGGCTATCCTACTGTATTGATCTGAAATCTGGAAGGTCAACAAAACGATAACGAGAAAGTTACAAACCTTTCTTAACAAGTGTTTAAGGAACATTTTAAGAGTGTGGTGGCCTAGATTGATTAGAAATGAGAAGCTCTGGTGAAAAACAGGGCAGAGAGATATTGATGCCGAAATCCATAAAAGAAAGTTGAAATAAATAGGGCACACCTTGCGCTGCCCAAGGAATATGCCAGAGAAGCCCTCTACTGGAACCCTCAGGGATGCCGTAGAGTTGGTCGACCCAGGATAACTTGGAGGTCCATAGAGGCTTAAGGAGAACATGCTGGAGTAGGAACAGAAATAGGAGAACTGGCTGCTGACAATGACAGATGGGGAATCATCAGAATATGTCTACCACGGATATCAGGAATCAATCATCATCAATCACGTGTATTATTAAGGTATGGGATGGAAATCTATGAGAATGATATCTGAGACTGAAGGCTGAGATTAGAATGAAATCTGGTTGAAATAAAAAATAAATGACTCATTTGGACTAGAAAAGAATTATCTACAGTAAGATTATCAATTTCCTAACTTATTTTGTCTATGAGTATGGTAGTGTCTTTAAAAAAAGTTTGCAATCAAAGCATATTTATAAAAGTTTCACTCTGCACTAGGCAGAATCATTAAAATTTAACGTATAACAGAAAAGTCTTTTAACTGTGGAAAGAGACCCGATGAAGACAAAAACCACTTATCTACTGATTACAAGCAGTCCTTAATATTAAAATTATACTTTTGAAAAATCAAATAAAATAGGCCACAAGCCCTCATTATTATTATTATTATTATTTATTTAGCTTAATATTACTGTATTAAAAGCGTTAGTTTTCATATCATAGATAAATGATGTACTAAGGCAAAACTTTTGTCTCTATGTTTTAGTTGTTACTCTATGAGCCATAGCTATTATTTATAATAATTATTTAACCCTGGAAGACTACACTTTATAATAATTACACGAAGGCTATCCTGAGGTACAGGAGTACCCTAAGAAAAAAGTTATATTTTTTAACAAACACTTTTTTTGAATACTTAGCTACATATATTTTATATGTTATATACAAAATAACAAAAATAGGAAGAAAAATAATTATAACACCTACAGAATTTTTTTTTTTTTTTTTTTTTTTTTTTTTTTTTTTTTTTTTTTTTTTTTTTTTTTTTTTTTTTTTTTTTTTTTTTCACAAGACTCCCAATGAAGTCTGTCCTATACTGCCCATATTTTCTTTTGGTGTTCTGAATATATGAAATATTCACACTTCCCAAACTAGATTCGCATTTTCTGGTCTTTAATACATCTTCCAGCTGAAGATTCCCTATTAGTTGTTGGTTCTTCCGGTTGGTCCATTTTGAGTATTTCACTTATAGCCGGAGTGGAGATTGCTAATCTTAACTATCTAGTTGGGAGAACATGTGTGGCCCATGTCTTTTTATAATGATCACCTATTTTACACTGTTTGAAAGATCTCTCTCTTCAGTAGGGTCTTCTATAAATAAATGTTTATGAATTACGAATACCTCATTAGAAGTGAGAATCCTGTTTTTTGATGAAGCCATATTTATTACCACTCACACAATGTTATTCACTATACATATATCAGAAAACCTTTTATAATTCAGCCAGATTGTTAAAATACAATAGTATAAGAATAGATGTTTAACTATAAAAATATAATATTTTAATAAAAATTGTTTGTTAAATTAAATACTTATGAATTTAGCTACAACAAACTGACAGTAAGTAACTGACAAAGTCTGTGAATTACATAGAAAAAGAATTGTGACCTAGTCCTAGACACTGTACCCCAGTGTAGCTTCCCAGGCTTTAGTCCCTTTAAAAAAAAAAAAATTAAAATATATTTAGCTTACCTATTTTATTTCAGTTGCTCTTGAGAATCCCATACAGTTTACAGTTTAATATTTCTAATGCTGGTGAATATCCAATGTATTTTGAAACCTTCTTATCTGATGTTAAACACCTGCCTGAAATTTCTGTCTCAATAATTGAAAAATCAGGTATTGTTCAGCCTCAGAGTTCAAATTCTTTTACTGCTAAGTTGACTGCAAGTAAAAAAGTTGATTTTGAAGAAGTCCTCATCATTAAGGTTTGTACTTTTCAAAATATTTTCATTAATATTCATTTATAGTTTTATATCTCATTTTTTCTTCCTATTTCCTAAAAATATAATGCAATTATCGTCTTTATATTGTGTTGATATCCAACTTAACATTAACTAATTAAGGCTTTTAGTTATTAAATTTATCATAAAATGTTTTACTTGTTGTGTCAATCAATAATATGGTTGCATTAAGTTCTGTGCATAATTGGTTTAAATGCTTCTGTCAGATGCTAAGTAATGGTCCTATATTTATTTTATTTTATTTTTTTATCATGAAATTTTTTTTTTCTGCTTTCGCTCCTTTGATATTATTATGTGGGAGGATGTATATATATATATATATATATATATATATATATATATATATATATATATATATAAACGGTAATTTTCAAAATTATATTTATTGAATAATATTATACAGAAACTATACCTTCAATATTTTTCAATGTAGTCTCCTGCATTATCTACACACTTCTGCCACCGATTTGGAAGCTTGAATATTCCCTGTTCATAAAAAGACTGAGGGCGAGTTTTTAACCATTTGCGCACGTGCTTTTCGACGTCTTCATTGTTTTCAAATCGTTTTCCTCCAAGATTTTTTGAGGCGCATCGTCACATGTGATGAGACGTGGGTCCACCATTACACCCCCGAATCGAAAATGGCAAGTAAGGAGTGGCGAAGGAAGGATGAAGGCTGCCCAGTGAAAGCCAAAACTCGTCTCTCAGCCGGAAAAGTTCTTGCAACAATTTTTTTTGACTCAAGGGGAGTTCTACTCATTGATTTTCTTCACGATCAACGAACAGTGAATGCGGCTTACTACTGCCAGGTGCTACAGTCAGCAAAAACCAGTTACCGGAACAAAAGACGAGGTGTGCCCATTAGAGATGTCATCCTTCTCCATGACAACGCAAGGCCTCACACCGCATTGTTGACAAGGGATAAATTGGAAGAAATGGGCTGGGAAACTCTCCAACACCCTCCTTACAGTCCAGACCTGTCCCCTTGTGACTATTTTTTGTTTGCGCCCCTGAAAGAATCACTTGGAGGAAAACGATTTGAAAACAATGAAGACGTCGAAAAGCACGTGCGCGAATGGTTAAAAACCCGCCCTCAGTCTTTTTATGAACAGGGAATATTCAAGCTTACAAATCGGTGGCCAAAGTGTGTAGATAATGCAGGAGACTACATTGAAAAATGTTAAAGGTATAGTTTCTGTATAATATTATTCAATAAATATAATTTTGAAAATTACCGTTTATATTTGATTTACCCTCGTATATATATATATATATATATATATATATATTTATATATATATTTTTTATATATATATATATATATAAATTTTTTTTTTTATGGGGCTTGGAATGTATGTTCTAATTTTTTTTTTTAACATTTGATTTTCTATTTAGACTTTATATATATATATATATATATATATATATATATATTTTTTTTTATATATATATATTTTTTTTTTTAATGAAAGTAGGGTAATTCCTAATTTAATGGCATTAATATGAATAATTAATGGCATTTAGTATGAATACTAAATTTTAGCGATAAAAAAAATATTTTTTACAGATTTGTAAAGGACCAGATTTTGTTATAAAGCTGCTTGGAACTGCTGCAGAACCTATTTACGAATTCAGCCATAAAGCATTTGATTTTGGTATCTGTATGATTGATGAAAAAAATGTTAATAAATATTACAGGGTCCTTGAATTTTTAAATTTGGATTCAGAACCTATGTTGTTAGTGTTCCTTATTTACTTTTTTTTTTTTCTTTCATTTTTAGATTCTTCCTTTATTTTAAGAAACAAAATTTAGGCCATGTTTCACATGTATGTTGGAATAACACCATCGAATGGGTGAACCTGAATTCCTTTTTTTTTTATTAATTTTTTTTTGTCAAAGCAACCATTTTGACATTAGTGCAAAATAAACTGTTGTTCACTAGCCACTTTATAGGATTGCATGTATTTAACTGTGACATACTTGCTCCTAAATTGTTGGTTTGACAAAAAAAAAAAAATAAACTATAGGAAATTCAATGTTAAGGTCATGTGGAAAACAGTGTAAAAAAATGTCATTTTTATTTTTGAAAAAAACATTTATTATATTATCTTCTAATTATTTACCATAAAATCAACTTTCTTTAACCTTTATATTAGGCTTGAAATAATATCAAAATTATAGTTAGAATCTATTTATGTTTTTATTTATTTGAAATCACAAATTTGTTACAGAGTATCTCAAGGATAGGATACAATGTAACAGCCATAGGAACACAGTTTAACAACATGGGGAACACTTATACATTAAACAAAATAAAATATGAAAAAAAGAAAACTTTTAACCTCAATTATGTTCTGTAACAAATTTGTGGTAATCAAAATTAAGCATAAACAAATTTATAATATGAGAACCTTATCTTTTATTCATTGGTGTCATTAGCATTGTATAGACCAATGTCCATATTTCTTTTCATATTCCGAACCATTTTCAATGTAACACACCTTTAAAAAAATATAAATAATCAAAGGAGGCACAGTATAACACGTTGCGTGCCCCACACCCTACTGTTAGAAAGAAAAAATCATTAAAATTATATTAGTTAAATATTACAAGAAACTTTGTTTACTGCTCAAACAACAACTAATTGAAGATTAAATAGACCATATACAAGGGTAGTGTGAAAAGTTTTCCGACCTAACAAAGATACAGTAGAAGTCCGATAATCCGACACGTTCGGGATCGGCTAGGTGCCGGACTACCGAAAATTCTGGTCTATTGGGCGGTGCCCCTTCCTTTTAGTGTAGGCTTTGCCGTAAAACAAATGTATGTTGTACATACATAAATCGTAATTATAAGAACAATTAGGTTAATAATTTAACTACAAATCAATTTTATACTAAACACCAAAAGTCAAGACTTTTGGTGTTTAGTATAAAATTGATTTCTAATGATATGGAAATCAATAATTTCTTAAGCACTGTAGCTAGTAGGAGCCTCAGCAAAAGAGACAAACTTATTTAGTGGTTCTGCAGCTTCTGCCCAGTTGATTTTTTCCTTTTCTTCCGTTTCGGTATCTGAGTCACTTTCATCAAGATTTTGAGCAGGCTGAGGGTTTACTACACTATTCATAATGTCCTCATCGGTTATATCTTGTTCAAGAGGCTCATTCTCGAATAGCTATCGAGCGTTTTTATTTACTTTAAAGACACACTTTTTGAGAAAACCAAAATTTTATCTATCAGGCATTCCGAACTAATGGACTTCTACTGTACAAGACATTTTTTCTGAATTTTTTATTTTTATTTTTCAACATAGTCTCCTTGTAACTTTACACACCTCTCTCAGTGATGCTCCCATCTCTGTAACCCTTCCAAATAGTACTCGGCGTTTTTCTCTGCAAAATAATTGTTTACGAAGGTGATTGACTCTTCATTTGACAAAAATCTCTATCCTCCGAGCACAATTTTTAGATGAGGAAACAAAAAGAAGTTGCTTGGGGCTAGATCTGGTGAGTAAGGCAGATGGTCAAGCAGTTCAAACCGTAATTTATGGATTTTCGCCATGGCAACTGCTGAGGTATGAGACGGTGTGTTGTCTTGGTGAAACAGGATTTGCTTTTTCTGCAAATGTGGCCGTTTTTCCGCAAGTTCTGCCTTGAGCTTGTTAAGTAATGATGTATAGTATGCTCCTGTAATACTTATTCTCTTTGATGATAATCGATTAAAATAACTCCATGACTATCCCAAAAAACAGTCGCCTTCACTTACCCAGCTGAAAAAAAAGTTTTTGCTTTTTTTGGAGCTGGTTCCCCCTTTGCAGTCCACTGTTTAGACTGTATTTTTGTTTCGGGCATATAATGGTGTATCCAAGTTTCATCTGCAGTAATTAATTGGCCCCAAAACTAGGACTTATTGCCACCTGCGCCAACAGAACGTTGGAAAGTTTGCGAAAACGTTGCGTAGTTGCAATTTTTGGACATCCCGATAGTTCATCGTCTCTCAAGCTCATATGGTCATGTTTAAATTCAGCTGCCCAAAATTTCATAGAATCCAACTCTTCTTTGATTTGCTTAGGCGTATTGCCTTTCAAAAACAAATATTTAATGACAGATTGTGTCCATTTTCACAAAAATACTCACTACAACTCACTCAAATGAATGTTACATAACAACTGTGCGTCCAAAAAGGCTGAAACTTTGGTGAGTAACTGTCAACAGATAAACAATGAATTCACTAGACTTTTATTTACGAGTGCTGCCATCTTCATGTTGAGGTCCAAAACTTTTCAGACCACCCTCGTACTTACTTGTCAGAAGTCATTAGTCTTCCGACAAGAACTTCAATAGCCACATGGTTCACAAATGTAAACAAAAAACATAAACTGTTTTCCTTGTTACACTGTACCCCACTTGACACTATTTTTTCCCCCTTATCTTTATATGTTTATATTAAAAGGCAATTTTTTTTTAAAGGTAGCTGGTATGGTTGTTTGAAAAACTTTTATTTTTTCAGGCTAGAAAAAATAAACGAAAGATTGGAAGGTTTTATTGTGGATTTTAAATCTTTGATTATTGAACCAAGAGCCGTTCATAAAATTCCGTTTATTTTCTATCCTTTAGAAAATAAAAAATATTCAGGGAAAGTACATTTCCTTGTAAATGGAGCTAACAAAAATAAAATTAATCTAATGGGAGAAGGAGAAATTATGAAAGTAAGGATTTACTTTGTTGAAATTATAGTAACTACTATTCTTCTTCTTCTGCGATCTTCCCTTAGATGGCCAGATCGGGGGTCAAGATGAGGAATTCAGTGGTCCTCTTAAGTTCCTCCAGGTCACCATGGAGCTTGATACTCATATCGGTTGGAGAGGGCCAGATCAGCTTCCTTTGCTCTGAATAGGGCCTGCAGGTCTGAAGGATGTGCTCAGTATTTTGTTCACCCTCTCCGTACTCGCAAAGGGGGCCGGATCCAATATGTAACTTATTGAACAGGTGAGCTCTGAGAACTTATTGTGCCACCTTTGCAATCGGAAGATGAGGACCTGCTCTCTTTGAGTGAGTTCGTAGATTGCATCTCCAGGGTCGTGATGTGGATGTCTCCCAATCTATCTCTGGCTGACTGTTGCTTTATTGAGCGTTTTTACTTCCTTGAGACTGAGGGTACATTCGAACTGCTTACTTGAAGCTCCTTCCTTGGCCAGCTGGTCCGCCTTCTCGTTTCCAGCGAGTCCACAGTGTCCAGGAATCTACTGCAGGATGACCTTTTTGTGGATAGCCATCAAGCATTCGAGTTCCTTGAAGAGATTTTTCAGGCCCATACCCCACTTCGATCTAAGAGATTGCAACACTGATGCTGCATCAGTAAGGAATAATATTTTTGAGTTCTTTGGTCTCTTAAGTATCCTAAGTATTCTTGATGCCTCACACATGGCTTCCTGCTCAGCTCGATAATTTGAAGAAGAAAAGCCAGTCGGAACAGCCTTCTCGAACATGTTTCCTGCAGGAAATTGTATTTGGATACTGGCACCACTGTTTGTTGTTGCATTTGTGGCCGATCCATCAATATATATGCGGGTTCTCTGGTCTTTTGGGTACTTATTATTTATGTGTTGAAGGGAAAGAAATCTCATTTGCTCTTCGGATGAGTTCTCCTTGCTAGCGATATCGAGGATTGTCAGAACTATTTGTGGTTTCGGAGCCTCAAGCCATGGAGGGTTGTCTTCTACCACTGTAGATCTTTCTGAGATCAACCGCTTTACATAGATTTCCGAATGTAACCTTGCCATAATGTGCATACTGCTTTCCCGTTGCATACTACTATTTAGGTTTAAAAAGTTCTGTTTTTTTTTTTTTTTTTTTTAGTTTTACATACTATTATTTATGATTTTACTAAGACAAATTTTACCAGATGATTCCTTTATATTCGTATTATTTTGCTTATTATATAAAAAGATTAGAATAAGATTATTTCATATACTGTAGAAATTCATTGCGCACCTAGGTTTTATAAAATCAATATATCTTAGAAAATAAAAACTTTAACCGACATCAACAAATGTATTATACATTACAAAATGAAAAAAATAAATAAAATGTTCATATTCATATAATGATAGTTGGTTTCTCTAAGGTAGTGAAATTAACACAATTTTGTGTCTCTCTGTAACAAAGATTTTTATTTACAATATATATTTACATTAATTACAAGCTGTTAGCTGTTAATATAATACATTATCTCTCCTGTAACAAAGGAAACTACATTTAAAGCCCTTATTCCCTTCTTTTTTATACATTCAGAATATGTAATTAATATTAATCACAGTTAATATTAATGTAGTCGTACAGGTTAATAATAACAATCTATTCTTATTATTCACAGCTGTCTATTGTGACTTATTATAGGCATTCTGGGTAAGGTCGTATTGCATCATGGGCAACTTAAGAAAAGCACTCGTATGTGAATGAAGTGGTTTTCTTTACATTCATATAAGAATATAATCTCATAGTTTAATTGAGTAACAATTGAAATAATAAAATTCTTTGGAAGAAAGTAATTAATATTATTAGTAACACCTATTAATGTAATGGGAGAAGGAGAAATGATGAAAATAAGGATTTACTTTGTTGAAATTATAGTAACTACTGTTTAGGTTTAAAAACTTCTGCTGCTGTTTTTTCTTTTTAACTTTTTAAACTTCTTGAATGTACCAAGAACCAATGAAAATACTTATAGGATTTTTACTGCTGATTATTCCAGTTAGGATACACAATGTTCCCAATATACAGTGAGCAGCAAATTTTTTTTCGTACAACTACTAAATTCACTAAAATATGATTCTAAAAACAAATTTTTTTGACAATTTCATATTCTTCATCACACACCAGAAACACACCTAATAATTGAATACCCCAAAACATGGATAATATTTATGTATTTACTCTATAAATACAAAAAAAGTACACTGACTGCAGTAAAAGTTTTCATACAGCATCAAATTACCTTCTTTAATCCCTTAAATACTTTAGGTCTGATGTAAAGAGGTTAATTACTTGTTAATTATACCTCTTTCAAAACCTTTTATATACCTACCTCGAAACTTTTATCTCCTTTTATCAGTCTTCTAAAAGAGGTTGTCAGGATGTACTGGCTTTTCTCTTTTTAGGATTTATTCCAGTAACTTTGTAAGAATAGAATGATAACTATTTATTGTTCAAATTATTTGCCTACAGTTGGCCCTCCATGGAAGAGAAAGCATCATAATTGACTATGGATTAGTAAGAGCAAGAGATCTTGTGTATAAAGATATTTCTATTATAAATAAATCAAGAATTCCTATTGATTTTTCCTTGAAGTCACCAGATCAAGAAAAATATGGTATTATATTTAAATGTATAATAACATAATTTTATGAATTTATTAAATATATTTTCAAAAAAATAATGTATGTGATTTTAAAATATTTTAGATTTGTTTCCAGTAAAGATTGATGTATTGAATAATCCACTTAATCTTCTTCCTGATGAGGTTAGAATTCTGAAAGTTGGTGTTTATGCTGAAAAAAGAATGCAGAACTTTACTTGCAATGTAAGTAAAATTAAACGTAATATACATACACATGTGCACTTACAATCACACACACGCATAAACTTACACCTTCTACATTTGTGCTTATGCTCATCTAAAGTTGTGTTTACCCCAACCGAGCATGTTTGAGAACAAGATGCTCAGTTGGTGTAGTTAACACTCACCCGAGCCGAACAGGGTTTGATACCCTGTTCAAGAACGTTCAAGAGTGTTCCGCTATTTGTCAGTAAACTGACGAAGGATCAAAGGGATTTCGTGTTAACAAACCGTAGAATGCGTTAACGACGGAATATCCTTCCGCCATTTTAAAACCTTAAAATTGTCAAATATTTCAAAACAGTATCCTTACAAGGCCAACAATGGCGGAATATTCTTCCACCATCTAAAAATCGTTAAATATTAAAAATATTTTTAAAACGTATCCTCAAGGACAACAATGGTGAATGTTATCCTTCAGATAACTTAAAAATCATTAAATCCTGGAATATTTCAAAACAGCATCCTTAAGGACGAAAAGCAAATAAAATTGTTAAATCTTGAAAAAAAAAATGATGAAAAATGACAAAAGGATGCTGTTTTGAAATATTCCAGGATTTAACAGTTTTTAAGTTATCCGAAGGATATTCCACCATTGTTGTTCTTGACGATACTGTTTTAAAATATTTTTAAGATTTAACTATTTTAAGATAGCGGAAGGATATTCAGGGATTAAGAGATGGCTCCTGCTATAAGGAAACTGTTCTTCAGATCTGCCAGGATCTGACAATTTTTTGAGGCTGAAGTACATCCTTGGCCACTATCCTTTATAATTAAAATTAGTTTTTGTCCTTAAGGATGCTGTTTTCAGATGGCATAAGAACCTCATTTGGGCGACTTACATAATAGTTTTACATATATATTATTTCAACCCGGGTGCCATTCGGAAGTTTTGTTGGAAACTTGGATGAATGCTCCTCGAGAATGTTCTTGAACTTTCAAGAATGTTCGCGAACAATGCTCGGTTGGTGTAAACCTTAATACTGCATATGTACATAAAGATGCATGCACACAATATTATACATATCTGTACTATGATATAAAAGGACAAGCGATTTTTCGTTTGCGATCACTGACCACAACAAATACTGAACCAAATTTTCACCACACCATCTTTATAGTTCCAGGAAGGTTTAGCAATAATAAAATCTTAATGATTTTCTATGAATTTGTTATTTAAAAAAAGATAATATGTGAATAACAATGAAATTTGATAATTTACCGATAGGTGGCGAGTGCCATTCTGTTAATGTTACTAAGGTATGATTTCATATAGAGCTTGAAATTGATAATCACATTTATTTAATTTCAATTAAATTATTGAAAAAGATTTAAATATATGCAGTGATGTGTGGGTCCCCGTGAAATATGAAAATCAACAGATATATGTGGTTAGCACTATTATGCAATAGAGCTTACAACAGTAAAACTACTGAACCAATCTATACCAAATTTTAAGTACATCATTTTTATTGTTCGAGGAAGGTTTATCTATAAAAAAAATTTACAATAGTACAAATTTAAATGTACAATGTTGAGTGGCAGAAACGAGGTTTACCACAGTGTCATATACTTTTATGGTTAGAAATTAAAATCCAACCAGATGGAATAAAAAAATTATTACCAAATCATAATGTTGATCCTTTGCTTTGTGTAAAAATATGATCCATGGGACTTTAGTTGTTAGGACTGATAATGCATTTATTATCCACTAATAGTCTCTGTCCCCTGATCCCTTAATAGTCTCTGTCCATCTGGATCACCAACTCATACATTAAAATTAGAAATAGGATGTCCAATTATGTTTTTATGTAATACTTAAAAATCTAATCAGTGCAATTTTAATCAGTTTAGAAATTACTGCTACTCATGAAAATATCATTGAAAAAATTAAGCTCAATTGCATACTTCAATACAAGATTTTTATCGGTAAACAAACAAAACATTAATTATTACTTAATATTATCTAATTTCTTTACTTATGAGAGCGGGCAAAGCTGTGTCGGCAGATGCTGTTGTAATATACTGTATAAGATATTGAATGTATCACCAAGGACTGAACACAATGTTATTATTGAAAAAAGGGAAATTTTTAACATTGTTATGCAGTTAACCTTCCAATAGAAGCAATTAATCTGTGAGATGTGAAGTGTCATGTTTAAATTTTGCCAGTGGACCAGATCTATTTCAGGTAAAGAGGTAGGACCCTTAGTAGCCTCCTGACTCTTAACCACTCACCAAAGGGTGCCTCAGATTTTTCTATGTTACATCACTGTTTTCCGTGAGGCACATTTCAATCCATTAGGTGAATCGTGACCAATCATGTAAGTATTTTTGCTCTCATGAATTTGAAATATTTATCGATATTTCTATTAATCTTACATACAATATTATGTATATCTATTTTCCTGCCTCTAATTCAGTGGTCTCATAATCTCAGATTACTGTGTCTGATCATGTTTTAGGATTTTTTATTTTTTATTTTCGGGAAAATTGTTATATAATTTATGCTTCCACAGATGCCAAGGCGTTCTACACTCATAACTTAGAGATATATGGAGGCAAACAGCCAGAAGGCTCTTTCACGATTAGCAATAAGCCGACAGATGTACTAAAGACAAACCTTTGTATGGCTCAGGACGTAATATTACATGTGATAACTGGTTCAACACATGTAATATTACTGTAGTATCCAATCACTACAGGCTCTCAAAGTCAAAATGTTGTCATTGTTAGAAACCTTATGGAAGAACTAGTTCTCTCTCGAATTTGTAAATACCAAATTGATAAAATGTTTTCAATTTTTTATTTATACAGAACTGCAATGCGAAACGGAAATGTTACTTAAAAACACAAAATACACAATTATAAGTAAAAAGTTTAGTTTTATATGTTTTTCCCAAGCCCACACAATAATTGGTGTTATTACTCAATCAGGTGACTGCGTCCGATCGTGTCACTGATTGATTGCATCTATCTGGAGGTTAAATAGGAAAAAAACACCAGGGCATGGCAAAATCACTACAGATATACTATAACATGTTACTGTTTCTTATACAAATATAATACCTAACAATTACCTATTGATTTGGCTAAGTGGAAGTGTACTGAAAATATTGAAAAAGGGACTTATTAAAATTATACCCAAACTAAACTCAAACCAATAACCATTTTCCTTATTATGGCCAAAGTATTATACCAACTGAATACTACACAACTCATACATATTAAATACATACATATATATATATTTATATTGTTATGATTTTCTTCTATCATATATTTTTTATAAAATTATATGTCTATAATTAACTGACTTAAACTCATTATTAGGGTTCTGTCAATATTCTTTTGAATTATGACTGGATATTTTTTTTAAACAATGTTTTGTGCATACTTTTTATATTTATTATTTTATATATAAACATATTTAAATTTACCTTAATTTAATTTTAATTAAAGTCCATTACTGAGATAACCTAAACACTTTCACTTATCTTGGTTCCATAGTCTTCTGACTCCTGACACTGGCTGCTCTAAGGTCCATAAACAACTGACCCTGTCTTCTTTCTTCTCTGTCCTAATACCAACTGCCTCCTTTACCTGCCTCAAGGGCTGAACCTTGCAGGTACCTCAGGTGTCCCTAATCCAAGGGTTCCTACCTGGTTTAGACCCTTACACTTTCATCCCTTGTCCTATATAATTTTCAGTTTTAAAATATCACAACATTCGGGTTCTCTCCAATTTAAAAAATTTTGAGCTTTTGCGTAGAAATTTTTTCTACTTGTTCTATATTACAGCTTATACAATTTGTATTAAATTTCTAAATCTAATGAATTAACAATGCAAAATCATAATACCTAAATAATTAAATTATAACAAAACAATTATTAATCCCAAACGCTAAACAAATCCTTAAAATCTAAATTTTATATACAATAACCAAATGTTTACTATAAAATAAAATAATTCTATATTAATTTAATAACCATTATTTTTTTTTTATTTTTTTAATGAAAAATGTTCAAATTAATTCAATAACATGCGTAACAGACTGAAACATAATTTAATTAATAATAGTACTTTTTCAAACATTTACATAATACAGTCAAATTATTTTAATACAATAATAACTATAAGTAACTACAAACCTATTAGATTTTTATAAAATTTATTACCAAAAAATTTATAGACCATGAAAATAGGTTGATTTATAGATGAATTATCTATGATCTATTGTTTAAAACATTTACATAAAATAAGCAAAAATTTTTAATAATAACACTTAGTTCTTTGTGAAATTTCACACTTTTTTTTTTTTTTTTTTTTTTATTGTTGGTAGATGCTTAAAATAAAAAATAAATAAATTTAATGACAAAAGAGACTGATTGAAAAACAAATTAATTTTTATGTATGCTGTTTAAAAACAAAATGGTTCCATATGCAAATAGTTAGATTTTTTTTTTTTTTTTTTTTTTTTTATGTCAGCGATATACTAAATTTCACCAAGAAAAAATGTTTTAATTCTTTTCTTGACATATATAAATTTCTTTTTAAACCCTTTATGGCTGTTTAAACATTTTAATTTATATAACCACCATAACCATTCTGAAGTATATTTGCTCCAACTAAGTGGAATTTGAAACTCCATCATATGCTTATTCAAACCTTTATTTGAAGCATATTTTAATTTTTGATTATATTCAAAGAAACCAGATTTTTCTACTTTTTGAAATTGAATGATATTGGTATATTTATTTCTTCGAACCATTTGACAGTTTAGCACTTCTTCATTTTCATCAAAGTCATTGTTTATGTTTTCACCAATGTCCTCTTTTCTTACTTCTTCTTTTTCCACTTCATTTAATTTATCAACAATTCTACTTTCACACACTACTATCTCACTTATAAAATTTTGTTCAGATTCCATTATTTCTTCATCTTTTCATTCTTTTCATTCTAAATCTTTTTCTTTATCCACATTATCAGTTACTTTTTCTGTGTTCATTTTACTTTCTTCATATTCCATTAATTTTTCATTTTTCAATTCTTTGTCTTCTTTCACAGTATCAGTTACTTTTTCTTCTTCTAATTCCATTTGTTCTTCAGTTCCAGTGTTTCTTTCATCTTCACAAACATTTATATCAATGGCCTGAAAGTCTGAATCTTTTTCAGAACGTTTTCGTCCATCTTCTTCAAACTTTTTCATGCGTTCTTCATGGTTTTTATTTTCTTTTTCAGCAATTTCATCTATTTTTTTAGATATGGTATTAAACAGCAAATCAACATTCTTATTGATAGATTCTAACATTTGTTCGAAATTCATTTTGTTTTAATTCCCTTAATATAACTTGACTTTAAAATTACTATTTATTCATTATTTTCACACAAACATCTACCAAATTTTAACCATTTTCCAGTCATAATTTCAATATTGATAGTCCACTGGAGGGCGCCAAATGTTATGATTTTCTTAATTCATAAATTTTTAATAAAATTATATATAAATAATTAATTGACTTTGATTCAATTTAGGGTTCTGTCAATATTCTTTTGAATTATGACTGGATATTTTTTTTAAACAATGTTTTGTGCATACTTTTTATATTTATTATTTTATATATAAACATATTTAAATTTACCTTAATTTAATTTTAATTAAAGTCCATTACTGAGATAACCTAAACACTTTCACTTATCTTGGTTCCATAGTCTTCTGACTCCTGACACTGGCTGCTCTAAGGTCCATAAACAACTGACCCTGTCTTCTTTCTTCTCTGTCCTAATACCAACTGCCTCCTTTACCTGCCTCAAGGGCTGAACCTTGCAGGTACCTCAGGTGTCCCTAATCCAAGGGTTCCTACCTGGTTTAGACCCTTACACTTTCATCCCTTGTCCTATATAATTTTCAGTTTTAAAATATCACAAATATATATATATATATATATATATATATATATATATATATATATATATATATATATATATATATATTTTAAATGGTCTAAAATTTGGTCTATTTTCATGTGGAAATTTTAAATAATTCAAAATAAATAAATTTAAGAAAATTATTTAGTGAATTAAATTTGTATAAATAATGAAAAATGGTTACATATAACTGAGTCAACTGTTATATATTTTTTTGTTTATAATTAATTTTATTTATAATTGTGGGTAAGAATAATGTAAATTATATTGATAACATCTAAAGAAAAAGTGTAATTTGTATAATTTGTTTAAAATTTAATTTGTACAATAAATTTAGTTGGCAATACATAGAATAGGAGAGAGGGGGGGACAGTGTTTTGGAGGGAACAGGATGTGTGTGACCACATGTGTGCAGGCAGTTAAAGTGAAAACATGTTTGTGAAAATTGGATGAGTTTTTTTTTTTTTTGTTATGTCGATAGAACTGTACTTAAATGTATTTTAGTATTTTGTGAGAAGAGTTGGTTAGGTGTTTAACAGGACAATTTAGTAATTATTATTGTTATTTATTTATTTGTCATTTATTATATTACGGCGCCCGGACAAAGTAAAGCAAAATGGACTGTGTGTTCAACTTGTAATTAATAATGGTAAGAATAACCTTACAATATATATATATATATATATATATATATATATATATATATGGATAAATTTCTTGACTTACTATTAAATGTTTACTAAGGTTCTTGAGGTTCAGTCATAAAATGAAAAATCAACTATTTTGGCGACGTTTCGAGACTATATTGTTCTCATAATCATGCCCTACAGTGAAAAAAACAGGTTACAATAAATTATATAAGTTATACAAGTTATTTCAAAACATAAAGTTAGCTACAGTACAGGTAGGTATATAACAACATGTGTAGGGTAATACAAATATATATAATTACAGAATATAGAGGAGTATGAAGCTACTTACAATGTTACTGGTGGATATGAATAGACTAATAATTCTAGTACACAACTAACCTAGGGGAGTGAGTTTAAACAGACAGTTACCAAGGGTTAGTGGGGAAAACCCTATTTCTTAAAAATTAAGTTAAAAGGACCGTGTGATTCTAATCAATTACCTATAACAAATCTTATAAGTGACATTGAATTTATTATACACAATAGTGTAGAAGAAAGTAAACGGGATGAAATGAGAGGAAAATGTGTTAATATAATAACCAATTATAAAAATACTAATGACAATAGAAATAACCACTGTAATAATAATAGTCAAGAAAAAACATGAAAGGTGTACAAAGCTACCAGGGAATTTCTAAAAACATATCCAAATATAATAATAACTAAAACAGATAAGACCAATCAATCAGTAGCAATTATGAAAGACGAGTATATTAATAAAACTAATGATTTATTAAAAGATAGAAACACATATAAAAATGTTGGTTCTAACCCAACACATAAACTAATGAACGATACAAACTCAACATTAGCTAAATTAAAACAACAAAAATTCATAGATACTAAAACATACATTAAACTAATAACTAATTCTCCAACATCCCCTAAACTGTACTCACTAATTAAAAATCATAAAACTGACAACCCAGTGAGACCTATTGTTTCATTTATAAATGAATTATCTAAATACCTAACCAATATCTTAAAACACTTGTCCACAGATAAATATAATGTCAAAGATTCGTTTGAGTTCCATAATAAAATAACTAATATCCGGATTCCACAAGGCTACAAAATAGTTTCATTAGACGCATCCTCGTTATTTACCAATATTTGTACCACTAAAGTAAAAATAATAATTGAAAAACATTGGCATAAACTTCAAACTCACACACCAATTCCTAAAGACCAATTTCTCAAATTATTAGCTCTGTGTACCGATAGGGGTTATTTCCAATTTAATGAAAAATTTTACATTCAAATGTATGGGTGCCCTATGGGATCTCCAATCGCTCCAATTCTAGCAGACATATACTTAGAGGATCTCCTAGATTCAGTTATCCCCAAAATCCCCTTCAACATCCCATTTCTATTCAAATATGTAGATGATATCCTTACTGCTATACCTACAGAAGACAATAAACATGAAATAATTTTAGCCGAATTTAATAAATTTTCAAATAGACTAAAGTTTACTATGGAATTTGAATATGATAATAAAATACCGTTTTTAGACTTACTTTTAATTCGAAACCCTAATGGAATAATAGATACAGAATGGTGGAAAAAAACCAATACATTCCGGAAGATATTTACATTATACTAGTCAATGCCCCAAAAGTTATAAAATAAACACCGCAAAAAATTTAATAAATCGTGCAATAAAGTTATCTACAGAAAAATATAAACAAACCGCGGAAAATAAAGTAGTAGACCTTCTTTTAATAAATGGATATCCACATAGACTCATTTGTAACTTACTCAAACAAACAAATACTCAACAGAAACAACAAGAAAATATGAATTAAAGATATTACACCATCCCATATATACAAACACTATCAGAAAGGCTCAGGAAAACACTCACAAATAACCATAAAACTGACTACACGGTCACATTCAAAAATACCTCCACCAGTAATAAATTGTTTACCAAAACCAAAGATACGGATAAGTTAGAGTTACAGTCTAATATTGTTTATGAAATTCCGTGTGAAGATAGTTGTGGCAAGTCTTATTTTGGTACATCGGAACAATATCTTAAACGACGAGTGTATCAACATAAATACAGTTGCACGTCTATAAAAAAAAACCCGAACAAACCTGACCAAACAGCTCTCACCACACATTACAGGCAAACAAAACATACTTTTAAATTTGATTTCCCCAAAATTATTCACCATGAACAAAATAATTTTAAAAGAAATATTAAAGAAATGATAACCATAGAAAAATTTAAAAAAAACCGCGCAATAAACAAAAAATCAGACGTTTTAAATCTTAACACCTGTTATTCCAACTTAATACATTCAGACCAATAATATTCATTTACATTTTTATACATCATACAAATCATTCTTCCATTTATTAGTATATTACACTGAAATATTTTGTACCTGCATCTTTGGGAATACCCACACGGTCCTTTTAACTTAATTTTTAAGAAATAGGGTTTTCCCCACTAACCCTTGGTAACTGTCTGTTTAAACTCACTCCCCTAGGTTAGTTGTGTACTAGAATTATTAGTCTATTCATATCCACCAGTAACATTGTAAGTAGCTTCATACTCCTCTATATTCTGTAATTATATATATTTGTACGAGTATTACCCTACACATGTTGTTATATACCTACCTGTACTGTAGCTAACTTTATGTTTTGAAATAACTTGTATAACTTATATAATTTATTGTAACCTGTTTTTTTCACTGTAGGGCATGATTATGAGAACAATATAGTCTCGAAACGTCGCCAAAATAGTTGATTTTTCATTATTCATTACACACAATATGCACAATAATTGTATAAAACCACTAACCATAATAATGTCTAAGGAAGAAGGTTCAGTCATATACCACAATAACATTGCATTGATTTATTGTTCCAACATAGTGGCTTACATTGCATGTATTTATCAGAGCTTGGAGAAAAAAATACAAAGAAATATAACAGAAAAAGAACTTAAAAGAACCTTTTGTCGTAATGTTTAATCTCTTTTCACTACTTTTTTTCTTTTTGTCCTAATGAAAGGAATCCTTGCATTTAAGCCAAAGGGTCAGCACAATAAATTAATGCAATTTTATTTTGGTATTTATGAATGCACTCCCAAACCATCTTCTTCTTTATAATTATAATAATTCCTTATAATTATGAATGAATTCCACACGATGAAGAAGAATTTATAACTTCAATGGAGAACAAATTAATCTATTGTATATTAACATGTATATTTTGCCCACCATGTGTATATCTGTTTGATTAACTTTATTATTAATTTTGCTTAGATTATGTATGAAGGATATGGAAAGGAAGAAATTCTGTTTGTTGTGAAAGGAACTATCATTGATCATAAATTTGAACTTGATCAAAAAAGTATTCTATTCGAGTCCCTACCTGTAGGATGTGTAAACACTAAACAATTTGCTTTGATTAACAGTGGAGATGTTGGAGCTAGGTAAAAACTTTTTGAAATATGTATTAAAATATTATCAAGATATGTTATGATGGTTTTTAGATGTTTAAATATATTGCTTCAGTATTTATGAAGTAGCTTGTTTATGATGAATATTAATTTACCATAAGTTTAAACTATATTAGAATCAGACTATTATATTCAATATTATTAAGAAAATTAGAAAGTTTTATACAAGAGATTTATTATGAAGCATATAGAACAAAAATAATTAACAAAGATTGCACATTTTTAATCTTTTAAAAATGCTTAAGAATCATTCTTTTTTTACAGGTTTGTTACACATTCCAATGTTATTAATCCACTTGGTTCACCTCTTAAAACACAGGTCTGCGACTAAAAAACTGCATAAGATCTTTTAACATTTTCTTATACCTTTTGACCTCCCGAAAATTGGAAAAATATTCAAAAAATTCTATCACATAGGTTTTTATGTGTTTTGCAGTATTGTGTTAATTATTATTAGTATTATTTTTATTTATTAGTATTATGTTTATGACTCATCTGAATGGCGCTTATTCATTGATTCATCCAAAAATAGTCTTAAAATAGTATTATTGCACAATGGAAATAATTTTGCATCACTTCCGATTGGGCGTTCTGTGCATATGGAAGAAAACTATAAGGATTTGGCCATTATCCTGGAGAAAATCAAATATCAGGACCATCAATGGATGGTTTGTGGGGACTTCAAAATACTCACAATGCTTTTGGGTCAGCAGGCAGGCTATACTAAATACCCATGCTTCTTATGCTTGTGGGATAGTACAGAATAGTAGAGAACAGCACTGGACTAAAAGTGATTGGCCACCCCGAGAAACTTTAAAACCTGGAGAGAAAAATGTTATCAATACTACTTTGGTATTGCCAGAAAAGGTTTTGTTGCCCCCTCTCCATATGAAATTGGTGTTGATGAAAAAATTTGTAAAATCATTGAAAAAGGATGGGCACTGTTTTAAATATCTGTGTACAAAATTCCCGAAGGTATCAAAAGCAAAGTTGAAAGAGGGAGTTTTCACTGGCACCGACATAAGAAAACTTTTAGCCGACACTTTCTTTGTGGAAAGTATGAATGAGAAGGAAAAAGAAGCTTGGTTATCGTTCAAGGATTTAGTGCGAAAGTTTTTGGGAAATACTAAGGATCCTGACCACATAACCATTCAACGGATGCTAGCTGCGTACTAGCTCAAGGCTACAAGATGAGCTTGAGGGCCCATTTTTTACAGTCCCACATAGACTATTTTCCTGAAACCTGGGAGCTTACAGTGAAGAACAGGGGGAGCGCTTTCATCAGGATGTCTGTGATATCGAGAGATGGTACCAAGGAAGATGGGTGTCACTATGCTTGCAGACTACTGTTGGATGCCTAAGCGGGAACCTAAAGATGGAAATCAGAAAAGAACTTGGTGAAGTATCAAGGAAAAGAAGAAAAGGTTTCATAAAATACATGAATAACTAATATTGTTACTGTATGTCTCAAAATAATGTTTCATTGGTTGAAAAAAATATTATGTTTGATAATAATTTTGAATAAACGAGTGCTTTTAACAATTTTTTGTGTTTGAATTAGCAAAAAACCTTCATCTATAAGAATCAGCACATTTTAAAACATATAATTCAGTTAAAATATCTCATGCAGCTGACAAACAAAATTTTTTTGTAGACCTGTGTAATGATATGTATTATGTATTTATGTATGAATTATGTATCTCCTTTATCTTGTCATGTTTTTATACTTCTTATCTTCTTCTTCTACATGGTGCTACAACCTTTGGTAGGTCCTGCCCTCCTCAATGAGCCCCCGCCATTCGGCTCGATCTTGTGCAGCCAATCTCCAGCACCTGATTCCTAACAGGATTTGTGCCATCAATCCATCTTATCCTTGGCCTACCACCATCGTTTTCTGTGCAAGAAGTTGTCCATGGCTCTCTTGGGGATCTGATCGTCTCTCATTCTTTTTAGGTGACCAGCCCAACTGAGTCTCCCCAGCTTAATGAAACTGATCACATCTATATCTTAATATCCTAATCCTTCATCTATCTCCATCTATCACTGGATCTATTAATCGACGGAGAATCTTCTTTTAGAATGCTAGAAGATCATTTTCATTTCTTCTGGAGATAGTCCATGTTAGGGAAGCATTGGTAAGTACAGGGCGAACAAGAGTCTTATGATGGTGAGTTTTGTTCCCCTAGTCACAAGTGGAATATCTTTAGTAGAGCACATTATACATATAATACAAGATATGTAAGTTGATATACCCTTTCAAACCTGTACGGACCCACAATTAGAGCTTCCTCACCACCGACCTTGGTGCACTTGTACTTTGTCTTTTCTTCATTATGGTTAGTCCCATAGATATTTTATACTTTATGTGCTGATGAAAATAATCCTTTAAAATAATTTTGCTTTTTGATAACTAATGTTAAAAAATATTTAAATATTTAAAATATTTGACCAATTTTTATAGGTGGAGTTTTATTTCATATTCAGATAAATATTTCACACAATTTCACAAGTTCATAAAATTAAATTTTTCAGGTTTAGAATACAGGTTCGCTTTGTGTCCGATGTTTTTGCAATAAAACCTATGGAAGGTTACAGTCCTCCTGGTTCAAAGACAGTTATTGAAATTACTTTCTTGGCAAATTTTATTAATAAATATTGCAATAATACGGTAAGCTTATTTATACTGAAGGTCATTAGTGATATAATTAAATATTTTAAAAATGTAATTTGTTGAAGGTTGTTCTTTATCCATTCAATAATTCCTAAATGAAAGATTGAGGCCATTAACATGGTTGATATGTTTTGTACCTTGGATACTGCATATTTTAAATCTATTGGTGTTCTGACCCCTTCGCCGACTCCTGACATTTGTAACACCACCGGCCGCTAGCCATATTTTGGACAGCATACTTACTTTTGTTCTCTTTCACTTCCCTTAATGCTTAATGTTTAGGAAAGATACTGATATTTTCCGATGCGACTCCGCAAAATTCGCACCGCCCTCTAGACAATGGACTGTAATTAAAAGTATAAAAGCGAGTGCTTGCAGTCTTGGGGAAATCCCAATCGGAAGGTAACCCAACCAAATATTACAGTAAAAACCACTCACCTGGTTGAAGCGGCTGACATACTTCCGCGTCCCTTCGGAGGCCTCCAAAAGGAACGAAGGACTCTCACAGGCTGAAATACTTGGACAGGATATCCTCTTCTTGAATCACCACTCATTAATAGGGGATATTAAGTCTTTATTAATAACACGGAAAACAAAACCACTTTGAGAAAAAGAAAAGAGTTTTTGGAAGGCTATCTTAGGCTTGGTCATAAAAATGAAGGAAGACCAAAGGGCCTTGGACATAGAAAAGCTTGTGTACAGCAAAGCAGCCAGCAGAAGAGTGAGAACGATTATTCCTGTAAAGGGATTAAGGCAGATAAGGGCAGTTATCTAGTAATTTTATAGAGTGCGTGACTATGCAGTGTATATTACAGTTTTTCTCCTTTCCCCCCCTCACAAAAGCGCCGATTGGCACTTAATTATGATTTTATTTACTAGAATTGTAAGTTTGTTCATTTATAAGTGAAAAAATGTATAAATAAAAAAAAAATTATAATTATTTGTTCAGAATAAGATAAAAAAATTAATTCTCATACAATTACTTATACAATTTTTCAAATTAATTATACTGTATTACTAAACATTAAAAAAATATATAATGAACAAATATAACAAATTATATTATAAACTGCCTTGACTAACTCCTTCTATGGCATGTAAGCAATCCTCACATACTTTTTTCGAATGTTTCTTACTCTCAAAAACTAGACACTTTTCATATATTTTTTGTAATACGTATGTGATTTTCTTGATTAAAATTTTCTACATGCACCTCCAAGCCACTTTTCTCTAGGTACTCCGAAGAAGTAGCAGTCTCTTTGACGTCTTCAATAGCTCTTTTCGGATAGCGTACATTCAGAAAAGTTTTCAAATCAAGTGAAAGCTTTTTTTATCTCTTACCAGGCGCACTATTGCTCTTCCATCAGTTCTAGGGCTAGATTTTTCAGAAATATATTTCTTCCTTTAGGAGCTTTTGATGGTATTAATAAACCTTCCATTTCTTTTAATAGAATTTTGAATCTTCATTATAAAGTAAAATAAAGTAAAGGCCTGTAAAATTATTTATTAAATAAATGTAATAGCAGCAGCATTATAAAAAAAAAAATGCAATATTTGAAGTTTCCAGCTGTGTTTCATTTGAAAACCTGGAAGTAATAGTTAATATTAAATTATAAAATTATTCAAGTCGACAAACATATTTTAGTATATCTTACCAACTTGGTTCAATCAACCTCTTTCTATGCTACCGCCACTTTGATGCCTTCCTCAGCTGATTCTACACTTAACTTATGCAAAAGCCAAGACAGCTATTGATTCCCATACTTTTTCAGGTATTCCATTTTGGTCTCACTAATAGAGGTGTAGGCTAGGCACAGCTTCAACCTTTCATCTATAGCAAGTCAGTTTAGTCAAAATTACAATTAAACTTTTACATAACAAGTTTTAACTGCTGACAATAAGATGAAATGATTCTACCTCATTTTTTGGTGTTAATGCATGAGGAACCTGAATTTTTGAGGTTTTTTACCTCTCCAATTTTCTAGGGCAAATTAATTTGCTAATTGAGTTTCCCTTTAAATTCTCCAACAGTTTTTGGGTTTTCATCAACCAAAGTTTGCAGATCATCTAGGGAAGAGGTCCTGACAAAACTGTAATGAAAGAATACCTTGTATAGAAAGGCTTTATTTGACAAAAAACAGGTAACTATTTAATACCTGAAACACAATACACATTCAATAGTTATTAACAACAATATACAATTCATAAACAATAATACATAATACATAATGGAATTATAACATATGTTATTTTCATGACATTCACCCCTTCTTTTATTTTGGCACATAATCCAAAAGACAAGATGGTGGTCCTAGATGATCGTCTTGGGGTAGGTCCAATAGGAGACTCTCCTGTCACTGAGGCATTAAGCGGTTCGAAAAGTTTCCTCTCTTCCTCTCTGGCATTAAGCGGGTGCTCTCTCTTCCTCCTCAAGTCCCTGAATCGGCTCTACAACACTACTACAATCGGGTGTGGAGGTGGACTTCGATTCCTTGACCTTTTCTGTCACTGGTTCCCTGATGGTTTCAAATCGCTCAACAAACTCTCCTGAATCGACCTGAACATCTCTTTCATTGACCATCTGAGTATGCCGTTCAACAGACTCAGGAGAGGCGGCAATATGACGAGTCGATACAAGAGTTTCTTTGCCATCTGGATAGACGATCCTAGCATAATCAGGGTTCGCTTCTATCAAATGGGCTTCTTCTACCAATGGCTCATATTTACTTGCCCTATTCTGTTTTCTAACGTAGACAGGGCCTGGTTTCATAAGCCAGTCATGTTTCAAAAATCCATAGAAGGACCGCCTAGGATGTTGAAACATTCTTTCGTGTGGTGTGGCATTTGTAGAAGTACATAAAAGAGAACGTATTGAATGAAGAGCTTCTGGAATAAGGCTCTCATTGTTCAGTTTTTAGATTTCAAAATAAGTGAAATTGTCCTCCATATAATACCATTATACCTTTCCACTTGAGAATCGCCTCGTGGATTATATGGAGATGAGCAACTAGTAGCAATCCCTTGGGACACTAAATAGTTTTGTAGTTCAGCAGACATGAAACCTGCTCCTTGGTCCGAGTGTATAAATGCTGGCATACCGAAAATTGAGAATATAAGAGTAAGACTTCTCACTACTGTACTTGCAGACATTTCCGGGCATGGCATTGCAAAAGGGAACCTCGAATACTCATCGACAACGGTTAATATGTACTTGTTTTTTGAAGTAGATGGAATCGGTCCTTTAAAATCAAGGTTTAGTCGTTCAAAGAGTGCCATAGCACGAATGAGATTAGATGGTGGCTTCTGAAAAAATCGAGGTTTGACTTCGGCGCTAATTCTGCATGAGGCAACGCTCTTTTTACATCCTCCAGTGAATATGGTAGGTTCTTGAATTTTACTAGATGAAACATTCTCGTTATACCTGGGTGTCCTATGTCGCTATGCAATTGGTAAAGTCTCTCAGCATCCTTCATTGACAATGAACACATCTGCAGCAATGTTCTCACGACCTGGTCGATAAACGATGTCATAGGAGTATGGTGCAAGCTCTAACCTCCATCTCAGCATTTTATTGTTTTTTATTTTTCCATGATGGCTATGATTAAATATGTAGGATACAGATTTTTGGTCCGTAATTAGTTTAAAATTACGCCCAATGAGGAGATGCCTCCATCTTTGTAAAGCTTCAACAATGGCATATGCTTCCTTTTCGATTGGAGGAAAATTCTGTTCAGTCTTGTTGAGAGTTTTTGAGAAAAAAGCGACTGGTCTTCCTGATTGAGAAAGCGTAGCAGCTATCGCATGTTCTGAGGCGTCCATTTCAACAGTAAATGGGATATCTTCGTCTACGGCAAAAACACTGGAATTGGCAATTTCCTTCTTAATGTGGTAAAAATCAACGATGGCTTGTGAGCTTAAAAGGAAGCTTTTGGTATTAATCAGGGAGTAAATTTTGTCTGAAAATTTAGGAATCCATCTAGCATAATAGGAAAACATTCCAAGGGCACGTTTCAGGCTAGCTGCGTCTGCGGGGACCGGAAAATCTAAAAGTGTTCTTGAGCACTCAGGATCTGGGCCCATGGACATGTTTTCTACTACGTACCCAAGGACCTGTATCTTCTGATTTGAGAATTTACTCTTGTTCTTATTCAGAGTTAGGTTATATTTTTTTGTAACCTCCAAGAATCTAGGAAGGTTGCGATCATGTTGTTCTTTATTTTTACCGCATACAGTTACGTCATCGAGGTATGCAAAAGTATCCTGCAGATTTTCAATTTCAATTATTCGATCGATGGTTCTTTGGAAGCAGGCACACCATTTTTACACCAAATGGTAAACGAGTAAACTGATAGAGTCTACCATTTGCTTCAAACGCTGTAAATGACTTGTCCTGTTGACTTATCGGTACCTGATGATAAGCACTTTTCAGGTCTATAGCACTAAATATTTTATACTCGGCTAATTTGCTAATAAACGATTCAATATTCAAGAAGAGTATATCTATTTATAGTTTGAGAGTAATCTATGACTAACCTTTTTTTTCCTTCTTTATTTACTACAACTTGTGCTCTCCACGGTGAGTTGCTTGGTTCGATGATTCCTTCTGATAGTAGCCTTGATACTTCTTCCTTGATATAGATGGTATTCGAAGATGAGTAGCGACGAGATCTTACCGCAATTGGTTTACAATTGGGGAGTAAATTATCAAACAGGGAAGGAGGAGTCATTTTTGGGCTTAGGAGGTTGCAAACACTGAGTGGAGGTCTTTTTCCCCCAAAATTTAATTCTACTCGATCATGCTGGCTCATTATGTCGTGCCCAATAACTACATCAGCACATAATTCTGGTAGGATAAGTAGTTTTACGCTTGGATATTCATGTCCTTCTAACTTTAAGTTTATGTAACAGTGACCTATCGTTGACGATATGTGGTCAGTAGATGCCAAGACTATTTGACTTCTTTTCGGAAAGCAATGAATATTGTTTGCCAGGACCGCTTTGTGTGAAATAAAACTATCAGAGCTTCCTGTATCGACTAATGCGTCTGCAGTTACCCCATTGATTGAAATCTGGATGGTAGCTTTTGATAAACATCTGGGAGAGGCGGCCAGTAAAGATGCAATAGTTGACAAGGAGTTGGAACTTTTCTGGTTAGGATTCCTGACAGATCTACAAACTTTAAAAAAGTGCCCTTTTTCCACATTTGTTACACATAGCTTCACGTGCTGCACATTTGTTGCGAGGGTGTTTCGGTGAGTACCCACAGAATCCACATTTATCAGACGATTTTGTGAGAGAAGCCACTAGAGGATTGGCGTTATCATGAATACTCTGCTGTGGGACATAACTACCTGGGGGTATTTGATTGTGAGGTATCAAATTAGTTTGATCAGACAAGGAATTCAGAGTGTAGTACGAAGTCATGTATGAGTTCACCTGGTTTTCAGCTGCTTCTAGGGTTGATGCCTGATTATAAGCTTCCTCCAATGTTAGAGATAAATTTTCTAGGAGACGTTGCCTAATCCTTGGAGAAATAAGTCCATGAATAAAAGAGTCTCGTATATAATCGTCTCGATTCTGTTCAGCTGTTACTGCTTTAAAGTTGCATTCCTTGCTCAGTTCTTTTAGTTCACAAAGATACTAGTCAATACTCTCTCCGGTATCTTGTTTCTTTGAAGCCAACCGATGTTGAGCATAAACTTCATTGGTTACTTTTTTATTATAATTATTGAGAGTGGAAATAGCTTCTTGATAAATGGAACACTCCGCAATTATTTCGTAAATGTTATAAGAAACAAAATTATAAAGTAGTTTTAACTTATCATCTTCTATGGCATCTAGTTCCTCGGTAAAGTTTTCAAATGTTGTCTTCCAGTGCGTCCATTGGCATGTAGCTTGAGCTTTGTTTGGATCTAGCGAGAGACGTTCTGGCCTGAAGAATCTTTCCATTTTAAATTGTTCGATGACCACAAAAATAGCTATCTTTTACTTTTTGTCAAATAAATTGTAATGAAAGAATACCTTGTATAGAAAGGCTTTATTTTACAAAAAACAGGTAACTATTTAATACCTGAAACACAATACACATTCAATAGTAATTAACAACAATATACAATTCATAAACAATAATACATAATACATAATGGAGTTATAACATATGTTATTTTCATGAAAAAAAAATTCTTTGACTTCATAGTTCAAACATCACCCCAGACCTTATGAATGTTTGTTTATAGATGTTAGCTCTGACTGAATTTAAACTACTAGCATAAAATAATATGAAAATCACTTGTTTACATCTTACAAGGAGATGTTTTGACTTATAACTCACAGATTTGAATGCCGATTTTTGTGTGGGTAGTAGGGACTTACAATAGCGCTAAACTAGAGTTATAGCCACCAATGAGCATTGGGAGCCACAAAAAAAAAAAAAAAAAATAAATAAATAAATAAAAAAAAAAAAAAAAAAAAAATATATATATATATATATATATATATATATATATATATATATATATATATATATATATATATATATATATATATATATGAAAATTATGTTTGATTTTTTTTCTCAGCATAGTCAATATTTTTAAAAATGGTCTTGGTTTTTTGGTGCGTTAGATTGAGATTTGAAGTCAGTTTTTCATGAAAAAAAAAAAATTCCACAGATTTACAGCGGATTTCATTGGAATTTTGTCATTTTTTTGGAGTATTTGAGCACCCTAAAGCCAGGACATGTCTTGAGTATAACACACTATTTCAAATAGCATACAAAACTAAAATTTAACATGAAAGAATCATTTCTCTACTTTGTCTAAGAGCTGTGAATAAAAATAAAACATGATTTTCATTGTTTGTTTTTTTTTTCTTGGCTCCCAATGCTCATTGGTGGCTTTATAACTCTAGTTTTACACTATTATAGGCCCCTACTGCCAACACAAAAATCAGCATACAAGTCTGTGAGTTACAAGTCAAAACATCCCTTTGTAAGAAGTAAACAAGTGATTTTCATATTATTTTGTGCTAGTAGTTTAAATTCAGTCAGAGCTAACAGCTCTAAACAAAGATTCATAAGGTCTGGGGTGATGTTTGAACCATGAAGACAGAGAAGGTTTGGTCAGGACCTCTTCCCTAGATGATCTCCAAACTTTGGTTGATGAAAACCCAAAAACTGTTCGAGAACTTAAAGGGAAACTTAATTAGCAAATTAACTGTCCTAGGCAACCTCAAGACAATTGGAAAGCTGAAAAACCTCAAAAATTCGGTTCCTCATGCATTAAACAACAACCAAAAAATCATTATAGTGAAGGTTTGATGGCCATTATAAATGTTTTAGAACTTGGCTATGAGAATCTGCCTTAACCCCCAATACCGACCTCTCGCCTACCAACTAACACTTTTATAGAGACCTGGACCACTTTTCAAAAGATAAAAAAATTAGTGATAAAAAGTAAAAAAGAGGAATCTATCAAATTTAAACAGTTTGTTGTGTGAAGTAATAATTTAAACATAATAAGAAATCCAAAATCATGATTTTTTGGACAACCCAATTGTAGTATTAATTTTAAATTTTAACTCTTGTTACCTGAGTATTGTCTTCTCAGGAAGGACACTTAAACTTTCATGTTTTGTTTTGGATGTAATTTTATCTAGTAGAGAATAGATAATTTAAATAGATTTCCTAGGTTCAATAATTCTCTTTTCCATTATGGAAGGATTCACTTTTTTCTATAATAGGGTACTAATAGTTATAGATATCGATGTTACAATTTATTATCCTTTATTATGACGTTCTTGTTGCAAGCAGACACATATTTTGTATTATATGTGTAAATTAGAGTCCTGTGATCAGGAATATATCTGAATTATTATAATATATTCTTGCCTACTTGGCCCTTTTAACAGGCCCCTAGCCTCCTTAAAAGGTTTTGGACGACACAGACTCTTATGTGCTCGTGCCTCCTTTTAGTTTGTTATCCAGATAGACTCCCAGGGTGCTTTAACCTGTGTGCTAATCTGTATTCTGGATTTCATTTAGTTTTGGTGGTGGTGCTAATGCGCCAACCTTCTTGATTCTTCGGCGATTTGTAAAGTATGCATAGTTCTACTGTTAGTTGGAGTCGCGGATGTTTCATAGTCTCCTGTTGTCCGCACCAATCTCGTCTAGTATCCCATGCATGCTGTAATAAGCAGTTTGCTGAAATGGCTACGCCTGATGTTTGCACACCCACCAGGATAGCGAATCCATCCGCATATCCGCTGTTGGTGTAGAACCCTGCGTTGAGTAATGTGTTACAGTATGGGAGTCTACCACCTATGGCACCAGAGTAAGGGCGATTAGAGATCCCCCCCCATTGGTGGGCAATCCTCACCCGCAGGCGTTCGCCGCTACAGTTTACTGTCTCCATACATTTCAGGAGTACATTATCCTCCACTCCCTTGAAACATTGCAGCATATCCCGGCATGCGGATGATTTGGGTCCAAGCTGTGTTCTCCTCCAGGGCTCTTCGCGGGATTGTCCCAGTGGGGCGTTCTGCTCGCAAGGACTCCTTCTATATCAATCCATGAAGATGCCCGCCCATTAGAGGTCCTTTTGGTCCATGATTTTTGCAATCTTGGATGTTAGAGTGTTTAGGCCGACCTCAATCACAGGATTTACGCTGCCCTGATATTGCCGTACCTGCTAGTGGTAGTAATGGCCTCACCTTAACGTATTGTCCCTAATGTGTCTTTCCACAAACCTGCTCCTTGGTTTTTCAACAGGAAGGATGTCAGATCATAGTGAGGCCTAAACTCTTTGGGATTGACTATAGATATGTCCTTCCCCAGGTTTTGGGTATAATCAAATTGCCCTTGGCCATCTGCCTTTTTGGTTGGTATGTGACCCAGTGCCAGCTTCCTCATTAGTAGTTCTAGGAAAGGTTTGTTTTTCGTACAGATAGCACCTTTTCTGCAGCAATGCTGGTAAGATGCCCATCTACTCCTCTTGCTGTACTATTGTAAGGATCTGTTTAGTGCCCAGGTACAATTTCTATTTGCCGTTATTATGCCTCATTTGCCTCTAATCCCAGCTCCACCTAGCCGGGATTTCGGTCTAATTTGTCCGTTGGGGATGAGCTTTGGTTATGTGGCTAAACATCGCGCAGGCCAGGAAGTCGCGCCCTAGCTAGACTCTTCGCGAGTGTCCTCATAACTATTCATGGTGTACCTCTCGCCGCATCCCACAGAGTGCCCAACGTATCCGTCTTTCTGCGCTTTGGGTTTGGGACATAGTTGTGGTTGTGTGGTGTTGTTGATCCGACTTTCTTCTGCAGTGGATTCAATGCTTCTTTTGACAAAACTTGATTCCAAGCCTGTCTTTTTCGTTGTTTCTGACAGATTTATGGTAGGTTTGTCAGTTTTTGCTCTATACTCTTCCCTCTGCCAGTTCTCTTTGCAATTGTTTAAATTTACTTTCCTCAGAGCAGTTCCTTTGATTGCTGAAATGCTTTGTTCCACGCATTTTGGTGTGTTTCTATTATTCGCACATCACATTCTTGCATTTGGTTGACTCATAACTCTTGGTTATGGCTGAAGTTAGGTGTGGTGTTGAGTACCTCTAATTGCCATTTATTGGCAAATACCTTCTTGTTAGATTTATTGTTTCTCCTTCCAGTCATCGTGCTTAATATCCTTCCCAGTTCGTTCTTCTGGGATTTCTGTAGCCGGATGCGTGGATGGGGTCAGTTTATTAGATCAAATCTATGTATATTTAGGGTCGGAGCATGTTTCCCTCGTTCGAGACATAGCCAGTGTTTCCCCTAACCCTGAAATGACGATCCTCTATGACGCTAAGGTTATAGCCGATTACATCTTTCTTGCCTATTCCTATTGACAAAGGTCGGTTTTATTTACCCCTGTTACGAAGTCAAGATTAAATTAACCTATACCTACGGTCCCATGATAATTTCTCACCGGTCTTTGACTGGAGTTGGCGCCCCCCCACGCTCCTCGTGCTATGGTCATATGGCGTCCAGTGGCCATGATTGATAGTTTCAGGTCTGGCTTCTTCATGACTGAAGCTTCATTTTCAACCATAGGTGCCTTTTTCGTAGGGGATGTTAGACTGCTGCCTGAGGCAGATCTCCCTCCTCTGTCGTCCTCGTAGGAGGTCTTATCTCTAGCCTGCTCGCAAAATCCCTGGAACATCAAATGCCACCAGTGGCAGCAGTTGTTAGACACCTTTTATATAGGATTGGCATCCGCCCCTGGGTTTGTATCCTAACATGAGACCAGACCATAAGCCTCCCATCCTGATACCTCACCATGTCAAGTGTCCATTGAAAAGTAAGGTTCTTGTATTAAGATTAGATCCATTTATTGCGTACCTTTCCCTAAAGTGCGTGCAATATCTTCACAACTCTGCTCATGGCAGTGGGTGAAGGGTTAATATTGCAGCAGCTTTATCATTTTGATTGGTGTTTATTTGCCCAGCGGGCCACTCCTTTAGACTTTCCCTCCCGAGGTCGCCTGCAGGGGAGCCATTCCTCCCCTAGAGTTCCCTTCTCTGAGTCTCCCTGGGTCGCACACATCCCCCGCTGCCAGCCCCTTTGTGTTCAGCCTTAAGGAAGATTTCCCTTATTTTCGTGGTGTCCACTCAGCTTATATGCCTACCAGTGGTCACGGCTTAGGTTACCTTGTGTCAGCCCCCTCCTCCTTCCGTGCTGACTTCGTTAGTTCCCTCAGGATGCACCCTATTGGCATGGCCGTAGTTGACCTCCATATTGGTGCGCCCGCCGGTAATGGCAGCAGGCTGTTTCCTGTGGTATAGTCAGGACGGCCGTAGCCCACCTTTTCTCAATCACCCTCGTCCCTCTTTCTGGTCCGCGCACTGTCCAAGATAGGTCCGCTCCTAGGCAACCCCTTGTTCTTATTTATGAATCACTCGTATCCGTTTCGCCAATTTGTCGTCCAATCCAGGCCCCTTGCCTGGAAAATAAGCCACCCATCTCATTCTGGTGGCCGCGAGGACCCCTCCGTTGCATCGACAATGGCGGAGGGGTATACCCTCCGCAGAGCGCCAATTGGCCGGAACGATCTCTCCCGAGCCACATCCTGGCCTTCCATCATCATCCTCACACTTAAATATTCTAGCTTACCAAATTTGAAGTCTAGCGCCCCTTTAAACCTATGTTCTCTTGACAGTCATTTTTCTTGCTAAAGGGTCGTCAATCATCAGATCAACGACCCTCATCTCGGCCTCCGACGCTGCGCTGCCTCTCTGGGTTGAGTTGTACATGCGGATACTCATTGGGAATAAACCGCAGTCCTGTAAACCCCCACCAGTCGCATGGGCATACGCAGTTGCTTGCCCTCACTACCCCTGCCTTTCGTATTTCTTACAAAAATATCAATTGATATGATGATTTTGTAGTAAAATAAATTAAATCCTTCCTGAACTTTTTCAATATCTTATCACTTTTCAGATTATGTGTTTTATTGAAAATTATGAACCACTTATACTATCTGTGACAGGAATCGGATCTAAATTGCCACCACCAATGGAAGTAATTAAATTTCAAACTAATGTTCGCAGAGAAATTTCACATTTTGTTGATTTGACTAACAGGTAATATTAGGTATCATTCTTTAAAGGTTTTGTTTAACTCATTAATAATAGGTTCATTGATGAGTTAGCCTCTAAAGTAATGAAGTATTTTGAAGCTTATCTTAGCCTGCAAGTTTATCTTAGCCTTTAATCTAAGGTCTCTGTGATTAAATATTACTTTTTGCTGAAGGCCGTCACTAGAGATATTTTTTTTGTGGGGGGAGGGGCTTAAGCTACAAATTACCCAACTTTAAATATCAAATCCATACAAATTTAAAAAAAAAGTTAGGATCACAAATACTATTAGTGCTAGTCTACTAAAAGACTTTATTTTTATCTGTCATTTGTGTTGAATCAAACAAAACTCAAGTTGGCTTAAGAATTCCTTCAAAAATTTTTTGAGAAATTCCCCTGAAAAAAAGAAGTAACAATTTTTTTCTGAACTATTTGGGTTGATGAGTTAATTGCCATTTCTATTGGCATTGTTTTATTTGAGAACTAGTCGGGAATGTTAAACATTCATCATCAGTTCTAAAACATACACAATTTTCAAAACTTCAGCATTTTGTTATGTAGATTACATATATTACAGTTTTTAAAAATGTAAGACAAGAAATCAAGTATATTTGTTCTCACCAAAGGAGGCAAAACAGATTTCTGAAAAATATCGAGTGGAAATTCCATGGAAAGGAAGAGGAAATTCACTGCCACTTCTTGTGTTTTTTCTATGACTAATTAGTTTTTTCTATGCCTATTGGAAACATTTACGTAGTAAGGTCCAAAAGTTTCCGGCTTGGGATAGAAGGAAAGGTGAAAGAAAAAACTGGTCTTACTGTTTTTCCTCCTAATATATTTTCCTATTAAGCTCAACACACTTAATACAATGCTTTGGCAACATTTCTATAGCATGAAAAAAATAATTTTCTTCTTGGTTAAAAAAATGGTCTTCCACTGCTGCTTGGAAAAAATGCATAAAAATTCATTGCAGCAGTCAACTCGCTCCTGTTTTTGAGCAGCTGAAAGAATTTTCGGATCCCATCTTGCACTACTAACCTTGTTCATATCCAAATGTTCTTTGATGATCCTCAAAACACTTGTTTTTGAAAGCCCCAACCTCGTGCTATTTCCTTTGTTTTCAGTTGCAGCAGTCAGACAGCATTTCAGATTCCACAAGTTGGATTGTTTCAGAAATGACAGCTTCCAATGGGCAACCGGGGCAGGCCGGAAAGTTATATACCTTACTACATATTTGGTCATTTATACAAAAATCTGGATTGATTTTGAAATATTTTATTATTTCTAATGATTTATAAATGTTTAAATTAGGCTATTTTCTGATTGATGTATTAGTTTCACTCCTGAGTTTTTATTAAATTTGTTTTGTTTTTTTCATTTAAATGGATAACAATAAAGACTATATTTAATATAAAGATAACAATATTTAATACATCAAGTAGAAGGTAGGCTAAAATTAAATATTTATGAATCATTAGAAATAATAAAATCGTTCAAAACCAATCCAGATTTTTGTGGAATGCCAATAAAAATGGCAATTAATTCAGGAATCCTAATTTTATTGATCCTTCTATACCATCATGTGTACCTCAAGTTTTTCTGAAGTTAAATAGAACTACTTTTGGAGGTATAAATAGGTTATATATTGGTCACTGCAGGTTGAATACTTTTTTTTTAATTTAAAGCTATCAGGGCTTTGAAACTATAATTTCTTGAGTGTAGTACTGATCTTTCTACTGTTATATTTTTATTGAGGAAATTTGGCTGGAATACAAATATTATTAGGTATATTATAATAAAAATTGTTCAATGTTTTTCTAATAATCTCTTCTGTTTATTATCGCTGATCAAATAATTACTTCCAGAACTCATATAGATTATTTTTAACAGTATTCAATCGCTTTGAATTTAATCATTACTGCCTTAAATCTTTAATATTTCTTTATAGAAAAATAAATTGAAAGTTTTAATTTTATGCATTATATACTTACCTATTATATAGATAAAGATTATTATGTGAATAAGGTTTGTTGTCAAGCGATGTGCTTTCTCCTATTGCTTGCTCAACATCAAGAGCAGTTACTTTCTTTAATATACTACTTCTTTCTTTACTGCCTTCCTGATATCCGCTATTTATCCTGAATATTTCTTACATATTGTAATGATTTTCTTTGTTCCTATGTTTTGTAAAAAAATAAATTATTATTTATATTTTACTCGTTTTGTGTTCGGTCAGTATTATTTTTTTATTTGACTTAAAATATTCTAACATTGTTTTGTGCATAATAATATTTATCATAATATCCATTGGAACAATACATTATTTAAAAGTAAGTTATATTACTTTTATATCAATAAAGTCTATTAATTACTGGAGAGAATTCAACCCGGTCAGAATTATCTATTTGATTACTTTTATTTGTTATTTGTTATTTGTTATTTGTATATTCTTCTTCTCACAATCATTAACATTCTTCACTATCGCAAACGTCAATCATTCTTCCTTTTTTTATGTTCACTTTCTAACTCCTTTGTGTCCAACTTCCCATAACTAACTGCCACTATAATTTCCTACCTGCTTCAAGGGTTACAGTTCACCTCACCCTTCCTAAGGTATTCAAAGGTCAGGGTTGCTATCTGATTTGACTCTTACACTTCTATCTTTTGTTCCACACATCTTTAAATTTAAATATCACAACTATATGATATATAGTGTATATATGATATAAATGATAGCAATGAGGAAGGCAGCAATTTTATGTAATTGAATATTGTTAAATTATAATTAATACCTAAACTCCAAATTTGATTAATCAGCTTTTATTTTCCCTTTCTTATTGATATTCATTATACCTTTTAATTTTTTTTTTCATGGTTAGGAGCTATGAAGAAATCACATTATATCCTGTAATTACTGGGGACTATTTTTCGACCCAAGAAATAGTTAAAGTTTTACCGAACAGTCGTGCTGATTGTAAAATTTTTTATAATCCTCAAACAATGACGACTACTCAATTCCATATGGTAAAAATTATTATTTCATTACATTTCATTTTAAATTTGCAAATGAGACTTCGTTAATGATGGTTGTAACCAAAAACCAGTTATGTTCACTTTTGAATGATTATCATTCTACTGTGGCAGTAATAAGTCAACAGTAGGTGTAGGTTTGTATTAAATGTCTTGAAGGTATCCATACTATCACTTTTTCATGTACGTATATCTATCTATCTTTATATCCTATCCAAATTTATTGGTTATTGATATTGTAGGTTTTGTGTGACTAATGAATAGATATGTATACAGCCTCTATTTTTATTTACATTAATAAATACAATTTTATAGTAATCTTTGGAAGCATAGGTTATAGTTTTTATAATAGATAATGAAATGCAGATTTCAATATCCACTGAAGTTGTACTAATTCCATTATATACTAATGTATATTATATATACAGGGTGTTCCGAATTTAAATGGCAAAACTTCAGGAACTTATAGGGGACCGAAAAACTAAGACAAAAAGTCCTTTAGAAATTTGCTCAGTTTTAGAGAAAATCACAAAAAAAAGAAACAAAACAAAAATGTTACAGGTAGCGATTATCGCCTATCAAAGTTCGTCAGACTAGGCAATGAGATATGTAAACACTTAATGTTATCCTTTACATTCTTTTATTTGTTTACATTTTGGCTTCCTTCTAGGATTATAATTCCTAAATCCGTCTTCAGTCAGTTACTCAGATATTTTTGGGTATGGTTTCTGTAATGCTAATGCTTTAGAAGCGGTGCGAGAGTATGCGCGCCATTTCCAAATAAAAGAGTGCCTAATGGACGAGTCTTTTCGTTAACTTTTAAAAGACTACGAGAGACTGGGTCATTCTTAATACGTAATGAAGGCGACCAATTCCAGTCAGCAATAAGAGCAGATAATTGGATAAGAAATTGTGTCAAACACCACTTCGATAACAACCCTGAGACTAGCATCCGAAGAGCATCTGCTGCATTAGCAATATCGCGACAAGCAATATGGCGAACTTTGAAAGGTGATAATCGCTACCCATACCATCTTCAAAAATTTCAGAATGTATTACCTCAAGATTATGGCAAGAGATTGAATTTTAGTAACTGGTTTCTTTACAAAATTTATAATTTATTTCCATTAGAAATTATATGGACCGATGAAGCTACCTTTACAAGAGGAGGAATTGTTAATCATAGAAATTATCATCATATATCATAGCTATATGAGGTTTTAGCATGAATTTGGCTTGGAATTTGGAACGGATTACTGGTGGGACCATATTTTTTACCAGGAAGATTGAATGGTATCACATTTACACATTTTTTGGAGAACGACTTTAGAACTATTTAGATGACATTCCCGTACAGCAGTAGATTGAAATATGGTTCCAACTCAATGGATTTCCAGCTCATCATAGCAGAGTTGCTTGAGCTTGGCTGGGTATAAATTATCCACAACGATGGATTGGACGTGGAGGAGTAGTACCTTGGCCACCCAGATCACCTGATATGACACCCATGGATTTCTTCGTATGGGGAATCTTGAAGCAGAAAGTTTATTCGGTGTCAATCAACTCAAGAGAGCAATTAAGAGACCGAATCATTGATGCAATGCACCAAATATCATCAGAACAATGTTTAGATGCAATTTATCAAGTGAGTGGTAGATGTAATGCTTGCATTGGTGCAAGAGGACAACATTTTGAGCAATATTTACATTAAAAAGAACATAACATAAATATAAATGTAAATAAATAAGTATAAAAATGAAAACTTGTTTTGTTTCTTTTTTGCGATTTTCTCTAAAAATAAGCATGAACGAGCAAATCTCTCAAGGACTTTTTATCTTAGTTTTTCGGTCCCCTATAAGTTCCTGAAATTTTGCCATTTAAATTCGGGACACACTGTATACTATATACTATATATACTAATGTCGTAGCTAATTCATTACCTTTTCATTAGTGATAAGTTTCACTATCCTCAGGCACTGTATTAAATAAATAAATAAATGCTAAACTACTATTTAGCCTCATCCTAAAGATTTCCTGAACAAATAATTAAAAAAACAAAACAGTGTATTTACTACAGGTTCCGTTTCTTGGAAAAATATCTATAATGTATAGATTTAAAATATATATTAACATTGGGAGTATATAAACAATTTTTTATTATTGTTGTGTTGGTATATAAATATCTCTGAGGGTTAATTATTAAATGAAAGAAATGAAATTCATGATCTAATTACATATTTAGTTGAACTTCCATTATCTGGTACTGTATTAACCAGGGTTCTGATTAAAATCTAAGGGATTTTATTTTTTAATATAAAAAAACATGTATAGTTTAGTTTAGAAACCTTTTCCAAATTTCTTTTCCTTTTCATAGGCTTCTTTTGTCTGATTGACAATATATTTCTTAAATTAAATAATATTTTAAAATTGATTTCAATTTTTTTAATATCTATATATCCATTTGTTAATGTCAATAAAAGATTTTGTTATTAGACTACTTGATCAAAAATATTTTAATCATACAACTGTCGACTTAAGTAAGTGTGATCAATACAAAATAGTAATTTTTATTTTTTTCTTCTTTGAAACGGTATTTCCCTTCGTTGGATTTCCGTTAGGTCAAACTATCCTTCCACCGTTCTCTGTCCCACCAATCACCGTCCCCCAGACCTGTTCCTGCCATTTCCTCCGCTATCTCATCCTCCCATCTCCTTGCTGGTCATCCTCTCCTTCTATTTCTCGGAGG